>CM035147.1:100221690-100659190 GCA_020205605.1 Panax ginseng
TCGCTGGTCAAGGTTGTTGATTCAGAGATTTTATCCAAAGAGTTATTGGTACATTAATTATATGTTGGATAAATATGTTGCATATGTTTTGAGTCACTATGAGGAGTTTTATGTTCAACCATATGATGGTTATATATGTTTATATATGTTATATAGCTGACATGATGCACCAAAACCTTCAACCATCTTACAAGCTTTTAAGTCGAAAAAGTTCAACGAGGTCCCACAAATAATTGAGCCAAAGACTAAGCCAACAATTCTTGAACACTCACATGGGGAATCTTAAAGCATATGTCACATTTGATGATCAAGTAGGTGTTGAGAAGTCATATTCTAAGTTGGATATACATGGTACTACTCTAGAGGTTATAATTGATGAAAAAACAATTTTAAAAGTTGATGAGAGTTTTGTTCTGGAGCAAAGTCAACGTGAAATTGAAACTAGTACTGGCGTCTAAGGATGGAGATACTACAAAAAACAAAATTGGTCATGAGATTGTTCCAGTGTTTGATGACATTGAAATCATTGATTTTGTTATTCCTCAAAATTTATGTGTCTTGCAGGTAAATTGGAAGATATTGGTATTTTCTCACTTATTTTCAGGATTATTGTCCTTTGAGAAGAAAAGACATGCAGTTTTGATCCCGATTGATTCGTTCTTTGTGCTTGATACAAAATTCAAGGACGAATTCTTTGCATGAAGGGGAGAATGATGGGGCGGAACTTGGTTAGTTTAACTTGCTAACACAAAGGTGGGGATTAGATAACGTTTAATGCCGACGTAAGAATAAACCTTAATAAATAAGGAAGAAAGAGAATTCTCCAAGAGAAACAATGTGTATTATTATGAAAATTGAATAAATAAGAATTGATTACAAGTCTCAAGACAACCTATATTTATAGGCCTGAATACTTTCCTACATCTACTATGAAAAGAATAATAAGTAACTCTCCTAATCTACTTTGGAAAGGACAATAGAACTTAGTAATTAACTTTTCATGACTAATTGGAAATTATTCTAACTAGATTTATTTTAAAAAGGAGACCACTAAATAAAAATAATAATACTAAATCTAAATCTACTAGATTTCCTAATAAAAATACATCAAATAAACTAAAAATCCATAAATAATAAAATATATAGAAATCCTAATCTTCATTTATATTTTCCACTCCATCAATTGATCTTGGTGGATCTGATGTTAGTTTTATTTCGTAACTTGTTGTCATTGATATTATGAACTATCAAGTAACTCTGCCATTAAGAGCAGTCTTATTCACTTCGAGTTCTGGATCTTATTGAACTTATTTTTCTTGTTCATCAACTCTCTCTCTCTCTCTTATATAATTAAAGATATGTTCCAGTTTTCAGATTGAAACTTTAGGCTAGCAATTAAGTTTATGTATATTTAATTGTTCAACAGGATTTGTGACTCGTGTATTTGGTTGGCGGGTGCTTGAACTAAATGTGCAGGGTGTGAGTGAGGAGGAAGCTATGGCTGTTGCTGAAGTAAGCAAATTTACATTTCCAAGTTCTGAACTAAGTTGAACAATGTTATATCTATTCTTTGTCCATGTGGTGATTTTTTTGTCATCTAACAACTACATTTTCCCTATAGATGGAATATCGAACGGAGCGAAAATCCAAAAAGAAGGCATATGCTCGATTGAAGCAAATTTCACGTCTGCAAGGGAAGAGGCCTCCTCCAAACCCATACCCTAGTGCTATCAAGGAGATACAAGCTGAAGAGAGGAAATTTGTCCGTGAACGATTCTTTGATCCTGAAGTACACAAAATTCTAGAGAAGTTGAAACAGGAGAGTGCTACTGAGAAGCAAGAAAGGATGAGTAGGGGTGGCTCGTAAAGTGTACTAAAGTATGAGTTCGGCTAGATTTAAAATAAAGATTTCGCAGTGTTTACTTTCAAGTAAATTGTTATGCCATTTTTTACTTTGGTCCATGTTGACTCTTGCTGTCAACTTTTTGAAGCAGCAATCTCGCAGACAGATAAGTCTGTAAGCCATTTGCATTTTGAATTGTCTAACCCAATTTTTATTTATTTTTTGAATTTTTGTTGACTATTAATAGTGCCAGCAAAAAAAGGTACTGAAGCAAATACCTCTCACAATTTTGCCTTAAAATAGTCATAAATTGTTATTTATTATTTTTTGACTTATAAGTCCAAAAATAAATCATTTCCGAACATTCAAACAATAAAAAACTACTTATAATATATAATCTTTTATTTAAATTTAAAATGCGGAAAGACCGGTAACAATTTTTGGAGATTAGTTTTTTTTATAAATAAAACTAATAGTAATATTTTTTATAAAAAATATTAAACAAATTTATCGGATCAAAATTTAAAGTAATTTAAGACTTTTAGATTGATTGTAAAAAATTATATTTTGTCAAAGTGAGAAAAGCAAATGTTTTCTAAATTTGAATTTTGAAATTTTAAAATAAAATGACTTGGGAAGAGTAATCAGAAGCTAATCAAACTATGTCGTTTCACGGGCGCATCCGGAACACTCTATATTTGGTCTGGTTGAAAAAGAGTGGGTATTTTCCTTATAGAATTAATTATTCTGTGCAATGGCTGTGGACGCCATGTCATCTGTGTGTTATTTGGGGATTCTGGAGTTCCTGAATGAAGGTTCAATCACTGAGATTCTGGAGAGCTGGGATGGCTTCTGCTTCCCCACTGAATCACTTGTCGAATGTAATGGCGATCATCGGTCATTCAGTTCGGAGTTCGTGTCTCTCAAGTTCACACTCTTCGCAAGCACGGACTTCAATCTCTACTCCAACAACATTTTCTTTGCTCCATTCAGGTATCATCAACAATAACAAAAAAAAATATTCTCCATTTTGATTAAGTAATCATATTGATTACTCTGTCGTACAGGTTGTTAGATTATGCTTCCTGCAACTGCAGTTATACAATTTTCGTTTGTTATTCTTTGGTTGTAACAGAAATTTTGAAAACTCAGTTTGGTAGTTGCAGAGGTTAATTCTTCAAAATTATATTATACTCGCCGCGTCCCAAATGAGTGTCTGGTTTTCCATTTTTCTACACCTGGGGGCTGGGAGTCCACTTTCTAAAAAGATAGTAAGTATCAGATACCTTGTTCCAATTTATCTTGCCAAACCTACGATTTTAGTTAGACAACAAATTGTTAATTAAATTGAGTTAGGAGGTAGAATTGGAAATTGACAATCATTTTTAAAATGCTGTAATTTCTTTTTATGATGGAATTTTTTTTGAGACGAGGTAGTAAATATCTGTCTGTATAACACAATGGCTTAATAGAATTTTGAAGTATGTAGTTTTCACTGGGGATAAGGACAATTTTTGAAGAAAAACTTAGGAAGAAGCAGAAAATACTATCTGTGAAAAGGAATATTGGTGTTGTGATTCTAAACCTTGTCAAACAATGAAGCAAAGCTGTTCAGTAGTACATTTTACATTTGCAATTGCTATATTGTTTCACTATAGCTTTCAATTCATTTTTCCTTGTCTTCCTTCAATTTTTTCTCTTCTTTCCATTTGGTGGTGATACTGATATTTTAGTATCATTATGTATTTTTCTTCCTACAGAAAACATTTGAAAAATGGATCATCAAAGTTGTGGGGGCATTTTGACGCTTACAGAAAAGTTGCAGATGTAGGAATGGATAAGGACCTTGTCTGTATACGCCACTGTTTAGCATAACTTTTGTTCCCTGGCATTTGAAGCCACATCAAATTTAATAATTTCAATCATTTTTTTCTTCTCTCGAATAAAAACATAGAGCATCATGTACTTCCCTTTTAAGCTGTAGTATATTCAGTATTCATAAAAATAGGGTTAGTATATTACCTAATAAATTCTTTATTAGTAGATTATTTTCTCAATTTCCTTTACACATGCTTGTTGATAGAGGGAATGACGGTGGGGGGTTAACTTCTAGCTGTTATCTTTGTATTCCGTAATATATAGTATTATTTAATAAATATATATATAATAAAACAGAATTATAATATGTCAAATATAATAAATAAATCCGAGTCCTTTGAATTTACAAAGTCTCCTTAAAGCAAATTTATTCCCTCACTGGTGCTAAAGGATTAAATGAATTATTGCTTCCCAAGATAAAACGGATTTCCAGTTCTTAATTAGAAGCACTTTAAAATTAAGAACACTACGAACACAACTTTATGTTATGTACTGAACTGTATGAATAATAATGCATGTATGCAGAAAGCATAAAAGTATGCAAAAACCAGAAAATGAAACTATGCAGAAGCATGGATATTGCAATGGGATATAGCAGAATGGAACAGAGAAAAAAGGAAGCTTTACTGCAACGGGAAGGAACAGATCAGAACGGGAAACGGGAAATGTTACTGACAACGGGAAGGAGACTGAAAATTTTTTACGTAAAGAACGGACTGTGAGAGAAAAAATTTTGCGGGATTTTAGAGAAATTTTTTTATGATTGTTTTAGGCGCCCACATCGACTATTTATAGAAAATTTCCACAGTTGGTATTTTCCCGTTGGCGCGGTTTATTCCCGTTAGAGCAGTTTCTTTCCGTTGGCGCGGTTGGATTATTTCCGTTGGCATCAAAACTACGTAGTATCATGTAAAGACAAAACTACGTAGTATCATGATAATTATTTAACAAAATTTGATAAAACATTAAATAAATTTTGTCCAAAAATATATATCATGACCACCACGATCGATCCATTTAACCCGAGCCCTACCGACCGACCGGACGGATGGCGGCGGCATGCAGCGCTGGTTTTCAACCATGCCTTGGCTAGGTCCTCTCCTTCCATTAAAAGTGGGGTGCCCTCGGGGCCCTTCCCATCGAAAGCAAACATCCCACATATATGTTCTTCAATTTTCCTCTAATGCCCTGTGGGACTTTTGCAATTTACAACTTCAAGTAGGACTTTGGAGTTAATTTTCTCATTCAATTCTTAATGAATTTGAACACATAAATATACCAAGTTATACTCCTCATGAAGGAGAACACATTGGTCAAAGACCCGATATTTTTCTGAATGTGGGTCCCTCATTTAATTGAGCCTCAAAATGCTCCAATATTTAATGTTTTCAAATCTCATTTCCAACAATCCCCACACGAATGTAAAATTTACTTTACACATTGAAAATAAAATAAAAATGTTATGAATATCGCAGACTCTAGTTCAAGACATTTAGAAAATATATTTCATCGGGTTAAGTAGCTTTAGTGGCTTTGAACTTACCATAGTAAAATCTATCGGATTTACTTGGCTAATCGATGAACTTGATGTCTTTGAATCGTCGACTTTTCGTGTAAACGAAGACAATAAATCACAAAATATTTCTTCAAACATAGTTGGTTCTCACGTTTGTGTTCATTTTGGCCTTGAAACACCTCTTGGTTTCGTGAGTATATTAGAGAATTCAGCCTTCAAATTCTCATAGAAGTGGTCCCTTTCTTACTCACATAGGTGATTTCTATAAAGAGTATCCAGCAATACTCCACTTGAACGTATTTCAAGATATAGAAATCATTAAAAGCATAACTTATCCTGATTCTTGCTGCAGATGTGCACTGTCTCATCATAGGAATGGTTAGGAGTATATATCTCCTCAGTGCTTTACTAAGTACTACATAGCCCATTGAACCTAGATCTTGGGATCTCCAGTCAACTAGGTTGGGTTTTCACTATGACGACTCTTTAACAATAGGCTTTAAACCCATTCCCTTCGATGAACTTTCCACTTGCTCTCTTGTTAAACCTTTCGTAAGCGGATCCGCAATATTATCTTTTGACTTTACATAATCAATTGAGATAATTCCATTTGAGAGCAATTGTCTAACGGTATTATGTCTTCGTTGTATATGGCGTGACTTACCGTTATATAAATGATTTTGTGCTCTTCCAATTGCTGATTGGCTATCACAGTGTATACATATAGCTGGCACAGGTTTTGACCAATTTGGAATATCCTCTAAGAAATTACGAAGCCACTCTACTTCTTCTCCAGCTTTGTCTAAAGCAATGAATTTTGATTCCATTGTTGACCTTGCAATACATGTTTGTTTTGAGGATTTTCAAGATATCATTTGCCTACCAAGTGTAAATACATATCCACTTGTGGATTTTGAATCTTTAGTATCGATATCCACCAAGCATCGATTATATCCTTCCAATACTGCTTTGGATATCTTGTATAGTGCAATCCATAGTTTTGAGTATGTTTTAAATATCCCAAAACTCTCAAAATAGCTTTTCAGTGATCTTTATCTGGATTACTCGTATACCTACTTAGCTTACTTCTTGAATAAGCTATATCCTGGTCTAAGATCTGATTCATACGACATACATTAAACCGCCTATTATACGAGAATATTCTAGGTGAGATATCTTATTACCTCCATTTTTGGCTAAATGAAGATTTATATCAACTGGGTCTTATTTAGAATTATATTATACTTATTAAAATTTTCAAGTATTTTCTCAATATAATGAGATTGAGATAATATAATTCCATCAGATGTTCTAGAAATCTTGATTCCTAATATTATATCGTGAATCCCCAAATCTTTCATATCAAATCTATTTGCCAACATCCGTTTGGTAGAGTTGATAACTTCATTATTCTTTACCACCATGATTAACATATCATCCACATAAAGACAAACAATGACATATTCTTTTTGAGTGCTTTTGACATAAACACATTTGTCACACTCATTGATTTTAAAACCATTTGATAACATAACATTATCAAATTTCTCATGCCATTGTTTTGGTGCTTGTTTTAATCCATACAAGGATTTAACAAGTTTGCACACCTTCCTCTTGTCCGTGGAGCAATGAAACCTTCAGTTGTTCCATATATATTTCTTCATCTAATTCACCATTTAAGAATGCGCTTTACATCCATTTGATGTATTTCAAGTCTATTTAAAGATCTTATTGCTATTAGCATTCGAATAGATGTAATTCTTGTAACAAAAGAATAAGTCTCAAATAATCCAATCCTTCCTTTTATCTATATAGCTTTAACAACAAGCCTTGCTTTGTATTTATCAATTGAACCATCTGCTTTCATCTTCTTTTGAAGATCCATTTATACCCTAAGGGTTTGGAACCGGTGTAAGGTCCACCAATTCCCATGTATGATTTTGCATAATGGATTCAATTTCACTATTTATTGCTTCTTTCAATGAGAAGCATCCGGAGTGGATATTGCCTCCTCAGATGCGTTCGAGGATCGATTTCTAACAAAAATGTTAGAAAATCCGGACCAAAAGACGTTGAAGTCCTTGCCTTTTACTACGTCAGTTCATCCAATCTGCACTCTTTGTCTATATTTTCAGGATTATTACTAGTAGCATCCAAAGGTCTTTTGTTTGAATTTAAATCTTTATTTCCATTATATGGAAAAATATTCTCAAAGAATGATGCATCTCTTGATTCAATAAATGTATTAACATGAATATCATTAATTTTAGATTTATGAACATGAAAGCGATAAGCACTGCAGTTATTTGCATAACCAATGAAAACACAATCAATTGTTTTTGGTCCTATCTTAACCTTTTTAGGTTTAGGAACCATCACTTTTGCTAGACACCCCCACACTCTTAAGTATTTATAGCTAGGTCTATGACCTTTCCATAATTCATAAGGTGTTTTGTGAGTTTTCTTATGAGGCACTTTATTAAGAATATAATTGGCGTAAAAGCAAGCTTCCCCCACAAATTCAGGGTGCTCGAACCTGCTTAACATAGCATTCAACATTTCTTTCAATGTTCGGTTCTTGCGTCAAAGAATACTGCTTCGATTGAGGTGAATAAGGAGCGAATAGTTTGGTGAATAATACCATGAGTAGAAAGCAAATCTCTTGAAATGGTGATTCATATTCACCACCTCTATCGCTTCTTATTGCTTTAATCTTTTCTTAAGTTGATTTTCAACTTCATTTTTATAAAGTTGAAACATTTCTATTGCCTTCATCTTTGCTTCTTAGCAAATATACATAACAATATCTTGTCTGCAATCATCAATAAAGGTTATGAAATATTTTTCCCACCTCTTGTTTGCACAAATTTTAAGTCACATATATTAGTGTGAATTAAATCTAGAGGTTCAGTTTTTCTTTCAACAGAATGAAAGGGTAATCTTGTCATTTTTGATTCCACACAAATTTCACATTTATGTTTTTTATTAATATCAAATTTAGGCAATAATTCTAAATTAATTAATCTACGCAATGTATCATAATTAACATGTCCTAATCTAGCATGCCAAATATTTGAAGATTCCAACAAGTAAGCAGAAGAATTTACTTTATTAATATCAATAGACTTGATGACAATGATCATTACATTCATCTTAAAGAGCCCATCATTCATGTAGCCCTTTCCTACAAACATATCATTCTTGGTAAGAACAAATTTATCGGAACCAAACACCAACTTGAAGCCATTCTTGCTAGCGGTGACCCAGATACTAGATTTTTGCGGATATCTCGCACACGTAAGCACTTCATTCGAGTCGATTCTTTGCGGATGTCATTTTCGTGGATAATCTTTCCACGTCCTTGAACCTTTGAACTTGAGGAGTTTCCATGAAGAGTTGATCATCATTCTCTCTTCGGTTTGTAAGTAGAGAACATCCATTGTTGGAACAAATGTGGCGAGTAAATTTCATGTCCCACGTACCATTCTTTAGGATTTCTACCAAATTACACTCGAGATCTGTTGCAGAAAGATTAATGTCTCAAACATTTTCGAAAAGCTTTTCCGATTCATCACACATTAAACGAGCTTTTGTTCTCTCTTGAACTTCTTTGGCTTTCGACATTCAGTTGATTTATGTCCTGGAATGCCACAATTGAAGCACTTGCCTTTGAATTTCATCTTGACTTTGAAATTCGAATTTCCTTCGCGCTTCCTTTTGTTATTGTTGTTTGGCCTTTGTTCTACCACATTTGTCTTTGCTTCATATAAATTTTTCCCACTCTTCTTGTCAGATACTCGATTGTTCTCTTCAATCCGGTCGCATAATCGCCTCTTGAAGATTCATTTCTTTTGCGTTTATCTTAAGATAATTCTTGAAGTCTTTCCATGACGGTGGAAGTTTTTCAATCACTGCAGCAACTTGGAATGAATCACTTAGTGACATTCCTTCAACATGGATATCATGTAGAATCACTTGTAATTCTTGAACTTGGGTGATGACTGCTTTAGAATCTGTCATCTTATAATCAAGAAATCGACCGACTATGAATTTCTTCATGCCAACATCTTCAGTTTTATATTTCTTGTCTAAAGATTCCCAAAGTTCCTTTGCAGTTTGAACTGTACAATACACATTGTACAGTGTATTGTCCATTCCATTTATGACATAATTTCTGCAAAGAAAATCAGCATGTTTCCATGCATCAATCGGCAGCTTACTTTTTTCCTTGTCGGTTTCTTCTTGATAAGAGTAAAGACAATCTTCTTGTAGAAACCTCGACAAATTCAATGTCGTGAGATAGAAGAGCATCTTTTGTTGCCAACGCTTGAAATCGGTTCCATTGAACCTTTCAGGCTTTTCTCCATGAAGACAAACTCACTACGAGAATGGTCTTTAGTAGATGCCATTTCAGTTATACACAGAACACAATTATCAATAAACAGAAACCAATTTCTGTTATACAAGATGTAACAAATTGAGTTACAAATTTGTTTTGCAGAATATTAATTCTATATTATAACACAAGTATATTATATGCAACCAAAATAAACTGTTATATTAATTTGCAAATAACAGAATATTATCTTTATTAACATGCAAACTAAATAAATTGTTATATTAAACAATAATGAGAATATAAATCGCTTAATATGTAATATATATATAAATTAACTAACATGTAATATAATTAATATTTACGTAATTTATCTAATAACAGAAAATTAATATGCACTAAATTTCCAGAAAATTAGAATTAACATGCAAAGACAGTATGTTAATAATTTTACAGAAAATTATATATATACAAAAACTTATTTTCTGTTCATATAAAATAATACTGTAATTACAGAAAATATAAATTTGCTTTAAGATTGTATTCCGTAATATATAGTATTATTTAATAAATATATATATATAATAAAACAGAATTATAATATGTCAAATATAACAAATAAATCCGAGTCCTTTGAATTCACAAAGTCTCCTTAAAGTAAATTTATTCCTTCACTGGTGCTAAAGGATTAAATGAATAATTGCTTCCCAAGATAAAACGGATTTCCAGTTCTTAATTAGAAGCACTTCAAAATTAAGAACACTACGAACACAACTTTATGTTATGTCTTTGAATCTGTATGAATAATAATGCATGTATGCGAGAAAGCATAAAAGTATGCAAAAACCGAAAAAATGAAACTATCGCAGAAGCATGGATCTTTATGATGGGATATAGCGAGAATGGAACAGAGAAAAAAAGGAAGCTTTCTTTGCAAGCGGGAAGGAGCGAATCGGAAGCGGAAATGTTAATTGACAACGGGAAGGAGACTGAAATTTTTTTCTGTAAGCAAATGGGACGGTAAGGAAAAATTTTGCAGAACGGAGGAAAATTTTTTATGATTGTTTTAGGCGCCCACATCGACTATTTATAGAAAATTTTCACAGTTGGTATTTTCCCGTTGGCGCGGTTTATTCCCGTTAGAGCAGTTTCTTTCCGTTGGCGCGGTTGGATTATTTCCGTTGGCATCAAAACTACGTAGTATCATGTAAAGACAAAACTACGTAGTATCATGATAATTATTTAACAAAATTTGATAAAACATTAAATAAATTTTGTCCAAAAATATATATCATGACCATACGATCCACGACCGAACTTTTGCTTTGGCCCGACCGGACGGACGGATGGCGGCTGCAGCGTGTGAGTTTCAACCATGCCTTGGCTAGGTCCTCTCCCTTCCACAAAAGTGGGGTGCCCCTTGGGGCCCTTCCCATTGAGCAAACATCCCACATATATGTTCTTCAATTTTCCCTCTAATGCCCTATGTGGGACTTTTGCAATTTACAACTTCAAGTAGGTGACTTTGGAGTCAATTTTCTCATTCAATTCTTAATGAATTTGAACACATAAATATACCAAGTTATACTCCTCATGAAGGAGAACACATTGGTGCAAAGACCCGATATTTTCGGAATGTGGGTCCCTCATTTAATTTAGCCTCAAAATGCTCCAATATTTAATGTTTTCAAATCTCATTTCCAACAATCTTTAATTGTATGAACATTTTACTGTGAATTTTTTTAGTTATCATTGGCAATTTAGCCCTTTTCTTTAAGTTCTTAGCAAAAAAAATAATGTTTTCAATGTAAATATTGAAACAGATTCAGGAGGATGAGATTCAGTGAGTACTACGTAAGGCCTTGGAAAATATATCCTTGGAAAAACAATATCAGGAGAGGTGCGTATCAATGGTGGCTCATGCTTTACATTCCTACAAAGATAGTACATCAGGGGGAACACACAAGTCATACGCGAAAAGAATCTATCTCTCTTCCAATATCAATTAACAGTGTCTTCAACACTTATGACCACTCTTTCTTGCCATTTTCCTCGTATGTGTCCCTAGATATTTTTGTACTGGACTTTTGTTTGCATATTGCGTTCTATTTTTCGAATTATGGAAAGACCTTAATTTCTATGAACTGTTGGCCCAAGGTATTTTTTTTGGATAAAATCTTTTATTGAAATGTTTTGATTAAATTTCAAAAATTAGTTATGGTTGCTATCTTTTCTATCAAAGTTGGTAGGAATAGACGACTTATACGGGTTTCGTTTCAAAACTTGTTGGAAGCAACTACTTATAAGGGTATGCTTAATTAAACAAATATAAAGAGGAAATACCAAATTGTTCTGGTGATGTTCTTTTGCTTAGTAAATAATACTGGTGAACTGTTTAGGAATCTTAATGAGTGTTGTCCTTTTTGCTATCAACTAGTATGCAAAAGTTAGTTACTGATTTTTCTTTCTTATTATGTTCTTAGAGATACTCCACTGGTATTTTAGGGAAGACTGGAAGAACTGAATACAAGTTTGGGACTTTGGGTGGAGAGTATCAAGATGTTAATGAATCACATGATAAAGTTGGCATGGATCTCGATAATAAAAACAAACTCCCCAACAGAACAGGCGACATGGAAATTGACGGATTGTATCCCCGTGGAAGGTTGTTGGAGAACAATAAATTAATGAAGAACGTTGGAAAGGTTGTTCATGATCTTAGAATTTTTGGATTCAGTTCTATGGCTGAAGATGCTTATGCTTCTGCTGTATTTATGCTTTTAAAGGTAAATATTTGTCTCGTTACTGCATTAGTTATGTCACATATCTAATTCTAATGTATTCTAATTATTTTTCCCCATGATTTCTGTTATATCATATTTTATCAATTTGGATGTAGGCTAAAGTTAATGATCTGGCAGACGACGATTATAGGGAGGCCATCAAATGGTGGATACAGGTTGCTGTTCTGCGCCAATCTTTCACTTTGATATTTGAATACCCTCTAGTTACCGGCATGATCACAGTTTTATTGATACAACAATTTAACTCAATTTTAATAATGTACATGGCGTGATCATACACATCTGTTCCTTGGCTCGGTACAGAAACTTGGTGATGATGTTTGGAAATATTTTAACATTTTTTTGATGATTTAGAGTAATAATGCTTGAATATTTTCAGTAGCATCGTTTGTCAAATGCGTCGGTTTTTATTCAATGCTATCAGTTTGGCACACCATATATATCAGAGATTCAGGTGAATATGTAGAATGGTCGCATTATAAATTCCATGTGTTGGCACTTCTAGTCCATGTCTTTTTTTTTCCTTAATAATTGGGAGGCAGGCCGCCTTGCACATCCCATTTGTATCTATAATTTTTTAGTAAAGGAACTTCATTAAGGAATGAAATGAGAGACTTTGATCACTCAGCTTTCAGCTTGACTGGAGTCTACTGCCACTCTTTAAAAGAGCGGTAATATTCAAATCCAATTTGAGATGTGTGTATGTTTTGGCTATGCCAACCAAAAAAGAGTAAGAAGATTGTTGTTCCTACACAAAACAATCTGGCAGTGAAAGTTATCTTTAACATATATGTTAGATTGCATCGCATGTGCTCTTTTCCCAAGTGTTGTCAAGTAATTAATGGTAAAGAAAACGATATCATACTATGGAGGATAGCTTCTAACAAAGGAGATATATTGCAGGCTGCACCTCTCCAGTTCTTATGTGCACTTCTTGCTTTTCTTGGTGAGACTGTTAGCTATGGCAGCCCTTCTTCCAGTCTCAGATCTGTGATCACCTTTGGCATCACGCTCGTCTTCATGCTATCCTGGAACTGACACTCCCTCTGAAGGACTCGTGAAATGGCAGTTGCGATTGCAATATTTTGCTTATGAAACTTTGCAAGATTTAAGAATGGCCAAGCTTTTTGAGATTATTGTGGATTATCCTGACAGGCAAGTCTTATGTATTAGCATTTCTTAAAGTGTTTCCAGACTCCAGTATCACTCTAGTATCTTTAATTTTGATTTTGTAATAGTTAAATCCTGCACTTGTCATTCTTTCTACTGTTGTTTCAGTCAAATATTAGGGTTTAAGCACTCTATCGGTTGAGGAGTTTTAGTATATTTTTTTTTGCAGGGGGGCGGGGAGTGGTGGGTGGGACGGAGTGGATCCATGGAAGGTTATTGGTGGTGGTGTTTCTAAATATGTGGAAATTGAAGCTAACTTTTCTTACTCATACCTTTCATGCTTTCCCTTAAACCACTTAATACATTTCCTGATTGTTTCAAAACCAAGCTCTACTTTTTATCTATCATCCCTTGCTCCGGGTGAACCAAGTCCATTTTCTTAGGATTCACTTCAGTACTGTTGTTCATCTATCAAGAAAATTTCTATTTTTATTTTTATTTTTTGGTGTGTGCCGGCCATGGTGATAAACATTTTCATCTTCAGTTGGACCTCTAAGAATCTTGCAGCTGCTATTGGGGTACCTGTGGATGTACTCAATAGAAGAATTAGCTTTTGGATAAGCAAGGTTAGTGTACTATTATAACATTCTACGTAATTTAAAATATATATATATATATATATATATATATATATATATATATATATATATATACATTATATGCAATTTACTTGTGTCCTTCATTTTATTTTGTTTTAATCTTTAGCTTTCCCTCGGTGATTAAGAATTGGTTACTGAATTTATGTTCTGCATCAAACTGAACACTCTAGCATTTTATGTTGACCATTTGGTGTTTGAAAGCATTGTTGTTACTCTGGCTATCAGCCAGATCTAGATTTCCAGTGCCTACTTCAATCTCTGGAATAAAAAATTTTAACACCTACATTCAAGCAATAACTTTTATCTTGGTTTGGGTTGTTTCCATGTACCAATGATTTTGTGACATTATGAGAAAACAAACACATCATTCTCTCAAATGAATTTAATGCAGCGTTTTGTCTTTTAAATATTGAATCCCTTCTACATCTGTATCCAACTCCTAAGGTCGGACTCATTTTTTTCTGGCCAATCAGGGAATAATTGCAGAGTACTGGGGAGCTGACTCTAATGACCATATATTCACCCTGGTGGATGGCATGGTTGACAGTGGTATGACTGGTGTTAGTAGTGGAAGTTGTGACTTGTGAGGAGCTGGCTGGTGATGAGGAGGGAAGCAGATCTGTGGCCTCTGTAGAGGATGATTTACGTAAAGAAATGACCATTTATGAGGTATATTCCCTGAATGCTCGTTACTTGTTAATATGCTTAGTAATGGATGATAAAGGTCTTGTAACATTGCTCGACTTTGGTAGAACATGCGTTCCTTCAATAATGGACAAAGTTCAATCAGAAGCTTTTCAAAATATCCTTTTGCTGGGCTATCACACGGTATAATAGTTGGATTACCGTTATAATAAATTCTCTTTCCATCACTTGATGTCCATATTTCAATGTATTTCAAAGGATCTCCAGTCCTGCAGCCTGTCAGATGTTATTTGTCCTGGTGGGGAACCATGCTCAAGATGATTTCCGAGATAAAATAAGATTATGAGAACATTTTGTGTACTTTTGATGACTACTAAAACTTTGTTTAAACAAAATTCCTAAATCAGCATGATGACTTGGTGTCAATTGTACAATAACAAAGATTTTATTTCAAAATCAAGTTGACCCTGCTCCAATCTCACAGATATCTCATAGCACTTGCACATAAAAAAAATATGTTTCACGTTCTTATTCACATATTACATATTCTGGATATTGCAAATGATCTGTGTTAGTTAAAAAGGGAGTCAGGTTGGTTATTATCTGACTGGGATAGGAACTGCCTTCGGGGTCTCTATCTTACAAAAACATATCAAATCTGTTATGAAATCATTGCATCTGGGAGAACTGCAGAATACATTTAATACGAATTAAATTTTGAAGTTGATATCATGAACTTGTAATTTTATGAATAACCGATTGGACTATCTAAGTAAAAGCTTTTCTTCTTTATGATTCTGAATGGACTTCAGTTCTGGGATCTAGAAATTTACTACAGGGTTGCTGACTAATTTGAGAAGCATGATGTTGAATCGAATTCACAATACTGTCAAGGTAATCTCCTTTAGGACCTTTACAAACAACTTTGTAAAACCATGATTTAGGTATGAACAATAGTACATTAGTAATAAATAAACTAGTCAACATATTATTGCTGCAGATGTTGTGTAGATGATCTTGCTTATGACAAATCACTCCCAACAGTTGCAAAGCTTCCTATCTGGTCTTATTGCACAAGAAAAGTTAAAGATTAGAGATGGAATGTACTTTCGAAGAAGTGATAGATGATGGAATTGTGCACGTCGAAAATAGCGAATGTTCATTCATCCTGGTAAGATTACTCATTTACTTGAGCTCTTAAGAAATTCATATTCATAAAGGTTTGTAGTTTTGTTCTTCTTGGGGGTGGGGGTGGGGGTGGGGGGTGGGGGGTGGGGGGAGGATGCATGGTAAGATCTCAAACTTTCTCCAAAAGTTGGAGGAAATTCACACATATAGTGTAGTGGTGGGGGGGGGGGGGGGGGGGGAGGTTTGTAGTTTTGTTCTTGAGTGTCTTTGTCTTGGTCCCAATCATGATCATCCCTTGCCTAGACTGATCCAATTTTTTATTTTTATTTTTTTCCTTTAATCACGGCCTCCTATTAGATGACTATCTGCACATAATTTATTGTATAGGATTGCATGAATTGTTACTTTTGACTATAACAAAATATAAAACTTTCATTAAAATATAAAGACATTAAACTTTAAATTTTTAGGTAAAAATGACCATCTATGGATGCATAGTTGCAGCTCAGCTGCTCAGGTACCTCTTTAAGTTGATTTCTTTAACGTATATGCATAGTTGTCCATCTATATGTATGATTCGGTCCATTCCTAGTATATACACGTGATTTTTATACAGTCAAATGTGCACAATTTTATGTTTTTTTTTTTTGAAAAGACAACAAAATCTCAGCTTGAACTTGAAAAAAGGAATTTATCCATATTTCTTTGGGTTGAGTCCAGTTGTAACCTAGCTTTGTTTTCTCCTCCCGGTGCTAGCTGATGTAAAATCACGTGTATATATATATATATATATATATATATATATATATATATAAGTCGAGGATCGGATCGTAAGGGATCTCTTATTTTCTTAAAATGAGGATTTTTTTTTTTTTTTTTTTTAAAACAACTAAAAAAAAGTTTAATATTTTATGGGCCGAAAATTTTTCATAATCTGAGTGTTTTGGGTGTGATTTGAGTGCGTATAACAAAATATGTATGCATACGATGCAGGCATCGTACTCACCACTTTTTGGTATAGGTATTCAAAACACGCCCAAAACATCAGATTATGGAAAATTTCATTCCATAAAATATTAAACTTTTTTTTAGTTGTTTTAAAAAAAAGCAAAAAAAAAAAGTCCTCATTTTAAAAAAAAAAGGATCCTTTACTTGATCATATATATATATATATATATATATATATATATATATATCATATACTATATTTGAGTTGAGAGTGGTTCATGTATCTTTATTCTTACCCGGTATGCGTACCCGGTCTTCCTTTCCCCTTCATTCATTTAATTTTTTGATATATTAATTTATTATGTCATAAAACTTGAATTTTAGGTAAAATGATTATTACCCTTATTAATTAAATAAAATTTCTGTGTATATCTGTCTATCCCCTCCGTGTACAGTTTACTCTTAAAATATTGTTAGAATATATATTATGAGAAAATAAAATTTAGTGCGACCCAGTTAATAGCTTAATACATCGTATACCTAAATGTTACAAGTTATAAAAGTATGAGAATTATATAATGTTACACGAGTTTTGTGCCACGTATCACATTTTTATAATAATAAATTGTGTTTTCACTAATTTTAATAATACGCAAGTGATTTTATATGCATTATACTAGTTGGTTATTTTGTTCTATTAGAAATATTTCTGTTCTTCCTTCAAATATGTATAACTGTAGTTTTATGAAAAAAACCAAAGCTCTTTATCAAATTTGAACCAATTACTTAAGCCTCATCATGGCGTTGTTCTACGGTTGAGTTTTTAAAATAAATCAAACATTAATATGCGGTAGTCAATAGCAATAATACACGCTCAAAGTGTAGTATTTATGCACTTTACCGTCGAGAAAAAGAAGCGAATGTTTATGTCAATTAATTAATTATTAGTTATGTAGATAAATATTTATAGTAATTTATTTTTAAGAAAGATATGTAATACTAAGTAAATTTTTTTTATAGTTATTTATTTATTTATATATATTAATAAATTAAATTTAAATTTATAGCAATACACATTAGAGAATTCAAAAGAAACAGAATAAAGCTCATAGGGTTAAGGTCAATTATGAATGAAGTGGATAATTAAATGTGAGATGTATACCAGAACAGGACAAAATATGAAAGAGAATTAAAAGAAAATAGAATTGAGAGGTGAGACGGGGTCAATAAAGACAAAGCCACCTACTACTTACGCATGGAATGGGCTAACCTAAAAAGAAAGTTGTAGGGTCCAATCAACGGTCCAGATTCAAAGAATATACTATCCTATAATCTCGTATTTTTTTTGTTGTTTAGCCGAAATTCAGAGGAGTGAAGTAAGATGTTGTACCATTCAACCACGCCACGTGTGGAAAAGTAGCTGATCCTAATCCTTAGCCTTAGGCTATGGTATCAACATATACACGTGCTAGCTGCTACCAAACAAATTATTTAAATATTAATTAATAGTAATCACAAGGGCAATTCATTAAAATAATAGTGAGATGGGTGGATAAGAACCGCTGGTAACTCAGCCTAAATTTGCTCAATGCTTATCTTTCTTTTAACTACCTTTTTACTGACACGTGTCAACTTGTAAGAGGGACAGCTACTGTAAACAACTTCTATGGTGAAATTCCATTCTTTCTAAAAAGAAAGGAAAGAAAAGAAAAGGCAGGAATGATTTAATTGTTGGATTTCTTTTTTTTAGGGAAAATCTGATAGGCCAAAAAACAACTGTAATAGCTTCTTTGGTAATGATTTTTTGTGGTTTATAATTTGTATTAATCACATTTAAATATATTTTTCATAATTCACTTTTAATATAAAACTTTGAGTGGGGCTCAAATTTCTATTATTTAGAAAACCTATTACAAAATTGTTATGACTTGACTATTTATTTTATCTTATGCAAAATGTCATGTTTGAAAAGAAACAGTGAATAGCATTGCTAGACAGTAGAAAACAAAGGATTGTAGGGGTAATTGTAAAGTAAATACTTAAAAATGAGAGTAATGTTACACATTATTTTATAAATATTTTACTTGACATACTCTATTTCAGTATATTGATCAACAAATTGTTTCAATGTAATCTTCGGCCCCACATAATATGCTGAAGTAGAATATGTCACATCATCAGTTTATAAAATATTTGTAGAATAATTTGTATATCTAGTATTATTGAAAAAGAGTCCTGTTATGGGGATATTTTTTTAGTGACATTTCTAGTGATATTTTAAAAATAAAAAAAAATGATTTTTTTTTGTAGTACCTCCCAAAAAATATATAGTATTTATTCTAACTGGAATTTTTATAAAAAACAGTGTTTTAGGTGTAATTTGGATACATACAAGAAACAGGGCTTGTACGGTCTGTACAATTTTGTTTCTTGTATGTATTCAAATTACACCTAAAACACTGTTTTTTTATAAAAAAAAATTAAGTTGAAATAAATACTATACATTTTTTTTGGAGGTATTACAAAAAAAAAAAACCAAAAAAAATAAATTAAAAAAAAATGTCATTAGAAATGTCACTAAAAAAATGTCCCATGAAAAATTAAATACAAAATATCTGTAAGGCCTAAGATTTTAGACTAGACGTGTACATGCATGAGATTGACTGATTGGTTGAGCTTTGAGTCCTTTGAAATAAAAAGGTTTGTTAAAGCAACACAAGAAGAGAAGATAAATGAAAGAATATTCCTCATCCACCCATAAGGCATATAAGAAGATGTCTATCATTTGGAAATTGGAAGTTATTAATGTGCATATTAAAATACTTTCCTCCTATATCCTAATCCAGAAACTATGGATATTAAATATCTCTCTCTCTCTCTCTCTCTCTCTCTCTCTCTCTCTCTCACACATATAATATAATACTACTAGGTAAGGCAAGAAGTCAATAAACTAACCAATCAAATCCATATCACCATTTCTGATGATGTAATCCTGCAAAATGACAAAATTCTCTCCCAAATAAATTGCCAACCCCTCTCCTTGCAAACATTTCAAACACTCTCCCTTCTCTCCTCTCCTTTTATCTCTTCTTCTTGATATGTTATAACAGGTAGTGGTAGTAGTGCTCTTACTTTTCAACTCGTGAAGATTAGATAACCAAAAATGACAATTATAGGAAAACCCGACTCATATCTTCCTCCTGGTTTTAGATTCCATCCAACTGATGAGGAATTAATCATCTTTTATCTTCAAAACCAAGCTACGTCCCGGCCATGCCCTGTCTCAATTATCCCAGAAGTCGATATCTATAAATTTGATCCCTGGGAATTACCTGGTTAGTGTTGCTACTATTATTATTTCATGTATTTTTCTTTGTTCAATTATCAACTATGTTATATTGATTGTGTGTAACTTATGGAATGTGTAGAAAAGGCGGAATTTGGAGAAAATGAATGGTACTTCTTTAGCCCCCGTGACAGAAAGTATCCGAACGGGGCACGACCCAACCGTGCAGCCGTATCAGGATACTGGAAGGCCACAGGCACAGACAAGACCATCTATAGTGGGGGTAAATATGTTGGTGTGAAAAAAGCTCTTGTATTTTACCAGGGTAAGCCACCAAAGGGTATTAAAACTGATTGGATTATGCATGAATATAGATTGAGCGAATCAAGATCAACCCCCAAAAAGCACCATGGCTCTATGAGGGTAAGCAAACTTAGTTTATTATTTCCATCTCCTTTTTATATTTGGTTTTGGTTAATTGACCAGTTTTTTTTTGTTGCAGTTGGATGATTGGGTCCTGTGTAGGATATATAAGAAGAAGAACCCTACGAGATCATCGGAGGAGCCGAAAAGTGACAATTTTCGGACCAAAACATTGAGTGCGGGAGATGAGGGTGGTAATGATGATGTACAGATAATGGAATTTCCAAGGACTAGTTCAATTTCACATCT
Organism: Panax ginseng; assembly: GCA_020205605.1. Classification (NCBI taxonomy): domain Eukaryota; kingdom Viridiplantae; phylum Streptophyta; class Magnoliopsida; order Apiales; family Araliaceae; genus Panax; species Panax ginseng. The sequence goes on from CM035147.1 coordinate 100,242,516, forward strand.
ATGGGAATTGGAATATTTAGGTTCAATTTCACAGCTTCTAAATGAGAACTCGTACAGCTATGATAACCAAAACACAGTGAGTAGTAATGCTGGTGGATTAATGGCGCCTGGCCGGAACATTCACTTGGGGGACCCTCGTGCACCACCAGATTCTTCGATGAAGTTCCAAGTGAACAATCAAACTAGCATCTTAAACCAGACAGTTTTTGTTAATTCAATGTTTGAATTTTAGACTTAAAAATTGAAAGAAAAATCACACACTACTACTGGATTGGGTTTGTTCATAAAAGGGATACAAAAAGTAGGCCCCACCTGTTAAAAAAATTGTAAAAAAATTGCTTGCTGAATGAAACAAATAGTATGTTACATACTTTCCAAAATTGTGTCAGCTTTGCCTATGCACTTGCCCTCTGCTCTACTTTCTCCGTTTTTAAAAGATTATCGTTTTAAAAGAAAAGATTTATTTTAATTTATTTGTTATTTATAATTTTTTAGGAGAATAAATTATTTATTTTCTTATATCACTTCTATTTTTTTTCATTGGTAGTGATGTAATTTTAAATAAATTTTAATTATTAAATGATAATATTAAACAATTTTTTTTAATTCATTTTCTTTTAAGAAGAGCCAGACATGTACTGCTGCTAGTATATTAGTTAGCATTGAGTAGTAGGTGATGATTGATGGTCAAATAATTAGACAAGCACAGCACATAAGAGACGAATCAGATGGATGCCCACGTCAAGTGGACCAATTGAGAGCCTAGGATTTGTTCAAAGGCGGTTAGGTGGTGCTGACATATAACATATAGATATGTATGTACTTATATAGTATTTCCTTTTTTTTTCTTTTTTGGGTTACAATGTATGTATGTATATTGTAGTAATTGATATTGATATGAACTCTTCAATTGCTCCCAAGTTTATTGGCAAGTTTATATGGATAAGTCTGAATTATCAATCAATAATAGTCCTCTATTATTTTAGTATTCAACTAGTCAAAATACTTTATCGTTGTCATTGTAAATTGGCACGCTTCTGACAGATAACCACATTAATATTACTAGTACATTACAAACGGGGCCTGGTAGAGTGTAATTGTGTAATACGCATTCCACACTACTAATTCCTTAACCGTTTAGGAGTTAGTTTGTTTTCGGGCTGAATGTTTGAATGATTGACTGATTTAACTATTTAGTGTATTTAATTTTTAAAAAAATCATTTAAATAATTGAATTGGTTAGTTATTCAAAAGTTTTGGACTGAATGATTTTTTTCTTTTACAATATTAACTATTATATTAAGTAATATTAACTATTATATTAAGTAATATTAAATAAATTTATTATAATTTTTTGAATTTTTTTAGAGGGGTAAAATAATAAAAATTTCTTATTGAAATATTTTAGACATGTCAATTATCAAATAATTTTTTTTATTTAAATTCAAATTCATTTAATTTTAATCAAACAGACAAACACCCATTAGTTTGGTTCGGAGTGAACAAATCTTACTACTTCCCGCTTGGTGTTTCAAAAAAACGGTCAACTAATTTCATTTACTTTAAGAATTCAAGTTTGTTTAACTCCAATACCAACATGTTTAATTTTGTACCAGAAAATATTTAATATTATTATGTCACACAAATGTGTTCCATCTTTTCTTCTCCCATCTATGATTTCTCCCTTCTAAATTGTTTTGGTAATGTGTTTATAAATGATGAAGTTATATTTTCGTTAATTAAAATTTGTAATATTTTTCATGTTATATTATTTCTGTGTTGCATCAAACTTGTTTAACTCATCATGTCCCTCGTCTCGACCCATCGTTTTACAAAGGGTAGTAATCTTTCCAAAAGATTTTATACGTCTTTGAAAGAAGAAAAACTAAGTTAAACAAAACTTACGATAATCTGTGTGTACTAAACTTATGGAGTATTATTCTTTTCTCGTTCAAACTTATGTCATCAAATTAATTATTTATTAAGGGTGTCAGTGAGTCAAATCTTGATATGCTTCAATATAATTTATTGAATCAAAACTCCAACTCATTTATTCCTTGATCTGTATTGAATCAATACTAGGTGATAGCCCGTGCAACGTACGGGCTAGTTTAAACCAATCGAATCAAGTATCAATGCTAAATGAATAATTTTGAAAAAAATTAATATTTCACACAAATTATGAATTTTCAAAATAGTAATAGAAAGTCCATCCGATGAAAGGTTTGTCCATGTAATCGCAAGTAAGGACCTCCATCATTGTTCAAGTTTTTATAAATTGTTCCACCCATCAATGTAAAAGTAAAAATATTATTATAAATGTTTGTGCGAAATACATTAGCCAGCTGACCCTCTCCATCTAGCAACTACAATAACTCAGTTGGTGTCTCATGCAAGGCTGGTAGTTGAACACTTGAACTTAGCCCTTAGAGCAGCACAAAGAAAACCCAACGTTCTATTTTGTTGTTAGGTGATAGTGTGTTCATGCTCCCACATATATAACAGTATGGTAGTGGCAACAAACTCATTCTATGTAGCCTATATTTAGTATCCTCCTACTTGTAGCTGCAACAAACAAAAAGTTATTTAGTGATATGTTGTTATTAAGTACTCAAATTATTTGGGAGGAGTACAATTATGCCTTACCAAAATTTAATTTTTGAAAATTTATGTTACTACACGTCCTCCTACTCTCTGTGCACATACACCAAAGCTCACAATTGTTAACATTACCTTCATTAATTCATGTTATGTGCAACATATCAAGACAGATGTGATGTTGTCAAGACAGAAACATTTTCTTATATATGTTAAACTATTTGTTTTCTTACGTAGTATAAACAATAACAAAAATACATGATTTAACAAATAGATCAATCTCCACTTAGTTAACAAAATTCAAACACATGACATACCTAACCGTAGAACTTATATCAAATCGATTTACAACACATAAACATAAATATATGTACATTACCTGCTGTTACCAAGGATTTTGACCTTCAAAAGCGTTCTTCTTCGGGAAGGCATGGTTGAACAAACTAAAATAAGTAAATGTTATTTTAATAGGTAGGAAAGAGATTTTATTGATAGAAAGAAAAAAACAACTCCTCTATTAATAGAAGAAGTCCACTGAAAAGAATTAGTGTGTGTTCACTTTCCTTTAGAAAATAAATACACAACTAATGCTTACTTTTCATTTATACATGGTCAATTTTATATTAAAACATGTATTTCAAAATCTCTAAAGTCCCAGCACATACTACTAAATGATAAGTAATTACTAATAACATGCAGGTCTGGTATATGATAATATTAACCACTACCTCATCCACTATGAAAAGTTAGCAGGACCTCAAGAATTAGCCTCATTAGTTTGTTATATACCTACAACCTTTATGTAAGGCTGTTTAATTGCAACTGCTCCATTGTGGCTGCAAATAGATCCAAAAATAGAAACAAAAATGAGATTCAAACAACTCAGGGGCAACTGCCAATGAAAAATATAAAAATTAAACATCTAATTGATAGTTAAAACAATTTATAATGAAGACGAATTGGCAGATTGAAAGATACTATAAATGCCCATTATTTCTATTCTTCTTCTTCTTTTGTTTTTTTAATTCCAAACTCTGAAAACAGAGCGTAATAGTCATGGCACAAACTCATAGCCTTCTTGTTCCACTTCTTGAAAAGTTGTCATAAATAAATTCAAACAAGCACAATATCAAAGTTCAAAAGTTTGATCGAAAAATAATAATTTCAAATAAAAAATAAAAATAGAATCAGTTTTGAACCAAGGATTTTAAAAAATAAAATAAAAATGTATTAGAATAATTATCGATAATTGTTTAAAGAGGAGAATTTTTTTTTAAAAATGGAACTAAAATTGTGGATTGTGATGACAACATATATCTTTTTTTGGCATTTCACCAAACATGTAATGTGCACTATTCTAAATAGCCAATTCAAGATCAAATTGGACTAACAAAAAAATATAGAATTTGGAGAGGGTAAAAGGATTACTGTCATGGAATGTATGCAAAGAAATTACAGGCAATAATCATCATACAACAAAAATTGCCTTGAATAAAGGGAAACACATATATACATTTAATCAAGCGTCTTGTCACATACACAAAAAAATTATGTCTATACAGAGGATATAAATACATAGAAAATGAGAGAATAAAGAAGACCTGTAAGACCCCAAATTATTAATAAATGAAATTTATTTTCCTCTATTTATTATTTTGAAATAGTAAGGGTTGATTTGATTAATGTGGATAGTTATGGGTAAAATACGCAAATATTTCGAATAAGCAAGTGGTTATAAAATATTCATTATTGTCGGGGAATATTCGTACGATGACGCAGTCTTTTGTGGGCCCCATAACGGAAAGCGATTGGATGAAGAAAACGACAAATATAAGTTGTTTATAAATAACGGCGTAGTTGTTATTCACAAGTATTATCTTTGTTGGAATACCCGTTGGTTAAAACACACTAATACGCCGTTGTTGAACAAGAAGACACGCGTATTGCACCAATTATTGATTCTTACGTAAAAAGGCACTACTCAATAATTGTTATAGTAATTACTTGTTCAATATTTTATTTTATTGATTCAATAATTCTTTGCATTGATATTTTATATTACTTTGTTTTTGATAAATTGTCATTACACAAAAGATTTTCCATTATCTGAGCAATAATTCCTATTATCTGAATAATATTATTGGATAACATTATTGGCAATGTCTAGAAAGTTACATCTAAGGAGAGGTTTGGTCACCTAATCAAGGCTACCAAGAAGGAGAGATCCTTATTGGAAAGCCCCTCTTTCCTGAGGAACTACTGGTTGCCAAGATCTTGATTCTCGTAATATTATTTGTGAATAATTAATTATTGATTTATATGATGAGGAAAATATTGATTTTATGTGGATATAGATGGAGAAAATTTTAAAGTGACAATTGTTGAAAATTGAAATTTTATCTTTTTTGATAAAATAATTTATTTAAATATATTATTATATTTTAATAATATAATAATAGTGATATTTTTACAATGAATGTGGGATGTATGAGTATACGAGGAAAAAGAGTATTTTTGTTGCAATAAATATTAAAAACAGATTTTGATTGAAATTTGATTATAGCTTGTAAAATCGCCCGTTTGTGGATTTCGGTCAATTTTTGTTTGGAATTTGGAAAAACTTCCTTCTGCAAAGTTGTAGATAATGGAATTTCCTATGGAAAGTCGCGAGTTTCGAATTTTTTTGATAAAAGAACTAATTATTATGAATTATTGAAGTTCCGAAACTCCGAAATAATTGATTTTTGGAAGTTTAAAATAATTTAAATAAGAAAAACGTTTTTTGTGTTTGGTGGGCATCTTTAACACATGTCAAGTTGCTGAATTCAGATGCTTGATGCGTAGGAAGATGTAGAAAAAATAAATAATATTAATTTATTAAATTTTCTACTTTTGGTATTCTAAGCATTTTCCTATAAATAGGGTCTTAGGTTAGAATTGAAAATCACATCGAAATCAAGTTTTCTCTCTCTATATTATCGAGTTTATTCTTGTGAGTATTTTGAGTATACTTTGAGTATTGCTATACTGTGCAAGTTCAAGTCATAGCCTTTATATCCTGTTTTTACTTAGAAGTACTTTCTTTCGAGGTAAGGGATGTTATTTTCTTCTCAAATGATATTATTTCTTCAATATCATTATCTTTGAAATATTGGTTGGAACTTTTATCAAATTTGGAATTTTTTATGTCGGAGTTACTTATTCATGAGTTACTTATTCACGAGTTACTATTCACGAAAGTACTTATTCACGAAGCATGATAATATTTTTTATGAAATTTCTATCTTTTAGTGTCCTGAGTTACTATTCACGTATACTAAGACTATTCACGAATCTGACACTATTCACAGAAAAATTAAATTTTCGTTTTTCGTTCAAAATATCTATTATGGATACTAGCTTTGATTGTATCCATGTTTTGATCATTCTTGAATTTTACTCCACTCTGGTTATTTATGAAGTATTTTTGAACTTGGATTATTTAAAGTATGAGTCCTTAATACTTGTTCTTTTGTTTCACTGGATTCGTTTTCTTTAAAATATTTTTCATCATCCTCAGTCCTAAATGATGATATCACTGAATATCTTTGGCCTGTAGTGCAAAGATGAATGATTTCTTGATGAATATTTTTGGCCCGTAGTGCAAAGATGAACATGTGTTGAGATGAACACGATCGATCGATTAATATCTTTGGCCCAGAGTGCAAAGATGAGCAGTGTTTAGATGAACATGACCAATCATCGATGAATATCTTTGGCTTTTGAGTGCAAAGATGAATATTTGATTTCGAGATATATATTGATTGATGTTACGAGGATAAAAGATGAGCGATGAACTTTTAAATTCATACATAGAAGATAATTGTTTGCATTCTCTACTTAACTCATCTAATGAATTATTATTTCCGCTGCGAATATTGATTTAAAACTTGTTGTCTATTGTATTCTATTAGATTTTTCCCTGTTAAAGACTAACAATAATTTGTTGTATATTATCTTAGTCATAATATTCTTTACTGGGTTAGTTGAGCTCACCCTTTTTTTTTGTTCCATTTTTCTTCTCAGGAGGCGAGAATGTAGCGAGTACTAGTCGGGGTATGGAATGAAGGTTCTAGAGAGAGTTGTTTAGTAGTCCTCACCATTTTTATAAAATAATGTATCAATAATTATGATGGAGATTTATTTGCCTGTGGATATTGTCTATATGACAATATCTGTATTTAAACTAACAGTTTATATGTTGTAATAATAAAGTTGTAGTTATTTCTGTACCATGTATTTGGCGACTCATAATGGGTTGGATGGAATGGACCTATTTTGGGGGCGTCACAAGACCCGCACTAATCAAATCATACATTTGATATACCATCACTTCTGTATGTGCATCTGTAATTGAAAAACACAATAAGGCTTTACATTACCTGAAAACCCAATAACTGTTTATGCAGTATGACAGTTCTTATTCCCTTTACAATAAAGATGTAAAAATATTTTACTGTAATTAAATATTTATGAATCTATATATTAAGTAAATTCAATACATATATTAGGTATTAGTGAGTAATACTATTTTATTGTAATAGTATATTAGGTATTTATTCATGAACATATTTGTCATCCAAAGGTATTAATTAATATCTTTGGATATTAATTTTCTGCACATTTGCAACCTACTTTTTAGGAACTTAAAAGCATCACTGACATAAGAAAATATTTTGCTTAATTAAGAGAGAGATGTTTCATATTCAGTATTTTTGTAAAGATGATATGAGAATGAAGAAGACCCATACTAATTTATTTGTAAAACTCATAAGAGGAAGGAATTATCAAAGTTTTTGATAGAATTGTGGTCTGTACAACATTCAGAGAGGCATCCCTTTGGGTTGTGATGTTAGCAAAAGCAGACCGCTCCAATTAGAGCTTCTTCACTGCCATAGAATTAGGATTTGGATTGACGGTGAGAAGAGAGGAAGTGTCAAGTAATTGAATTAAGTGTCGAAGGGGCAATTGAACCATTTTGACAGAGGTTATAGGGAAATTAGAAGCGAAATAGGAAGATGAGGGAAGTGGAAGAGAGACGATCGTTTATGGGTGAGGGATCGCTCTCTTCTTCGACTGATAATCCCATCCGATAATTCTACCAAAGTTTTTGATAGAATTGTGGTCTGAATGTAAAAACTTTCCTCTGTACTCGAATGACATCTTTAAACTAATAAACACAATTAATCTTGCAACCTGATTTAATTTTCTCCAAGGCTTCAGTCATAGCCTTTTTGTTCCTCTTCATGAAAAGCTATCATTAATAAATTCAAGCAAGTACAATATCAAAGTCCAGAAGTTTGATTGAAAAATAATAATTTTAAATAAAAATAGAATCAATATAATTTTCCATTTTTGAAACTGCTTCCAACAATTTATTGAATTGAATTGTAGGTGGCAGAGGTTTTCTTTTTATCTCCATCTCATCGAGCAGTTGAGCATCATTGAGGTTAGTAATGCTATCAAATCTAGGTCGGGCTTTCTCGAAATTTCTTGAAAACAAAGGGCGGCAGGTATATGAGAATGAAAGGGAAGTAGATTGGTGCTCAAGTAAATAAAAATCTGAGGGCAAGAGTAATGGGTTTGTAGAGAGAGAGAAAAAAGTACCTTGAGATTCACCTTCTTCTGCAGATGAAACAAACATTTCTCTTCATCTTCAAAAACACAAATTGCAATGAATAAAGGGAAACACATAAATACATTTAATCAAGAGTCTTAACACATACACAGAAAAATTATGCACATACAGAGGTATATAGATACATGGGAAATGAGAGAATGAAGAAGACCCACACTAATTTATTTGTAAAACTCATAAGAGGAGGAGGGAATTATCAAAGTTTTTGATAGAATTGTAGTCTCATACAACATTCTGAGAGAATCCCTTTGGTTTGTGATGTTAGCAAGCGAGAGGCATAACGCCAAATGCCAATTAGAGCTTCTTCACTGCCATAGAATTAGGATTTGGATTGATGGTGAGAAGAGAGGAAGTGACAAGTAATTGAATTAAGTGTCGAAGGGTTAATTGAACCATTTTGACAGAGGTTATAGGAAAATTAGAAGCAAAAGAGGAAAATGAGGGAAGTGGAAGAGAGACGATCGTTTATGGGTGAGGGATTGCTCTCTTCTTCGACTGATAATCCCATCCGAAGAATTAGGGGGTGGCCTTGCTGAGTGTCTCAGTATTAGGCTCTAAAATATTAAAGAAGATGATGAAGGCGACTGAAGAGTGAGAAGAGAAGAAGAGTCATGATTAAGGCGACTGAAGAGTGAGAAGGGAAGAAGAGTCGATTGAATTTAAGTGATAATGAACTGAAGAGGAAGCGGTAGATTGTATCAAATCGAGGGAAGGGATCGAAAAAGCCAGAAGAAGAGGAGAAGAAAAGGAGACGAAGAGGAAGACGAAGAGAAAGATGAATGGACTGAAGTAAAAATTAACCGAGTTAACTCTTAATATCAAGAGTTGACTCGGCGAGCTTTCCAATCAATTGGGGTTTTCCAATCAATTGGGGAAAAAAGATAGCCTTTACTGTATTTATATCCGAAGAATTAGGGGGTGGCTTTGCTGAGTGTCTCAGTATTAGGCTCTAAAATATTAAAGAAGATGATGAAGGCCACTGAAGAGTGAGAAGAGAAGAAGAGTCATAATGAAGGCGACTGAAGAGTGAGAAGGGAAGAAGAGTCGATTGAATTTAAGTGATAATGAACTGAAGAGGAAGCGGTAGATTGTACCAAATCGAGGGAAGGGATCAGAAAAGACAGAAGAAGTGGAGAAGAAAAGGAGATGGAGAGGAAGACGAAGAGAAAGATGAATGGACTGAAGTAAAAATTAACCGAGTTAACTCTTAATTAATCAAGAGTTGACTCAGCGAGTTATCCAATCAATTGGGGTTTTCCAATCAATTGGGGAAAAAAGATAGCCTTTGCTGTATTTATATCCGAAGAATTAGGGGGTGGCTTTGCTGAGTGTCTCAGTATTAGGTTCTAAAATATTAAAGAAGATGATGAATGCGACTGAAGAGTGAGAAGGGAAGAAGAGTCATGATGAAGGCGACTGAAGAATGAGAAGGGAAGTTGAGTCGATTGAATTTAAGTGATAATGAACTGAAGAGGAAGCGATAGATTGTACCAAATCGAGGGAAGGGATCGGAAAAATCAGAAGAAGAGGAGAAGAAAAGGAGATTTAAATTAACGGAAGAGGAAGACGAAGAGAAAGATGAATGGACTGAAGTAAAAATTAACCGAGTTAACTCTTAATTAATCAAGAGTTGACTCAGCGAGTTTTCCAATCAATTGGGGTTTTCCAATCAATTGGGGAAAAAAGATAGCATTTGCTGTATTTATATATAAGGTATTGATTTCAAATGGGCAGACCAAATTATAGATTAGATTTGATTTAACTCACCAGTGCACAGAATGTTTCTTTGATTTAACTCACAGAATGTTTCTTTGTAGTCAATTAAGCAAGATTTCTTTTCTTTTCCTTTCATTATTATAATTCATGGAACTGGATGATTTTAAACTATTTATGTGAAACAACTTGCATTATTTTAAAAAGTATCATCGCCTTACATTGTTTCTAGTTTTGTTTCGGTTTTCTTTTCTTTTCTTTTGGGTACAATCAACTATCATACCAATACAACTATTATTTAAGTATATATTTTTAATTTATACATATTTTTAAAACAGCCAACCGGCAATATAATTGTACAAATGATTTTCTTAGAGATTGTGAAATCATTTGTTTAAGTTAGGTTGGAGATTGTGAAAAAATTTAGTGAGTGAGAAAGTTCAAGTATTTTAGAGATATTTAGTAGTAAAACTCTTTCATAATTTAATATAATTTTATAAATAATAATATAATTGGACAAATGATTTTTTTTTTAAATGGGTGGATTTGAATTATGATCTATATTGTTGGATGATGAGACAGATTCTTTACATGATGATTATTACATTTAATTTGATGGAGCATAGCATATTGAATCAGTATATGATTTGCATGATTTGCTCTAAAAAGATTGCTAGGTTAGTCACAACAAGATTGCTAGAATAATAATTGATTTTTTATTTTTACATGATGTTTTTTTATATATATTATTATAATTATTTAATGAGGAATGAACTGGTAAAAGACTATTGGTTACACAGTAAAGAAGCATGCGTAATTTTAAAAAGTATATCTCAACCACCACTCTCTCTCTCTCTATATATCTATATCTATATATATATATATATATATATATATATATATATATATATAAGAATCTCATTTCAACATTTCACATTTCACATTTCTGCAGCTGTTCCTATTTCAACAGATAAATACAACATGGGAATGCTAATGGTTGTAGCATTCATGATTTTCTCATGGATCTTCATCTATAGATGGAGCCAGAGATCAAAGAAAGGCCCCAAAACCTGGCCACTCGTCGGGGCAGCAATTGAACAACTGATGAATTATGACAGAATGCATGACTGGCTGGTCAAATATCTGTCTGACTCGAGAACCGTCGTGGTGCCAATGCCATTCACTACATATACCTACATTGCTGATCCTGCTAATGTAGAATATGTGCTCAGAACCAACTTTGCTAATTACCCAAAGGTGAAAGTATTATCTCATTGTGTTTAATTACTATACTTTATCCTTTTTCCTTTGAGCAAATAATATAAAAAGAAATGATTTTTGTTGTCTTTGAAGGGCGAAGTATATCATTCATATATGGAAGTACTGCTTGGAGATGGTATATTCAATGCAGATGGTGAGCTTTGGAGAAAACAGAGAAAGACTGCAAGCTTTGAGTTTGCTTCTAAGAACTTGAGAGATTTCAGCACTATAGTTTTCAGAGAGTATAGCCTTAAACTCTCTGATATTTTGAGTCAAGTATCTTTCCAGAATCAACAAGTAGATTTGCAGGTAACTAATCATGGCTTCTTTGCAAACACTTGTTCTACGTAGTATGGCTGAAAGGTTGTTGACATTTTGTGTTTTGTAGGAATTCTTGATGAGGATGACTTTGGACTCCATATGTAAGGTGGGATTTGGAGTTGAAATCGGAATATTAGCTCCCCATCTACCAGAGAATTGCTTTGCTCAGGCATTTGACACTGCAAACACAATTGTCACTTTACGATTCATAGATCCTCTGTGGAAAATAAAGAAGTTTCTTAATTTGGGTTCAGAAGCTGTACTAGACCAGAGCATCAAAACTATCGATGATTTTACTTACTCAGTCATCCGCAGAAGGAAGTCAGAAATAGAAGAAACTGAAGGGACTCACAAAATGACAAGGTATTATGACCGAGTTTCTGATCAGAGTGTCACTAATTAATAAACTTCTTTACTTTTTCCCATCAGTATACTCATTTTCTTAATGAAATTATCAGATTAAGCATGATCTATTGTCGAGATTCATTGAACTGGGAAAAGACCCTGAAAATAATGTAACTGAGAAAAGCCTCAGAGATGTTGTCCTAAACTTTGTGATCGCTGGACGAGACACCACGGCCACAACTCTCACTTGGGCCATATACATGATAATGACACATGACCATGTAGCAGAGAAGCTATACTCAGAGCTCAAAGCTTTTGAAGAAAATCGTGCAAAAAAAGAGAATGTCTGTTTACAATCTTATGAGACAAATGACCCTGCATCTCTCAATCAAAGAGTGAAGCAATATGCAGGTCTCATGAATTATGATTCTTTGGGAAAATTATACTACTTACATTCAGTTATCACCGAAACGCTTCGATTGTACCCCGCAGTCCCTCAGGTAAGAATGCAAAATGAAAGTGTGAGCGTGGTGCAGTTCCTCTTCCTGTTTTTTCTTTAATTTTTATTTGAAAATCATCACAAACGTAGACTGGATGAAACAAAACTTTGAATTTCAGGATCCAAAAGGTATCGCGGAGGATGACATTTTACCTGATGGAACCAAAGTAAAAGCAGGAGGAATGGTGACTTACGTGCCATACTCGATGGGTAGAATGGAGTATAACTGGGGTCCTGATGCAGCTTCATTCAAGCCTGAGAGATGGCTCAAAGATGGTTTCTTTCAAAATGCATCTCCATTCAAGTTCACTGCATTCCAGGTATTTGTATGAAGCAATCAGAACCTGCACGGTTAAAATTTATGAGTACAAATATATATAATATCAGTAATATTTACCTCTCAGGCATCATATTTTTATTCTTGATATGCAGGCTGGTCCTAGGATTTGCCTTGGAAAGGACTCTGCGTATCTCCAAATGAAGATGACACTGGCTATTTTGTGTAGATTTTTTAAATTTGATTTGGTGCCTGGGCATCCAGTTAAGTACAGGATGATGACAATTCTATCAATGGCGCACGGGTTAAAAGTTGCAGCTTCCGTACGCCCTTAAGATTCCTCCTCAGGAGGCGTTGTGCTTGATGTCGATTGAACATACATACAGATAAATAGATAATCCATGCCATCACTAATTAATATTATGATATGATACTGCTACTATTTTCTTTCTTTTTTCTCCAGCAGCAGCAGCAGCATTTAACTAAATTAACCGACTCTAAACTAACTTAATGGTTCCGTGAAGCTCATGTTGCTGACATGCTTATCAAACCTAATCCTACCACACTATCCATAAAGTCAATTTGCTATGGCAGCTTAAGTTTATGTATGCAACAGCAACACCAAAAGAACATAAATCTAGTATAAAGCATAATAAGCCCATATAGTGCGGAACAAGTGGGAAATGTAAAAACAGGCCCGGCCCATGACAAGTCCATTCAGGTGCACAGAATAATAAGGATTAATTACATATATTAGTACATTTTTGAAAATAATTACAAAAATCATACAGTCATAAAATAATTACAAAAGTATTACACTTTTTTGTTTTTATTTTCAATCTTAACATAATTAAAGTCCTTAAATTAAGGGATTAATATGTAATGGCTGACATGACAATATTAATGGGTTGTTTTTATTTTGAATGACATGATAACCGCGATTACGTGTTTTCTTTTTTAAACCCTCGTTTGCATGATGAAACCTTTTTTCTGTTTCTGTTCGTCTTCTTCTCTATTTCTCTCTCTGTTCGTGTTATTCTTCAGACATTCTGTTCGCCATTTTCGTTTTGTTGTATAGTATCTGTTCGTGTTGTTTCGTTTTGTTCTTCTGTCTCTGTTAGTGGTTTTTCTCTGTTCGGTCGATTAGTTTTGTTGGTTTTGTTCGTTCGATTTGTGTTGAATGGCTGATAAAATGAAGACGTACGTAAAGAGAAAGAGAATCACAGAGGATGATTCTGTAAAGGGCTTGAAGAAGTTTGTTGTGGAGAGGAAGGGGAAGGGGGAGTGTGTTGGTCAGGAATCGAGTAAGAGTGAGCGTAGGTTGGTGTTGCACAGTGGTTACTAACATATAACTGTTTGGTTACTTCATTAGTATATTTTTTGTTACTGTTGACTTATGATTTGGATTTATGTGTTGGTTACCATTAATATATGTTTTGGTTACTAACATATAACTGTTTGGTTACTTCATTAGTATATTTTTTATTCATTGACTTATGATTTGGATTTATGTGTTGGTTACCATTAAAACATGGTTTGTTACTATCATATATAACTGTTTGTTACCACAGTTCATAATGTAGAAGTCTTTTCAAGAGAATGAGAAGCGACCGTGAAGAAGAAAGTAGCAGCAGCCAAAAAGCTCAAGTTTCAGAAAGATTTGTACCAGATTTTGATTAGTTCGATTGTCGTTTTCTTGTCCTTCTGAATTGTGTTTTGTACTTTGATTTTTGTTGGATATCCATAACCATTTGTTATGGTTAGTGAGTATGTAATGTTTATTGGAGCTTATGTAAATGGAATTACATATTTGATTATATAATCAATTATTTGATATTGTTTGTTGGTTCGTATTAAGTTGTGTCTGATACATTATTTGAAAGGTGCGGTTGGTAACTAAACATGCATAGAAGGGTAACCATTTTATTTTTTTGTAGTAACCAGATAGTTACAAGCTTGTATCAAGAAATAAATTAAGTGTTAAATCATGTGAGTATACATGGGTTGCCTAAAATTAGTTGGATATACTGAGTTGTTTCTGCTTTTGGTTACCATTAAAACATGTTCAGTTTACATTCATATAACTACTTGGTTACTTCTTTACTATGTTTTGATTCTTTATTACCTTATGGTTTAGCTCTATTATTATTGTGCCTCGATGTGGGATTTTAGTTCTTATTATTTTTTTATTCGATTAATATGTAATTGTTTAGTATACATGGATTGCCTAAACTGGGTTTCATTACATGAAATTTATGTTTTGGTTACCATTAAAACCTATTCTGGTTACTATCATACAATTATGTGGTTATTGTTTTATTATGTTACATTATGGTTATTGTTATTAGTAAGCGAGATAGTTACAAGCTTGTATCGGACACAAACATCAATCGTTAAATGTACATGTGAGAGTTTTTATTTATATATATAGTTACTTATAGATCTCATATTAAAATAAAAATAGTTTGAGAGGTGCAGTTGGTATCCAAACATGCATATAAGGGTAACCATTTTAGTTTTTGTTAGTAACCAAATAATTAAAAACTTATATCAGAACAATTATCAAATGCTTAATGTATATGTGAGGGTTCCCATTTATCTAGCTAATGGATACTTTTAAATTACATAGTTATAAAAGTTATTTGGAAATGGTCTATGCCAGTTGGTAACTAAATATGAATATAGAGGTAACCATTTTATTTTAGATGGATAACCAAATTTACATAAAAATATTTCGAGCAGCTTACCAATTGTTCAATGTATATGTTTACTTTATATTGATAACTCATGATGGAATCAAAATTAAAATATTAATCAACATCAATTTTGGTTACTGCTTCACCATCAAAATGTTACCAACCATGTGGTTAATAGTTACTAGCGAAGAAACAATTATATATTCCTCAGTAAACAATTAAATTTGTTGTATTGGTTCTTTATCATTAGCCATTGTCTAACAACCTGAATAAACATTGTAAAATAACCAAATCAATATTAGACGAAGAACTAAATTACATAATCTTAGTAACGAGAAAATAAACCAAATTTTTACATGCAATTTTGAAGGCCTAAATGATGGAATTCGACCAAAAAAACCCTAGATTCACCAAAGAAAGTGGTGACTTTTAATCGTCAATTCGCTTTCCAATGAAATTAGGATCCAAAAAGCGCAAAATCGACACTCCAAACTTGATGAAATTGTCAAATTGTCACCGCAACCAAATAAACATTATATCAGTAACCAATTAAATAGTATACAACAACCAATATATATAATCAAATTAGCGAATTGTATGAAGGTAACCAATGTAGTCAATGAGTAACCACCAATATAAAAGAAACAATTATAAAAGCTGAATAACGATATAGAAGTAACCAAATAAACACCTTACAATATCTAAATATATATTATCACAAGAACCAAGATATATGTAATTAGTAGCGAAGATTATAAAAATATTTTTACATTCATTTTACAACCAAAATAATCAAGAATGACTTTGTTACAAATTAAAGACTAACAGATGTATGAAAGTACCTACCAATGTAGTTAATCAAGAACCATCAATATAAAATAATCACTATAAAACACAAGAATATAATGCAAGAACTATGATAATATTACACAAGAAACCAAGTCGAAGATTATATACTAACCAAACCCAAATTAGACAAGAACTAACATATATTTACTTAGTATACACAAGATAAATACATTCTGCATTGCATTTTTATAGTAAAAAACAACTAGTATAATTTGTTTGTTACCAACTAAAGGCAAACTTTTGTAAGAATGTAACCAATGTAAATAACAAGTAACCATTAATATAAAACACATAAGTAGAAGTGTACATTAATATGCTTCAAAGACCACCAATATTACAAGAATTAATTAATCATTACAGATAATTAAGTTTGCATTAATCAAGAAACAAGTCAAAGATTAGTTAGTAACCAAGTCAAAGACTATAATTTTACAAAGTAACCAAGTCAACATTAACAAATTGTATAAAGGTAACCAATATATATAATCAAATTAACAGTTGTATAAAGGTAACCAATGTAGTTAATAAGTAACCACCAATATAAAAGAAATAATTATAAACTACAATAACATTATACAAGAACCAAATAAACACCTTACAAAGATCTAAATACATATTAACAAGAACTTGATATATATGGTAATATTACTGTTAGCTTATAGGTCCGTAAAAGTAACCAACTCAATGTCGAGACGATAACAAACTACATAATGTTAAGAACGCAACATGAACTAGGGGTAATATTATGCAAAGAACCATTGCAATTTTACACAAGAATTAAAGTCAACATTACATACTATCCAAATTCAGATTAGATAAGAACTAACAAATATTTAGGAACCAATATATATGGTAATAATATTCTTTGTTAGCTTATGGTCCGTAAAGTAACCACCAATATAAAAGAAACAATTATAAACCACAATAACATTATACAAAGAACCAAATAAACACCTTACAACATCTAAATACATATTGGCGAAAGAACTAATATATATGGTAATATTATCATTAGCTTATGGTCTCAGAAAGTAACCATCACAATGTCGACAAGAACTAAACTACATAATGTTAAGTAACTGAACATGAACCTGGGGTAACATTATGCAAAGAACTCATTGCAATTTTACACAAAGAACTAAGTTAGCATTATATACTTACCAAATCCAGTTAGACAAGAACTAACAAATTGCGGGAAGGTAACCAATGTATTTAATAAGTAATCATTAATATAAAAAATATCAAGAGAATAATGTTTAAAATTATAAAACAAGCATATAAACATTATACATCAACCAAATTAATAATAAACAATAACTAAAATCAATAATAAACAAAGAACCAATTTATATGTATTTAGTAATCTAGAGTATAAAACATATTTTAAAATGCATTTTGCATTCAAAACATTCATTATTCGACTTTGTGACCATTTAAAGAAGCGAAAAAGTTGAGAAAAGTAACCAATAGTATTTAATCGTAGTAAACACGGGGTAACACTATGTATATAAATTGGAAACTCAAATACCTCGGTATACAAAATTATAACGACTCAACAATCGGTTGCAATCGATCAACAATCGATCTTGAAGTTGTCGATCTTTTATGTTTTTCTTCGATTTCGAGTTGCGTCATGACAAGAGATTTCTTCTTCTCCGGTGAGATACGTCGTTGATCCGTTCTTCTCCGATCTCGAGTTCTTTGCCGATCTCGGCGTGTCGTCGTCATGACAAAAATTTTCGTCTTCTCCGATCTCAGTATGTCGCGCCAGAAGATTTGGATTTCTCCAATATCAAAGTTGCGTGTTCTGTTTAGTTGCTTAAATGTAGGAGCGTGTTCTGTTCAGTTGCTTGAATATAGGATTGATTTTATTAATTTTATATTATATTGTTTTATTTTTATAATTATGTTGTATGTGTTTTATTTTTATAATTATTTTCTAATTGTTGTATATTAGTGTTAACGACCCGAATAATAATCCCATAAAGACTACAGACGCTCCCTCTACCTTTGGTTGTAGAGGCCTAGTGGGCCACCTTTGTTACCATTTTAGCTCTTTGCCTTCACCTGCAAATTCTCCCGCCGATAATCACTTCAGGTTATAAATCTTCTTATCATATTTATACCGTCTTATACATATAACCACGCAGATCACAAAACTGAATATCTGGTATCAAGTGATAAGATTCTTGTTTACTTTTTTATTTAGTCTACCTGATAATTTCAAAGTTGAGCTACTAAATTTCAGATATTACGGGTAATTAAGTTTTATGAACTGGTCTCGTCTCTTTGTACTTTTAAGTTTCATTATTTAATTAAAAGCATGTGTAGTATTAACTGAGAAATTTTAGTGCTTTGATTTTGTTCTTAAATCCAAACCGGAGTTGGTATATACTCCGTTTCATGTTTACATTTTGTACTTCTGTACCAATTCATATGTATGTGTGGTAATATGTTTATATAGAATCATAGAAAGATAATATGTTTATATAGAATCATAGAAAGATATGCTAAGTAGTTATATAGTCACCTTATATGCTGGATCTTGTTTACTAAAATGAACAATTAGATTTGTGCACGAGTATGTATGTATGTATGTATGTCACTAAGCATCGTTTGTGTTTCTTGACCTATCTGCATATACCTTGAAGACTTGCACTGACATATACTATAGGTATTATGTCATTTGTTACAATCTTTGTGGTTGCTTTCATTGATTTCTTACTCATTCACATGTTTTAGATGGATCGAACCATTATCTGGATTGGTGAAGTAAAATCTTTTCAGAACTTACAATCAGTTTCGATCGTGTATGTACTTTTCCTGCTTCTTGCAAGCTAAAAATCGTAGTGAGTTTGCTTTGAGAAGTAAGAGAAGTGATGTGATTAATTAACTTGATGGTGTACTCGTCAAAGAGAAAAATGATACTGTCTTCTTGTAAAATATTTCATATTCAAAATAAGTTACAAATTACTGAATTAGGTTAATACTGGGAATTACAAAATGAGGAAGATTTTGACAGTCCATCTGAAGTGAGGCACATTTGAAGAACCTGAACTTCCTCTATCTTGTGTTTTTGAGTTCTTTGTAGTCTTTCTCTATCTTGTGTGTATTTCAGTTGTTTGTAGTCTCTTCCTGTAATGTTTTCATTGTTCCTCAGTTAGTTGCTGTCTATTAGATTTTTTTGATAAATTGGTCAAACCAGAGGATTATAACTTGATCACTATTTGATGCCTTCTTATTGAATCGTGCTGTGTGTCTTTCAGTTGATGTGTGTAATTCTAAATTTTGGCATATCCTTAAAGATTTTTTTTTTCAGATTTAAGGCCTTGTATCATTTGAAGACAACTGGAAATAAAATTGTATAACATTTGGTGAGTCAGTGAAACCTGGTATTCAGCTATACCAATGCTTCGGTATTGGTAGAAGTTATAAGTTCTGCTCTATCCAGGCTGGATCGTTAGTAATTGATTTTATACTTTTTAACCTCTCGGGGAAGGACTAATAAAAGGTGTTATATTTTTATCATATATATGTGTGTGTGTGTGTGCATATATATACACACAGACTTGTATATGTCAGAAAACACAGAATTTAGAAATCACCAATGAGATTTATGTAATGTCCTCCATGTATAATGATTGTGATCATATGAATTTATATTTTTCTCCCTTTCTTCTAAGAATTATAGAACTGAACGGAAACCGCATCAACACACAACATAATGCCTTGACCTTTTCATATTGGGAACGTTTCTGTTATTATTGCAGTATTGTGGAATAGGAACAGCATGTCAGATGCAAACAGTGTGGTTGCCAAGGAGCTAGATCTTGTTGATAATGCTTCAAAAGTTCAAGTAGAAGATAACCCTTCTGTGGAGGCTCCTAAGCATTCCGACTTTAGTAAAGAAAATCCTAGGCCCTCCCCCCAGCAGGAGGTATAGTATCCCACAGGTTTTGCATTAAGTAGTTTTTATATCATAAAGATTGTGGAGTTGCTGGCAGATATACCTTTGGAAACAATTTTGAGCTTCTTTAGAATTTGTGGAATGTATTTATTATTAAAAAAAAAAAGTTTTGCCATGCTGTTCAATATGTGGGACACATCAAATGATTTTAAAGGTGGTTATGAAAAAAAAAGGGTGCATAATGACACCAAAAACTTCAAGTTCATATAGTCAACTTACCACATCCAATTGTGTTCATCATATAGTATTAATTTTTTTGGATACCTGTTATTTAATGATAAACATTTGTTCAGGAAGCAGCAATCAAGAAAAAGTATGGAGGCTTATTACCAAAGAAAAATCCATTAATATCTAAGGTAGTTTAATTCTTGCTTTTGTATTTAATCAATAATGTTAGTCCACTTCAACTACTTACAAATGCAATTTGCCCACAACTTATTTCAGGACCATGAACGTGCTTTCTTTGACTCTGCTGATTGGGCTTTAGGAAAGGTACGTAATAGAATTTCAGTTCAAACCCCGATTTGCATGTCGCTGATATTCCTAGCACTTTCAAACATTTCTTATAGTGAGTATCAAGTTCGATGCATAATAATATAGCCTTTCTCTTTGCCCATCCAACAGCAAGGAACACAGAAGAGCAAAGGACCTTTAGAGGCTCTTCGCCCAAAATTGCAGGTACCTGGTGTCTACTTGTAGAATTGTATGTGTATACAATTCATGCACAACCTCATTTTCAATTTACAAGCCACTGTCAACTGTATATGTTTGCCCGACTATTGTGTTTGCGAAACTATGAAGATGTAGGATTGATGCATGAAGACCTTAAAATAGTATAAAGATGTCCTAATATCAAGGAGAGATGGACTAGGGGTTTAGAATTAGGTTTTTTATGCTTTGGATTGGTTTCAGGATGCAAGACTAGTTCATGGAAGTAAAACAACAAAATGCTGAAATTTACTATTAATAAACTCTATCCCAGTTGGCTGATTAAAGAAAAACTCTATCCTAATTGCCCATACAATGCTTGCTTATATAGAAGAAAGTAACCCTTTACCGCTAAATTAGAAATGATTTCCTAATCTTATAACTTAAATGAACTCCTAACTAATAGACTTACCTTTCAAATAGAAAGAGGTCTAAATATACTAATAACCAAACAACTAATAATCTAGAAATCAGGGGAGGGGAAAAGAAATTCAAAAGTACTAAAGTACCTGTGTGTAATAACCAAACTGCCGTCAACTCTAAAAACATTATAAACCATACCCAACATAATAGTCTAAATAAATATAAAATGAAAGACTAGCATCCTAAGTACTCTCTACCTTGAAAGTAAGCCTAATATCAGCATCTTTTTTATTTAGGCCTTAATGTTGACGTGGCGGTGGGGCTGATATGTGTTTAGTTGGTTGTGAAGCTTAGGAGTTCCAGTCTTTGCGAGCAGCGTCAGTTGCTGCAGTTAACATACCAACTGGTTGTATTCACCTAGAAGAATGAAATTTGCATTTTCATGCGTCTTATTTTTACCACAAATATGCACCTGTAGATGCTCTCCAATAATTATTATTTTGGTTGAAAGATGTCTCAGGCATCAAAGTTTAAGCTAAAACACTCTGTTTTTTCTTAATGTTTCCTAGAAATATAGAAAGTAAATGAGGGATGGTGGACATATGACGTACCAAATTTTTCCTGAGCAAAATATTGCTATAACAATATTGTTACTCAGAAGAAACCTTTATATATTAGTACATTATTTTGAAATGTACAATGTTTTTCAACATTCTCATTTTTTGTTCTTTATTATGTATGTCAGCCCACACCTCACCAGCAATCTCGTTCAAGGCGCTCAGCTTATGCTCCTGCTGGTGGAGGTGAAGGTGAAGATGAGTGTATGCGTGCACACCACTCTAGTGCCAATTTTTGAAAGAAAGTTGTTTCTTCATCCTCTTTCTTTTTTTCCCCCTAAATTTGCTTCCAAATAAAATTACAGTAGATGGTGACAACCCTTGCGGCATCTCGTCTGAGGATCAAAGTTGCATATTAGATGGCAGCACTAATGACGGTAGTCATTCCGAGGACAGGAACGGCCACAACTAACTGCCCTGAGACCACCAAGGCAACTAATGGTGCTGCTGGCCATTTTGTAACCAAAATATGAGAGTATAACCCACCTCTCTTACGCAAATTAGGCTTTTGTAAGAAATTTTACTGCCGTTGAGTTTTAAATTTGTAACATTGAACACAATGTGTAACCCAACAAAGTTCAACTAAAAATGCTTGGTTTAGTTGGTTGCGTACTTTATTAAATGGTTGCCCCCCTTGTTATTTAAGATGGCTTCTTGTCATTTTTTTTTATATATCATAATGAAAGTAGATGAATTTGAACTCTTGATTACTCCTGTTTAATACCCTTGAATGATCATGATGCCCAACATCTCTCTTTTCGACATCTGTATCATAATGACATTTTAATTTAGCATGTCCACAAAAGAAGAATATGAGATTTTTTTTATTTTGAAAAAAAATGTTTTATCCTATATCTATATTTATATATTAATTTTATAAGAAATATAATGAACAAAATGAAAAAGAAATAGAGACTTAATAAATAAACTATTAAAAATTAATTAGACTAAATAAATTTTATTTCAATATAACACAAAATCTTACTTCTTCCGTTCCTAAAATATTGTCGTTTAAGATTTTGGCACATGGATTAAAAAAATGTTATTTACTAAGTAAAATTTGTTTGAAATTTCATCACTACCCCTTTATGGGAAATTAAAAACTATTAATACAATAGAGAGAATTTATTGGGACAATAAGAGAAAGTAGGAGTAATATAAAAAAGTAAATAATTTATTCTCCTCGAAAGTTGTAAACGACAAACTTTTTAAAATAAATTTTTTTTTCTAAAACGACAATCTTTTAAGAACGGAGGGAATACTTTGCACCAGCCACGCCTTCCAAGTAGGGAAAAGAAAAAAGTTGACATAAAAACTCTTATCAAATTGCTTTGATCTAGTCTTTACGCTACTATACAACCATTAAAAAAGTAATTATAAAATTAATACATTTACAAAATAATTATAAAAAGAGTACAACACAATAACTAAATATATTAAACCCTACACCTCTCAATCTATGATCTATGATCTATCCATTCTCTCCTCCCCTTTATCCTCCTCTGTCACCTCCTCTCTCCTCCCCTTCATCCTCAATCGGTCCAGTGGGTCCAACCGACATCATGCTCAACCGGCCTTCGCTCATGTCCATCAAGGAAATTATCAACGACATTAGATATTGGGGGGACATTCTCAGATAGGCCACTGTTCTTTGGAGGTTCATTGGAAGAGGGGTAGTTCTTGGTGAGTCTTGAAGAAGGGCAAGGAGGGAGTGATGGGGTTTTTGAGGAAGTAATGAAGGGGTTGTATTATGGGACTAAAGAGTGTGGGGGTGTGATGCTGAAATGGTTAAGAGAAAAGTAGTTGGGGTTGATAACTTTAGGTTCTTTGATGGGTATTGTGGGTGGGAAAAAGATCAGTTGAAGGATGAGATTAGAGCAGGGTATTGGAGTGTTGCTGTTTGTAATCCAGGTGTAATACTCTCTATATCCTCTCGACGACTGAATTTTTTAACTAAAATGGTTATTTGTATGAAAGTTTGGTTACCAACTGTATTTTTTTATTGATATAACCTAACCGAGATTGTGTTATAATATTGAATAATATTTTATATTTTTGTTCTTCTTACATTAAGTAAAAGGAAAAATACACAATTACTCTCTGATTTTATCATGGTTTAACAACATAAAGAAAACAAATATATGTAACACTTGTAATTGTTCTAAATTTTTTTTATGACTATTTGGTTACTCATAAAAATTAAAATATATACTTTGGTATAAAAATTTGGCTATCAACTAAATATTTTTATTGATGTAAGCTAATCGAGATTGTGTTACACAATATTGAATAATATTTTGTATTTTTTTTCTTCTTGCATTAAGTAAGAGGAAAAATACACAACTACTCTCTAATTCTATCATGGTTTAACAAGATAAAGAAAACAAATACATGTAACACTTGTAATTGTTCTAAATTTTTTTTATGGCTATTTGGTTACCCACAAAAATTAAAATGATTACCTTCGTATAAAAGTTTGGCTACCAACTGAACATTTTTATTGATGTAAGGTAATCGAGATTGTGTTACATAATATTGAATAATATTTTATATTTTCTTCTTCTTACATTAAGTAAGAGGAAAACCACGCGACTGCAACAAGATAAAGAAAACAAATAGTACATGTCTAAATTTTTTTTATGACTATTTGGTTACCTACATAAACTAAAATGGTTACCTTTGTATGAATGTTTAGTTACCAACTGCACCATATACAGAATACACGACTACTTGAGTTTGACATGCAATTCAAAATATCACAGCGGAGAGAAACAATCGGGAACAGTTACGTAATTATAAAACTGATTTGCCAAATCAGCAACCCATTAAAATACCTAACTAAATTAATGGAATACCAAATGCATTAATTTTATAAATAAAATATTAAAAATATATTAATTCTGTAAATATTTTCTGAATATACTTTTGTTGTAATTTTTTTTAAAAATGTACTAAAATATGTAATTAATCCTATAAATTATCCATAATGGATAAATTGCCTTCACCCCCACGGGCCGCGCGCCATAAGACAAAGTCCACAGTCTACAAACCACACGAGGGGAGGCCCACACATATCTGGAAATTACAGCCCGAAAACAGAACATCCTGGGATGCTACTGAAAAATAGGCTAAGCTTGAATGCAGAGACAGCTCAGAAGCCTTCAAATAAGTGGCCATGATTCTTATCTACCCTTCCTTCTCCCACATTTTCAACAAAGCTTCTTCTACAGCTCAAACCACAACCGTGAAAAATGTTAATAAAAGGGTATCGGATTCAGATTCATTAGCCTTTGAGTTTGAAGAATCAAAGCAGAATGATAAAAGGGTTGCTATAGAATTGCTGTCACCGCCATGCAGCAGCAGATTGTGCTCTTGTGGAAGAAGAGGATTTATAGGAGCAACTTTATTACCCTCAATAGTATATCCTTCATATGCTTCGGATTTACATCCTCCTACTGATCCCGTGGTACCTCCCTCCCTTTCTTTTTTCCAAAATATTATTTCTTATTATGATTTCATTTAAATTTTAATACAGGATGTGTGTGTATATGTGTGTATATATATATATATGGGGATTTATATGTGGAGCATTGAACAAACGCAATAATGGCAAATTTTGAAGTTTGAACAGTTAGGTAATTACAATCTCTATGTTTTTTTCTGTATTGAGTTTGTTTCCTATATGAGCAGGCAGCAGCAGAACTGATATTTGTTGGGTTATCAAATGCATAATTTGCAATTCAAAGTTGATTTTTATTTTATTTTTGGGGTGAAAAAACTAGACTTGATAGTAGTTCTATTCGGTGCATTTAAGTTGCAATAATCAGAATCATTATTTTTAAATATAATTATTGCTTTAAGTTAAAAAAAACAATAAAAAATTTGATGAGAAACTCAATGATTTCCTCTTTATGAAGGGCATGCTGAACAGGATTCACCCTCCAAGACCAGATTGGTACGAGGAGTTCTATGCACTAGCTATGAATTCAAGTATGGAATCTTATGAGGCAGAGGTCAACAGACATTTATAAGGCGGTATTAAGATTAAGAATGTCCACCTCTAAACTGTGATTTACTAATTGTCTAAATTTGGTAGATTGCAGGTTACAAGACACAGATTTTTGCTAATTTGAGAGGAAAGGATAACAAAATTTTGGAGCTCGGGATTGGGACTGGTCCTAATATTAAATACTATGCTGGTAATAATGATGTTGATGTAGTTGGAGTTGATCCAAATCAGAAGATGGAGAAGTATGTGCAAGCAGCTGCAGTGTCTAATGGCATTCCTCCAGAAAAATTTAAATTTATTCAAGCGGTACGCCTCTTTCATATATTACTCCACTTGTTGATCTTAATTCTATTCAATTACAGTATTTTCTTTCTGAAAGTTGTGAAGTCAAAAAATGACTTTCCAGTACAAACAAGATTTCAGGCTACTGATGTGTCAGCAAATAATAGCCAAAGCTTGTGCGTAGCTCACCTTTTTAGAAAAAAGACAATGGATTTGTGCTTGCTTGTTTGAAGCTGCATGATCCACCCTTCCTATAAATATGTAATGGATCTTGGTATCTTTAGCAATATTAACAGAAAATCATCAGACAAAGTCTCCTTACTTTTTTAACTCAGTATATTAAAATATATTAGTTCATTCTTCATATCATACTTTCTTCTAAATATTGTTGATTGCTGGCTGCATGTACCTCTTTAGTAGATTGGTGTTTTGATGGGCTTCATCTTTGTGAAATTGTGAAAGATTTGAAAGTCTCAGTGAGGTTGATCTTAGGGTTGAGGAATTGCATTATCTTTTTCATCAATCTCCTGATCATATAGATCCTCTTCAATCTTCCTCATAACTTCAATCTTGTATATTTTGTACTCTCTATTCTCGTCATGTCACCTTCAAGTTTGAGGTTTCCAATTTTTTCATAATAGTGCATTTTTGGCTTAACTTGGTGCAAATGTTGGACTCATGACTTGCTCATAGTGTTTCAACCGAAGTCTGACACTATTGTCAATATGGCTTAAATTTGTTAACGTAAGTTTCTATGCTTATGATGATCAACCTCAACTCTTGTTCTTATATGTTATCCGTCTAAAAAGCCGACTTCTTCATGGAAATTTTTATTTTGATATCGTTAAATTTATAAAATGGGCTCAAAGTCTAGTATATAAAAATATCAAGCTCTCTAACTCAAAATCAATTGGCTATAAAAAACGTTGGCCCAAGTCATTAATATTAGACATATATTCTCTAGGTATTCAATGTGGGACAAGATATATACTTTAACACTTTTCTTCATGTGTAATCCGGTGTATTGAGGGTTGCATGTCGACCTGATGAATATGAAGATCCATACAAGATAAGCAAGTCCAGAAGAAGCTAGTAAACTACAGGCAACTATTGGCCCAATTGATTAGTGTTACTAGTTCAATAGATAAGTGGTACTAGTTAAGAAATGGGTAAACTTTGACCATTAAGAAATGGATTGCAAGTGAGTAAGAATGAAGGCTAAGAAGAGTGTTTAACTAGACCCGAGGATCGGTGTTCTGCTTGGTCTGATCGGCGCCTGTTAAGCGGGGTCTAAAGGCG
Source organism: Panax ginseng (assembly GCA_020205605.1). Lineage (NCBI taxonomy): Eukaryota > Viridiplantae > Streptophyta > Magnoliopsida > Apiales > Araliaceae > Panax > Panax ginseng. The sequence continues at coordinate 100,269,996 of CM035147.1, forward strand.
GAAAAATCCCCAGATCTTGATATATTTATTTTTCTAATAATTTACCATATTCATAATCTGAGGTTGTAGCGCACAACAAGAAGTGAACCAAGTCCTTTTAATGATCCAGGCTAAATAGTGGATCCATAACATTTATATGTTCGAATTTAAGTTTTACAAAATCTTTTCAAAAGTGGTTACGACAAAAAAATCTTTTTCCTTTATCATTTTTGTTGTTTAAATGTTTGAACATCTAGTATCTTTAGAAGGACTTTGAAAAAAATTAAGATCACGGATTTCGAGTTATTAATGGTGGAGAGATTTTTTTATTTTTTCATAACTATGTTGTTGTATCCCAAATCAAATCTTGATATATTTATTTTTCTCAAAATGATTTACCGAAACATATTAACCACATACCTAAAAAGCGGTATTTCTAACTGGAATATCGTATGTAATCTTAGAAGGAAACTTGCCTTTGTAACAACTCTTAAAGTATCTATCAAAAAATCACAAATAATATATATAGAGAAAACTTGTTTAATGTGAAAACAATATCAAGTCAAAATGGATAATTTTATTATAGTTGTAATTTTGAAAAAATCTGAATTTTATGACCCGGCTGGGCGAAAGAAACTTGAACAAATTTATATATGAATGATGATACATTGTAATATTTAGTTTAATTCAATATAATTCTTAAATTTATGTTTTTTGTTTCTTAAGTTTTAATATTGAATTAAATTCTTGAAATTTTAAATTTTCATTTATTTAATAACAATCTTGTTTATGAATAAAACTAATTAATGATATTAGTTAAAATATTTGAACTTTGAACAATTGCATGTTTGTGTTTGAAATTTGACATTAACAATATGGATATGTGTTTGAACTTTAAGCAAATGCCTCCCGCCTAACGCCTTTTAGAACATTGCCAAAGATAGCCTACTCTGATACCATGTTAGATTTATAAAATGGGTCCAAAGTTTAGTATATAAAAATATCAAACTCTCTAACTCAAAACCAATTGGCTATGAGAAGAGTTAGCCAAGTCATTATATACTAGACAAAACAAATTTTCTCTAGGTATTCAATGTGGGTTAGATATATACTCTAATATATATATTTTCACTATTCAGACAATCCACTTTAACATAGAAACTAAATCGATTAGGTTATGTGAGGGCACTAGGATGCAAACAATCTTATAAATGATAGGTCGTTGAATTAAGGATAGAACTAAGTTGTGTAAACAATGAGACCAGAACAAATATCATATCCGCTGTTATAGATTCAATTTGTAGTTGTGAGATCTAGTTTATGTGATATTGCTTGATTCCTTATAACATTTTTAAATAGTAGAATTTGTCCTCTAAAAAGTAATTAAAAGTTAATTCCTAGGGATGAGTAATACTTGAGATGCTTCACTTCCAAAACTAAAAAAATTAAGTTGCATAAGGTGTTCTCTTCAGCTTCTTTACAAAACTTTTACTAACAAGATTAGTAGAAAGCAGCAGATGACTAAAAGGCAATAGTATGAGTTTGAACCATGTGAATCAAGGAGTTGAGTGTATGTTAGAGTGTCTAAGTGAATGGAAAACCAATGAAGATCCAGTCACTTTTGTTCAATTTCAGCAATATGTTCATGAGTAGGAATCTAGTTATAAGAATCTAGGTTTAGAAATTTTTTATAGAACTGTGACATGCAACAATTATAATCATAGTTGTCATGGCGACGATTAGGTCCTGGCGCTAGAGAAGGCAAGGTAACGCCTTGGACGCCGAGTCGCCAAGGCTTACGCCCTTGGTAGCTGGTCATCATAACCCATGGACTAGCTATATGATGTAATTTTATTACTTATTAGACTTGTAATGTGTGATGAATGTTGACTTAGTTGTTTCTTTATTTTCTATCTAGTGTTTGTGACTTTTTGTTGACTTGTTTTACTAGTTTTTAATGTCAAGTGTTTTATTTTTGAATTTTGATTGTGAAGTATTCATATAATTGTGTTTTTAATTTATTCCGTAGTGTTAGTTATTATGTTTTGAGTTTTGATGTACATAAAACTTTATTGTCTAATATACTTTTGAAGTAAAATAAATAATATATAAATTGTACATTGTTAACTATTTGTCGTCATACGAATGCTATGACGGTATGACGGGTGTCTTATCGCCTAGGCGTCAAGGCGGTTAACTACCGTGAAAACTATGACTGTAATTGAGTTGTGAAGATAGGTTTCAATTTTATTTTTAATTAGTGAGCTCTATATATCTTTGTTTACCAACAAAAATTTAGATGCAAATTAGAAAATTGATGCAGGTTGTTTTACTCAGGTTGGAGAGGCTTTGCCACTAAGTGATGTGTCTGTTGACGCAGTTGTTGGGACCCTTGTGCTATGTTCTGTAAAAGATGTTGATGCGACACTGCAAGGTATACAAGTTTATTCTTAAGATGGGAACATATATATGTCCAACTTAGTATAAGATGCTCATATTTTCTGAAGGCAAAAATAAAATGAAACAAGTTCAGTTGATAATATCATTAGTTATTTAGATATTTCAAAATTTATGCAAATGTATTTTTCAATGCTTAGCTCTTTAAGAGGTAATTAATACTGAATTACCAGAACGGCATAACCATATCAAAAACTGGCTCAATGAACTGATAGTAACCCACTTAATATTTATCAGTAGTGATAGAACTATTAAGATGTCAATCCAACATTCAACATACAAAATAGTCGAACAATCTTCTGCTGCTGATGCATAAAATTTTATCGTTATGTTCAGAGGTGAGGAGGGTGCTTAAACCAGGCGGGCTTTACCTATTTGTGGAACATGTTGCAGCAAAAGGTAGGATAGAACTTTCTCGCCTTAGTTTTTAAACAACAAAATGGTTGTTTTGATTTGACCTTACCTCTTGCTGCGCTAGCACATTGTTGAATTAAAGGGTGTCCTTTTTTTTTGTTGTTTTTACTGGGCAGATGGAACGTTTCTAAAATTTGTACAAGGTGTTTTCGATCCTTTGCAGCAAACAGTTGCTGATGGCTGTCACCTCACTAGAAACACAGGGACGAGTATATCTGCAGCTGGGTTCTCTAGTGTCGACATTAACATGGCTTTCTTATCTACTCTCTCTATAATAAGCCCTCATGTGTATGGAATAGCTCGCAAGTAGCAGCAGCACAAGTGATGAGTTTTTATGCTTCATTCTGCAAGGTTTACATTCAGAGTGGAAGTTTCTTCACAATGAGAGCAAATTTTGAGGCATTTGTCCATTAATTAGCTCATGAGAAAATGATTTATGGCTATGGGTATGGTTATATAACAAGATTCATGTTTGGTACACACTTGTGTGGATCAAGTTTGGGGCTTGTTTGGATTTATGTAACTTAAAGATCAGATTTGTTGTACCGAACATTCATATTTATATAATTTCATATTGCGAATCGTGATTCTCCATTTTGCAATAATCTCAATAATAATAATAAATAAAAAAAATGAGTATGAAACAATTTATAACACTGCATATAATGAGAATGTTGGGTCTGACATATATATATATATATATATATATATATATATATATATATATATATATATATATATTATGTATGGTGACATTGTGTTAAATAGCTGGAATCCCTATAATTAAAATATATACATCACTATTAGGATTTGTAATAAATTTGTGTTGAATTACAATTTCAAAATGTATGTCAATACGTAGAATTAAATAAAATTATAAGAAATTCATAATCATTATATATTTTTAAAAAAGATTATTATTTATACTTATTAAAGTTAACGTAAATAAAAAATTAATATAAATATTTAAAAAATAATATATCTTGTGATTTTAAATGTCAATTTTTTATTATGAAGTTACATAAATAATATATAATATAATGAGCTAATTTTATAATCTTACTAAATTTAGATATAATTCGATAGAAAACTCTCTCATTCTCTATATCATTATTATGGGTTTTATAGGTTTGAGAAGAAAAGAAAGGAAGAAAAATTAAAATTTGAAGAGAAAGAAGAAAAGAAGAAAAAGAGAGTAAAATTTAAGGCGAGTAAGAAAAGAAAAGAAAGAAAGGATGAAGGGCATGAAAGCAAAATGCACTTAAATAAGCGCGCCCTCTTCATCATACTAGGGTTTCATCACGCCCACGGACATTTTCCTCCAGTCGATTACTTCTTCCCTCAACTTATAATCGTAAGCTCACCCACTCTCCACCGTTCCTCCATTTCTCCTCGTATATTTATTTATGTATATTTATATTTGTCTGTCGTGTATTATAACATATCTTTTGGCTTTTGAAATGATTTGACGACTCCTAGGGTTTTCGTTCCATCACTTATTCAGTGATACGCTGTAAGTTTGCATTTAGATTTTCTGTAACGGGAGATATAGTGGATAATATGTTGTTATTAGTACATCTTTGAGCTTATTTTGTATCTGCCCTGATTATTTTACATAAAATTGCTACGGTATTATTTTGATCATGTATTAATAGTTGAAAGACTGCTACTTTAATTTCTTATTTATTGTAGTTGAACTTAATAATGGTGCTTTAGCATAAGTGTTACTTGAACTCACTGGCGTTGCTTTAATTGGTGTAGTTTCCATTGTATTTGATAATGCTTTATTAGCTTTCCATTTGTAGCATTTTTTTTTCAAATTTTATTTATATTCCCTTCACATGTAAAGTAAATATAAAAAGTACCCTTTTGGCCAAAGTTCTGAAATTTATTGTTTGATGCATTTTTAATTATATGATTGCACCTTTTTTATGCATTGATCACGTAAAAACATAAAATTTGAGGCTCAATAGCTAAACTTGTTGCAATTGAATCATAAGCCAAGACTAATTTGTTTTCATCCTAACACATGAAAAAAAAAATCAACTCTAGTTTTTCTTTAATTTTGATCGACCATATTCAGCTCATTATCTGGTCTATTTTGTTTGCGCTATTGAATTTTATGTTTTAATCGTATTTGTTTTCTTTTGATGCCAGCGTCTCATTTGTGGATTCTTGAAATATTCTACAGCTGAGGGACTAAGTGCATTAGTAAAGGATAGTGTTCTACGCTGTACTAGTAACATGTGGCACAGGCAGTCGTTATGTGTCTTCTCAAAATTTGAACTTGAGAAAGTTGATTGACTTCAGGTTGACATTCATTAAGATCTGCGGAGATAGTGGAAGCAAGCAATATTGGTTCTGGTGAGTTGTATAAAAATCTGCAAAAACGGGGTCCCTTTGTTGTGTGGCTGCTAGGCCACATGGATCCAATGCAGCTAGTGGGGAGTGGTCCATGGGTCCACAAGAGCCCTACTGGCGAACCAATACAAGCTTCTCTCCTCCCCCATCGAGATGGGATTTCCGGTTCCAACCTGAAGGGCCATCATTTGGTTCTAACGAGGGAAGTCAGTTGTATGGTTCTTCGACATCATCAAACAGCAGAGAAAGTCGAAGTTGGTTAAGAGGGAACCATCTTGCCAATCACCATTATACTGCATCTGATGGTGCTGGCCCATATTTTAGTAGTCCATCTGACATCTCTCCAATCCAGCAGTGGACTCCTCCAATTATACAGGAAATTAGTGTAGATGATTATGGAACTTCATCAAGGAGAGGTAATCTCATTAATTGTCTTTCTCAAAACTTTTGCATTTTGCAATAATTAGAAACTTTTTCTGACTGTTACTTCTTTTTTTTATTATACTTTTCCCTTTTTGAGGTTTTTGATGCATGAGTTAATGTGTTAAAGCCTTCAGTTTTGTTATCCTGGGTAAGTTTTGATAGGTTGAAATAAACTGTTGACACTTTGGTCATATGTTTCTAGGTGTGTGTCTATTAATTATATGTAATTGATAAAATGCACCTCATATTTGACTAATTATGTTAAGATCAACCCTAACGAGCTTAACAAATTTGAACTAGTGGTGCTTATTCAACTATCAGTGGCTGAAGTTGGTGAAAATATAGTGGCTATGGCGGTGGTTTTTAGTGCAGAACCAGTAATAACTCAATAAAAAATCAGTTGAGAAATTAAGTAATAGGAAGTAATTAGAGAAAATAGATGGAAATTGATAGGTATTGGGGGAAGAAGATGGATAAATAGATATATATAGAGAGAAACATAAAGAGGGATAAAGAGAATGGTCAAGACAATTCTGTGCCGTTCATATTCAATATGTTATATACTTCATCTCATACATGCCTTGATTGCCTTCTATTTTAAGAGTTCTTATTCTAAGCTATTTTTGCAAATTTGCAACATGTGCTAGCTATTTCTAGAATATTCTACTTATACGTCCTAACTTCCACTTATTTACAGTTTGGCCTATAGCCTTGCAAAAATTACGCTCATGTGCAAATGTTAAATTTGTTCTATTTTACTATATCCTTGTCCTTTGAAGTGACAACAAAACTTAGGATCGTTAAAGACGGTAGGTTATATTTAGGTTTGTCAACGATGGGGTGGGTATGGTTGGGGATTCTCCTCAACTTGCACTTGAAACATTTCTCTCTAGTACATTGAAAATATATACATACAAGATCGGGGTAATCTTGGAATCCTATACATACAATAGATAATCAGGTAATCCTCAAATTCTATCACTGTAGAAAAAATTGGGTCCCCACTAAGGTCAGGCAAAATTGTCGGGCCTAGTTATATTGGTGGTGCCATAAGATACGGGTGTTGGTGGAGGGAGATGGATAGATAACACTTGAATAGATAACACTTACTTTTTCTTCAGCATTGTTCTTTTCCAGATTTGCTAGTTGTTGATGTCGTTGCAACAAAAATTAGGGTAAAAAATGGTTCCACTTATACTCATTAATTTTTTATTTATCAAGCAAAAATGTCAAGTTCAAGATACTGGTTTGCGGGTACATGAACTTCAGATTTGGGGATATTGCGTGGTTTTTAACATTGCCAAAGGCTTTCGCTTATCCAAACAAAAAGCTAAATCTTCTTAAAGGCTCACTATTGCAGCTGTATCCAAAGAAATAAAAAAGGAAGTTACTTTTACTTTTAAGGTGTTAAATTGTTAATCAAGTTGTTTTTACTTTCTTGATCTACTGATGCAAGCTATTTTATTCTTAAATTTAGGACTAATAACCCTAAGTATGCATTAAAAGAATGGAATGAGTTGTAAACAGTAATTAAGCTTACAATAGCAGTAAATTAGTATATATTTGTATAAGAATATGATACATAAATTTTTTTTATATGAATTTATTTATCTAGGTAATTTAGTTACATGCTAAACAAAGAGATTCATCTATCATGTTATAAAGGTAATATTTATTTATTTATTTACATGTATTTTTTTGATAAGTAACATGTATTACTGTAATAGTCAAACTACAAATGCTCATTTAGTTTATAGGACTTGAGGGGTACAATCTCTCTGATTTACGCTAAATGTTACTACCTATTTGCTAAGCCCATAAATGCTTGATCGAGAAAAGCAAGCAAATAAGCAGCAAGATACAGAATATGAAGGGGCTAGAGGTAGAGCCAATGACCAATTGAAAAGTTAGAGACTACAGTATAAAGCCCTCAATCATGCTTTTGTCAGTGAAATAAATTGTATATACTCTCGCTGTAAATTTTGTGCTCCACGAAAAACATAGGGTCATCCTTGGATTTAGGAAGGAAAAACAAAAAGTGCCCCTATGACTCTTGTTCTAGTGAAAGTGATGAAAGTCTAGCTGTGCTCCTGTTGAACGTGTAAAAGTTCTACGGTGAAGAGCCCAATTAAGGGGACTGAGAACATTTGGGACATCAAAGTCGGTGCAATGGTATCGTCCTTAGTTGCTGAGTCAAATAAATGTTTCAATTCGACGGATCCATTGTAATTGGCGGGTAAAACCATAGTTGTTAAGGCGTCGCTTAGACGTCCGGTCGGTCCGAGGAAGGCAAGGCGGCAGGGCGAGTTGGTGGAGGTTTCAAGTCGACGTCGTCACTATGGACGCTTATCGACGATAGAAATCAAGTCGTCACCAATTTGTTATGTTGGGTTAAAAAAGTTGGCCTTAATCGCATTTGAGTGGTCGACAAATCCTTATAAGTGACGACAACTCACTCAGCTTACGATCTTTTCTTTATAAAATGTATTTTTTTATTTAATATTTTACCCATAACTATGATTATAAAATGTATATTATTATATAATATGTTTACGATTTACCCACAACTATGATTATATAATATGGTTGGATAATGGGTTGGATAGTTGGTATAATACATAACACCTGTCCCACCATGGTGATGAGTGGAAGGATAAAATGATGTTATTTATTTATCTACATGTGCATATCTAAACTTACTTTGGTACTATCCCTATTAGTTACATTACATGACATGCGAGTTAATATTAAATAGTATAATATTTATTTGTTACTTATACTATAATATATTATATTTATTATTCATAAAAATTAAATATTATTTAAGATAATCAATAATAATTTAACTTTTAATTGTGATATTTCTATTAACTTATTATATTTTATTATTCATAAAAATAAATATTATTTTAAGATTAACAATAAAAAATAAATATTATTGTTAATAAATATGTTTTGAGTTTTAATGTATATAAAATTTCATTGTTAAATGTACTTTTAAAGAAAAATAAATAATGTATAAATTGTATCATGTGAACGACTTATCGCCATACGAACGCCATGGTGGGCGCCTTATCGCCTAGGTGTCCTGGCGGTCAGCTACCGCCGTGCCTCGCCAAGGCGCCGTGACAACTATGGGTAAAACGAGTCCTCGACGGAGATGATGGATGGGAACTCTTACCTAAGCAGGATTTTCAATCATCTATCCTTTTTCGTGGATGTTTTGAACTAGTGTTGAGCGTGTGAAGTACCCTATTATAAATTCGTTGAGCAGCGATTGAACTGAACGTTCCAAGTGCATTTAGCAGGAATCGAACTTACGAATTTGCCCCTTGTATAGGTTCTTTAACCATTCAGACATGGATGCAAAGAGACTCCACGAGTGAACTAGGTTTTGGTATTCCTTCTCGAGCTTCTATTTCTTTCGTTGAAGAAGATTCGAGAAAAGATGGAATAAGAAGACGTGTTTTCAGAGCGAACAAGATACGGTTTGAGAAGGGGGAGTTAGCAAAGTTAGACAAGATTGAAATGGGCATATGATGAACATGTATTGATGTACCAAATGGGCTAATGCTCCCTGGTTTATGCGTATTCCACCAGTGGCTTGATTATTGGTATATCGAAGTGGAAAGATATTGCAACATCAATTATACACTAGCAGAAAGAAGATCCTGTGACTGTTCCATTGCATGGAAGGTGCTGGTCTGATTTTGAAATTTCAGATCTAGGGTTTGTCAAGAGGCGTAACGTTGTAAGGGAACTTTCTAATTTTTAGGCTTGAAAAATGTGTTTCTAGGACAGGATATCTAATTTGGTTAAGTTTTAGCCCGGCAACATTGTTGCAGGTGAGGATGTTTGCAATATGGGCATTGCATTGCAATATTGAGCATTTACGGAAAGTGTGTGAGATTTCAGGGAATACAATCTTTCACACGCAAGATTTGGGATTCGACTTTATCCTAATAATTTGCATTGCTTACTGATAACATATCGTTGGTTATCAATGAAGTCCTAGTACTATTGTTCATTAGGCTCATTTGACCATAGATTGGAGGGATTTTGATCTTTTTTGTCAATTTGTATATTTACTACTAAAATTAGGGTTTTAATGTCTAGTTTTTTCTCCATATTTTATTTTTAAAAAAGCCAAAAATAATTTGGGTTTAGGGTTCTAGGTTCACAAATAGTAGAGAATGGTAAAAATTTAAGGCTTGATTAAGCATTAAATAGGAGTTACCTGGCTGCTGAACACCATACCTAAGCAGAATTTGGCTCTTTGACAGTAATAGGGCTGCTGTGCGTAAGAGGTTGATTCGGCTGTGTACATTAAGGTCTTAGATTTTATTAAGAACTTAAGATAGAGTTTCATCACTTTCATGTTTGGTTGCAGGGTAAAAGTACAGAAAACCAAGAAAGGAGGAGGAGAAGAAGAAGTACAAGAAATGCCATGAATCATAATGAGGGTTTAGAATTGCGTCATATAATCCGTATAGAAGCTTGTGAAGATCTCTGACCTTCCTTGATATATATAAAAAATCATTATAGTGCTCCATATAGACCTTTTGAGCAATTTTAGACCTTGTAAGATTTGGAATCCGTATTAATAACTAACTTCAACATTAAAAAATATAGGAATTTGGTACATCCTTGTATGCACCCTCGGATATTAACTTGACCCAGCAACCTTTCTACCAGGGCTTTCATCAATTCAATTTGAGTAATGGCTTTTTGAACTCGATTCATCAAGTATTTTAATACATTATTGTATGCACCTTTGCATTATTAATTGGTATAATTGTTTTCTGTAAGCTTGGGAAGTTTCAATAAATTTGATTTGCTGATGATGGCAAAGTGCTCAATATAATTGGGCTGGACTTTGAACTTGTAGCTATCGGTTTCCTCTAGGTTCTTTGTAAGATGTTAAACTATTGTGGTTTAGAAGTGATTCCAGAATTCTTGCACGTGCTATTAGAAATATAAAAAAAATCCATATTTCATACTATTAGAAATACAAAAGTTCTCCCTTTTCAACTACAATTTTAAACTTTAAACCACGTATCTAAACTAACATTGGCCATCAATTCAGAGTAAGAAGCACCCCAAAGTCTTGTTTGTGAAGGCTAACACTAATTTCCCATTTTAAGTCTTGACAATCCAGTTTATTTTGTAGATGGTGTGTGGTTAGGGGCGTGGATTCGATTTTTATCGGCCCGAACCGGACCGGTACCGAAACCGGCCAAATTTTGATACTGATACCGATATACCGAACCGGCTTATCAGTTCAGTACCGGGTTTTACCGAAAATTAATATAATTATTATTTTTATTATTATTAATATTATTATTATAATCATTATTTTATTTTTATTATTAATTATTTATTAATAAATAAAAAAATAGAAAGTTGGTATATACCGGTCCGGTTCGGTAAAACCGAACTATAAAAATGTCGTACCGAAACCGGTATATATCTGGTTTTTTGTACCGAACCGTACCGGTTCTTTTTGTACCAAACCGGCCGGTTCGGTCCGGAAAAACGAAAAAACTGAACATTTTGGACAGTCCTATGTGTGGTGTGTTTCATGGTTGAAGTTTTAGCTTGTTTCCTTTTCAAGAAGAAGGATTTGAGAAACTAAATAGTACTTGGAATTCTTCATGTAATGCAATTGTTTGTATGTGCAATGTTTAAATTGTGTTATTGGTACACTCTTTAAGGGACGTATGTTCGGCAAATATCAAGGAAAGGCATTCAAAGATGACTGATTATTTCTAAAAAAAATTATCGAAAAAGGAAAAAGGAATGGTAAGACTGATAGTTCTAAAAAACATGTAGAAGTGTTATTACCACATTTTAGTTATGTATATGGTGTAGATTTGTCTTGTTTAATGGTTCAAGTTATCTATTACTGCTTAAATTTCTAACTCTTTTCTGGCTTAAGAAGTATTGAAAGTGCTTTTAATTGCTCCAAATAGTTTTACTGAGATGTTTTTTTCTTCTGTTGTATTCTGCAGTTTCAGGCCAGTTGTCCTTTTCGCCTGCTATGGAGGTAATGTGTCCTACTATTCGCATTATATTTCTTGACTTGTTGATGGGCATCTTATGGGATACAACTTTCTCTCCTTGATGGTTCTTTTTATAGGGTATATCAGCAGTTCGGGACAGTGTTGGGTCTACTTCATCCCGATCAGACAGTAGCGATTATGAGTCTATTGTCAAGTTACATTCTTCTCATCGTAACTTCTCAAGTCGACGCTACTTTTATGCCCAAACCAATTCACCCTCTTTCAGTTCCATCTGAATCGCCTGCAAGAGAAACTGTTGATACCACAGCCACTGGTTTTTCTGAATTCGATGCCACTATTTATCATAGAGATAGGCATCGGTTTAGCAGCGGTAGTGGTGATGTTGATTTCACGGACGTTTCTGAGCCTAGTGAATCTGATTTTTTAAGTCGATCATGTAACATATCAGATGGCATTAAATGTGGTTTGTGTGAGAGGTATCTTTCCCAGAGATCGCCTTGGAGTTCTCGACGCATTGTGAGAAGTGGAGACATGCCTGTTACGGGAGTGCTTTCATGCCGTCATGTTTACCATGCAGAATGCTTGGAGCAAACGACACCAAAAGCACGCAAGAGTGACCCTCCTTGTCCTTTATGCGTTAGATCAGATGAGGAAAATATTGCTGAGCAGCGGGTTTGTTCCAAGTTGAGGAATGGTATTCCAAGGCTAAGACCTTTTTGTGAAGATGGGCCATCTAAGCCATGGGGCTGTGCACAAGCAGGCGACTGCGTTGAAGGGGCTCTGCATGCACCTCCACGCAACACTATGTTGTTACTTAATCGAAGTCGCATTAAAAAAAACCTTTCCGTTAAGGGTAATTTAGGCAAGGAATTTCCCGGTAAGTTGAGGAAAAGTGGCACATATGCTTCACAACTATTTATTGGATCAGTTGATCAGGAGGCAGTTGGTTCTGTGGAGACTACGGGAAGTTCTAGTATGAAGTGATGATGAAATTTGTGTACATAGCTGCAGACAGATATTGTGGAAGGGATTAGTGATATTTACCTTTGCAAGTGTCTGCTTGATTCCAAGTCTTAACTGGTTGATTCTGTTGTAATCTTAACTTAGTCGATTGTGTGTCCGACTGACAAATGGCATATTTTGTACCTCCTGATCGGTTTATTGTTTTTGTAATATCTAATGTGATGCCTTCCTACATCCACAAAAAGAGTAACCTAGTTTTTTTTATCCTATCAATTTATGAAATTTTAAATTTTAAATTATAAATTAATTATTTGATTTTGATTAATGCAATAGTTCTTATTGTAAATTACTTGAAACATATTACCGAGTCAAAATTGTAAAAAAAATTCCCTGGAATGAAGAATAGTAATATTTAAATCTAACTCGTTAGGCTGGAAATAAAGGGTTCATATTTAAGGGTGTAAATGAATCTATTGAGTTATTTAGATTTGGTTTATAAAATTTATTAACTATAAAATAAAGTTTGATTGAGGTTCGTTTAGCTACAGAATCAAGCACGATATCGAATCGAGTTCGAGCAATTTGAACTTTTTGAACGAATATGATCCGAATATCAATAGAAATTTGTAATTTGAGAATGTTCGAGTAATTTATCGAACTTTAAAATTTACTTATATTTGAATCATTTATATTTTGAGTTGATTTTGATTTTTAATGAAATGAAGATTTAATCGAACTCGAACTATTTGTTCATTTTACAGCTTTATTCATATCAGTGCATATATTGGCCTTACAGGAACAGTGATAGCTGTGAAACAAAATTTAATAGTGAAAGCCCATGGGCTATTTCCCTAGCCATTCAAAAATTTGAATAAAACCTAAAGGGAATCTAACTTCTATCTATCCTTTAAGGGCTCTTGAGGCCGGCCGTAGTGGGGAGGGGGACCATACTACTCTTCTTACCCATATTCATGTGATATGTCGCATAAGATTTGGACAACCACACATTTGTGGTACATAACACAAATTCGATCTTTTCATGTGATGTCCCCTCAAGTATTATACTCGCCGTTCCTAAAAGATTATCGTTTTAAAAGAAAAAATTTGTTTCAATTTATTTGTCATTTATAACTTTTTAGGAGAATAAATTATTTACTTTCCTATATCACCCATACCTTCTCTTATTGTCCCAAGAAATTATCCCCCTTGTTTTAATAGTTTTCAACTCCCATAAAGGGGTAGGGATGTAATTTCAAATAAATTTTAATTGTTAAATAATAGTATTAAATGACTTTCTTAATTTATGTGCAAAAACTTTAAACGATAATCTTTTAAGAACGGAGGTAGTAGTAGGGTTCTATTTAGTTTTAGATTGTGACAATTAACGGTTTATTCACTTCAATTCCTAAGTCCTAGGCCTACCCATGTTCTTACGTATTTATTTTTTGGTTAGCACAACCCATGTTCTTCTTTTGTCATTTTCCAACCAATTTGACACAAATGAAGATAACCATATCCTAGAAGATATATTTGGGATGGAGACACCTCCATAATTTCCCATTTCAAGACTTGCATTATCTTTTCACAAAAAGTTTTACAACCAGATTTTTTTTTCATTGCAAGGCCTTCTTAGATCATCTTTTCCAAAAAGAGTTGTGTTTTTTTATAATATGTTTTTTGTTATTACTATTTTTTTTTTATCTTCATTCAATCTTATTCTTATCTATCCATCTATCTATCTATCTACATCCGGTTAGCATTAGGTGAAATTACGTAGGTAAGTTTCACTTCATCATCAATATCTGATCTTGTGGCACACGCGAAAGGATGATCTCTCCCCGCTCATGTGTCAACATCAGATTGAACACGAAAATCAATATTACCATGAACTTCACTTCATGCTAACCACTCCCCTACCTATATATCCAGCAAGGTGGTACTGGTATCTCCCTCTTGTAAAATTGTAAGGGTCCAAGTCTCCATTATAATATTATTATGTAGTTCACATTATAATGAGAAACAGTCTTAATTAGTATGGATGTATCTTTTATTTTTGTGGGGGCATTGGGGTTACTAGTTACTAGAATGGAGGTCTCACAAAATGAGTAATGTTAAAGATGTCAAATACAAATGTCAACCTAACATTGATATGTAGAGAGCTAGATTGCATAGGATTCACCAAAATATTTAGAAACCGATATAAGAAGGAGACGCGGACTTGAGAGACATGAAAACTTAAATTTGAGACCCTTCCACCAAAACGATCCAATTGTATGTTTCCCACAATATCTGTGACTTATCAATGATGAGTAGGCTTAATAATGGATGCTCTTCATCATCCCAGTACTAAAACTAAATTTCTGTAAATTTATTATTAAGAAGATTCCTTGTCGTGAAGGGGCCATTCTTGTTCATCTTCGAATTCAATGCTAAGTATTGGGTTGGAGTGATCAAGCTAGCTAGTAACATGGGCATTGAGCAAACTACACTTTTTCTAAGGAAATTTCAGTGGTGGCCTGGTGTACTTAATTTGTGGCTCCTCTCAGATGAAGTAGGCATGCATGTGAGTTGTGACAGTGGGACAACCAATTAAAATTGGAACCCTAAGGAAGTCCCAAACATGTTGGGCCTTAATTCCATGTGACATTGTTCCCAGCAGACCTAAAGAAAAGTAGCCATAATTAAGCCATTAGGTAGGTTGTCAAAGCTAATGAAGTGGAATAGCTATGCTTTTTATATCGTGCAATATGCCCTCATGACCTAGTCACTATGACATCTCTGTTTATCGATCCAAGTCCATCTCATATATACAGAGTCCTACTTTAATTCAAAATGAGCTTTTGCTTGACTTGTGTTTCTTTATATGCTATTTCAAGTATAAATTATTCTCCATGTCCCACTGCAAACACATCACAATGAACATTCTTCTCTTTTAACTATTTAGTTTTGGATTGAATTAATTATACAGGGTGGAGCATAATGAATGAATGAATGAATGTACATTGGTAGAAAAGATGGGAGTGTCTCCTTCTGTCTTTCTTTCTTTACTGCTAGGTGCTAGCCTCTCTCTTTCTCAAACGCAGCATACACGTGGTGCCAGTGGAAAGTCCCACCTCAAAAATTTGATAGTAAAATAAATAAATTTTCTTAATTTTCATTTTGAAGCTAGCTAGCTAGCTCCTTTCTAAATCAATCTCTCTCCATGTATGTATGTATGTATGTACTATTCTTGGCCCTGGTACCCCATGTGCTTACTTGACCATATCTTTCTCTTACAGTGAGTCTGCCTCTCTAAAGTGGTGTGTCACTTTACTAGAATAGCTGGGTCATGTTTTTGATTTTTTCTGATAGTAATCATAAATATTTTCCCCCCTTCCCTTTTCTCCTTACTAGGATTCTCTCCGTTTCAAATAAAATAGAGAGTCTATATTTTTTTATATATTTCTCATCATCATCTCTCCTATCATCATGATGTCACATTTCAACACATTTTAAATCTGAACCATAAAATGAAGACTCTCCGATTCATTTGAACACCTATGGCAAGATTAGTGCTTAATTTGCAAGATGGAAACAAGTATATTGTAGAACACTCGACGTGCAATTTTTTCTGGCAAGCATGATTTGATGATAAGCTAGCTAGCTATATATATATATATATATATATATATATTACTACTCCCCACTCCAGTAGTTTAATTATTAAATAGACTGATAGACATACAAAATTAACACACATTAGGAAGTTGATATTTGTCGGAAGAAAAGTTGTTCTCTTCTTTTTTAAGCTTTTCTACATGTGGAATACGCTTTAGCATGAAATCAAATGGAGTTTATCTCAACATCACGCTATCTTGTGAGGATGAAATGAAAAAATATAAACTACATATATTATTTATGTTTCCTCCTGTTAATTTATTATATTGAAATTCATATAAACACGATCGATCGACTTGAAGCATTTGCAAGCAATATGTTTCGAATTTCACATCGAAATGCACGCGTGTTCTACTAAATACCTACAAAAATGAAAGAAGTAAAAGAGGAAAATAACCTGATAACTTATCTTTTTTTTTTTGTAGAAATATATATATATATATATATATATATATATATATATATATATATATATATATATTACAAATTCCTTTATATGAAACTTGTTTGATTTGTATAAATAAATGTTCTATTTTTTAAAAGATAAGTTATCAGGTACGCCTTCTTATTCATAACATATATAATCAAATAAATACAAAAATGACTCATCCAAGTCGCAATCCTTGTAATCGAATAAATCTACACTTTTGCAAAAGACAATTTTTTCTAAGAGTTAAAAAGCAAGGATTAATTAAATTAATTAACATAATAATTACTTTATACAATAAGCTAGCTTTACCTCGACAATTAAAAAGTAAAAATATTATAGTCGACATAATATAATGATGGGATGAGTCGGATGACTCGTAAAATTGAACTTTAAACATCTGTCGGCACCCTAACCTCGAGAAAATTAGTCATGATCCAAATCAATTTTGATCCTAATTGGACAATTATTTTGATAACAACTTTAATTATTCTTTGCTATCGGATTAAATAATTAACTTGACCCTAGCCTTTTTGTCTCTTACAAACCTCCATAACTTAGTGTAGTAATAAAGGATTAAGATATCTCTATTAGACTTATTTTTTAATTTTTACCGATACATATTTAGTTCAAACATGATATTTATTGAAAAAATAAAATTCGCCCCAAACAACTAGCGACCAAAAAAAATTATCGTAAATAATTGTGTCGTTGAAAGCGTCACTAAATTTCATATTTGTATCACTAAAACTGTATATTGGGAGAAATTTAAGAATATGTGTAATGGAATGAATCCTAATCCACTAATAAATTACAGAATTCGCAGTAACTCAATAACACCTAAATAATAAATAGTCAACAATCTTACTTTGTAGGTTGTATAATATATATATATATATATATATATATATATATATAAATTTTTATATTATACGTGCACAAAACATAAGACAAATGCCTTTCTTTTTTGTCTAGATTAGGATTTCGTTCATTACACTTATTCTACAATTATTTGATCAGGATGTTTGAGTTTTTTTTTTAACAAATAGTCCGATATTTAAATGAGTTTATATGACTAAAACAAACGTTGGATTGAACTATTTAGTCCAGTCCAAAGCAATAATTCAGAGGAAAACAAACAATGCAACTAAAAAAATAGTCTCATTTAATCTAATTCAGAGAAATAATCCAGCCCAGAGAGATAGTTCAAGAGACTAATAATCCATGAAAACAAACATGTTTTCAATATGCATTTAGCGATACAAATATCAAATTTAACGAGATAATATATTGAATTGCAATGAATTTTGTCGTGACGAATTTTATTTTACTATTTAATATAATATTTGTGTTATTAAAAAAAATTAGAAAATAAATGTAATAGAGTTGGGTTTTTTTTTAATCAGACTATAGTATAATCAGATCGGGACACCTTTAAAAAGGTAGCCAGGAATTAATATATTCCAGTAGGTGGTTGGGCATATGCTTTTTGAATGGCATTGTTTGAATTTTCTATTCCTAAGCGCAATTCAAAAGCGATATATAGCAAAAACATATCCAACGGTTGGTTGGTTGGTTAATGTGGTAGTTAGATTATATACACATGCAAGACAGTTGCTAGGAAATCTATTTACTCGATCAAAAGTTATCAACTTCTCATCTCTCTTTTCTACTTTTCTTTTTCTATTAATTAAATAAATAGGTTAACATTAATAACACTTCATTTTTTATTTTATTGCAAAAGGCTAAATATTATATATTATTGAAAAACATATCCCAAAATCTACAAGAATTAGATAGTGAAATATAAGATTACAAATATGTGGTGCATACAAATTAAGGAAATAGATCATTTTTTATATATTCATCTATCACTCTACTGACTGCTGCTATTGCTTTCTATAACTGATGCTAAATGTATCTCTTTATGCATCTGGCTTCTATATATTTGTTCTATTCGTTTACTGTACTTGACACTAACTGATCTTTTATTTTATGTTGTGTTCATGCAACAGCCTGAGATAGCCGGCAGCCGGCAGCCGCCCGCGGCCCGTCCCTCTAAAGAAATTGAGAATGATCTCATTAATTTTGTTTATTCGTTTCTATATATGCATGCAGTTGCAGTCGGTGGACATGCAATATATTATTCACTAGCAAATTAAACTCCTTAATTGTTGGATTCTTTCAATTTGCTCCCCTCTGTATTCCTTCTTAAATTTAACATGAGACTTATTAGATCAGCTTAATCATTTTATTTTAAAAGTAAGATGGATAATTATACTTTGATTTCCATTTAAATTTGAATTTCTTACTATATATATATACAATTGTTACTGTGGTACATAGTAAAAGAAATTAAGATAGGTTATGATTTACCATTTGACTTGTTGTGGCCTGGCAGGGAATTTAGAGAAAAGTGAAATCTTATTAGCAGCGACGGACAGGGAGTGAACAGAGAAAAGGAAAGCAAAATCTACAACAGAATCAAACACCTGATATTGTTGGTCGTTTTGTAAAAAGATTAACGGTTCAGATCAAATCTCAAATTTCCAGACGCAATCCATAATAAAGCTGCTCCTCAGGGAATGGCTGAAAAAGTTTGTCAGTCTTATTTTGAACAATTCAGTTGGTTTTTGGCCGTTAAATAGATAGATAGAGGGGTATAAGGTACTACTATATTTTTTTTTGAAAAGGATGAGCTTAAGCTATAATATAAAATAATAAATATATTATTTAATAGAGTTTATTAATAATATAACAAAATAAAAATAATCATTCCTTTACGCAATCTTACGGGTTCCTAGGATAAATTTATAAAAAATATAATTTATTTATCCTTTTGAAAATAGAGAGAGTATTAATTTACTTTATAGTTTTACATACTTATCCTCCCTCCTCCTATACCTAGTTTAATATTGTACTCTCTTTTTTATATGCAAGGTTAGGTCACAAGTTTGAATTTATTTCTCAATAACAAAAAGTTAAAATTAAAACTGCAAAATGAACAAACAGTTCAGACTCGTTCGATTCGAGTTCGACTCGAAATATAAATGAGTCAAATATGAGCTAATTTTAAAGTTCGATAAATTACTCGAACCTCTTCAAATTACAATTTTTTATTGATGTTCGGATCATATTCGTTCGAAAAATTTAAACTGTTTAGACTCGATTCGGGATCATACTCGACTCGATAGCTAAATGAGCCTCAATCAAATTTTATTTTATACTCAATAAATTTTGTGAATCAAATCCAAACAACTCAAAATTCAACTCGACTCGATTCATTTAGACTAAGCCTTAGTCGTTAAAACTATATTTTTTCCAAAAAAAATCGACCCTCCCACCCGAAATTATTACCATTAGATCAATTGTGTGTCCACCAAAAGGAATAAAATCTTTGTGGACCACTTGAAAATCACACATGAAGTAGCAAGAAAGTTTACGGTAAATTTTTCTTCCGAGTTGAGATTTCTTTCTAGGGAAGGAAGGAATCAATGCAAGAAGGGCGAGGACAAAATTTCTGAAACCAGAAGGAAAGGAGAAAAGACAAAATTTCTGCATCAGCCAAAACCGACTGCATGTGCATCTTCCCATAAAAATTATTAAAAACTAAAAAGATTAATGCAACCATGTGCAAGTGTAATTACTAATATTTGTGTTTTAAAATTAGAGATATAATTTAATTTTTAAAAATAAACAACGATATATTATGAAATTTTAGATTTATATAATTTTAATTGATTCAATTATTATAATCGTATAGTGTATAAAAAAAATTATTAATCACAAAATTTAATTTATTTTAAATTTTTATGAATAATAAAAATTTTAAAATTTAATATTTAGTCATTTGACTTTTAAAATATATATTTAATTTTGAAACGGAGATACTGTTATGTGAGCGGCCATAAAATGATTAATCGTTTTGAAAGGGGCAAAGTTGAGAAGAAACAAACAAAACAAAAGGCACCTCCCTTCCTTCCTAGGTGAGCAACTTTATTTTAAGTTATCTAGTCAAGGAAAAGGAAAGGAGTTTCTATATTTACATTTTATAAGTACCAAGTATTTGCCCCCAAAAAATTCATCTATATTTCAATGGAGTAACAAAATGGTAGATCTTGTTAGTTACATGACATGCTACTTTCATTTTCTCTTTTCAGGTTTCAATTTACTACTACCATGTTATTGTAACAACACCTAGAGGATTATTTATTAAGACGACTCTTACCCATTTTTTTTATTATTTTTTTTCTTTTAAAACAGTATACTTCAGATTACTAACTTATAAATATTATCACTGGAGTTTATTTATATATAAAAAAAAGTGAGCATAAGCAAGTACTTATGTTGTCCTCTGACTCCATCCACCCCTGATTGACAATTAAAAATAATACTTCCTCCGTCTCATAGTTATGTAAAAATTTGGATTGTGAACTTTATTGTGTCATTTGGCGTTGATTTGTACACATGACACGTTGACATGTCAATTTAACACATTTGAGATAAAAAAAAATTTATTCTCTCAAGATTTGAACCTAAAACCCCATACTCCCAAAACTAACAAAACATTTGATTACCAACTAAGTTAATAATATTATTGTTATTTCTTAAAAAATTATTAGTAACAGTAATAATATTAATACAACTTATTAGTTATTAGTAATATTAGTAATAAGATGTTAGTAATTGACTTATTAGTTTTTAGTAAATATCTTTAACAAGATTTTGCTTTTTAGCTAAATATAAAATATATTATCTTAATCATATTACTTTTAGATATTATGATATATTAATGTTATTAATAAATATAAGAATTAAATATGAAACTTAAATGTTACAATACCTCTTACTTCCAACACTGACATAATTTCATGTCCGGCCTCAAACTCCAACTGCGTGAATTAACTATCCTTCTATCAATCAAAACGTTCCTATAATTGTAAATAATTTCAGTGCGTTGTCAAAGTGTTTCAAAAGAAATAAAAATATATTTCCATTTTCCAATTTCAAGTGATTAAATATAAGGGTAAATCTATGTATACATCAAATTTATTCATTTTTTTTCGAATGTACTATAAAAACAGAAAAAAATTGGAGTGAGGAGTGGGCCTTCATGCCACTTCTTATTATTAATTTTTTTACAAGAATAGAATAAATCTGATGTATTTATAGATTTATTATTTATATATTTGAATTATACAAATGGTATGATTAAAAAAATGTTATGAGTGAATAATAAATAGCGAAAATCTCGGACCTCTAATCCCGCAAATCCAAATCTTTTAAACACTAAAAATATACTAGTAGAAGATTTGTGCGGTCATCTCATAAAATCCAACATAATTAATAAAACTAGAACATGTGACGACGTGGGACATAATATTATTATAACATATTTTTAAAGACTAGTATGACAAATATAAATTTTTAATATATACTCCTGCGTTACAGTAGTAGTTTAATTAATGAATTAAAATAGTAGCGGTAGTTAATGGTAGGAGGAAGAAGTCACGTAGAGGTACTTGAATTAAGATAGTCGGTCACCCATGTGCTCTGTTTGTGTCGTTAATCAATTAAATGAAGGTGACTTATTTTATTTAAATAAAAAATTCCTGCAAAAGAAATACTCTCCTACTCTACTCCACTAGTAGTAAAAGGAGAAATTGAGTACATACATAGTTTGTTGGTTGTCCGTTAATGTCTCTCACCAGAAAAGATTTGGTATTCACTCCTACCAAGACCTCTTTAACGGCTCATCAAATCCAAAGTGTACCACCATTGGAATGTGTGTGTCTCTCTCTATCCATATGAGACTGAAATTTAATATGCCTAACAATATCTATCACCTACGACCAGAGCAAAATATATTTAATGGCCCAATAATATTATAATTTAATTTTGAAATACTAATACACTTTTAGAATATATTATTATTTGTTTAAAACATATTCCTTCATTTTTTTTTATGTTGGCATCGTAAGTAATCATAGTTGGTTAAGAAATTTTAGCCAAACTGAGAAAAACCTTGTGTAATTTGATTGCAAGTAGTTAGTTCCAAAAGACGAATGGAAGCCCGCCAGTATTAGTAATAAAATACTACGTACTACTAATAAAATTTTGAAAAAAAGGGGCAACCAACCGCAGCAAATGGTCGTTGCTTGCATGTGCGTATGAATGTTTTCTAAACATCAGCCCAAAATCACTTGGCCCCACCTTAGATAGACTAGGAGATTTCCCACCACACTTCTTCAACTCCCAAATTTGCCCTTTTCCCCAACTATTTCTCACCTTCAAAATCAGTTTTAAATTTAAATCCAAGTGTTTTTTTGGTCCCAACAGCCCTTTTAAAGTGTCACTCAGTTGTGGGTGGGTGTAGCAAAAAGCTCCTATTCTATTCTATCCCCCCTCCCTCCATTTTTCCTATTTATATCCCCCCACTCTTCCCACATTTTCACCATCACCTTCCTTACCTTACTTTTCTCTCTCCTGCTCTGCCTTTCAAGTTCGGAATCAACATGTAAGCATATTGTCTCTTAGCCCTTTCCCCATTTCCCATTACTACTTTGTTAGTCTCTTATTATGATGATAGAATGAGTTCATTGTTAAATTAATCCTAGTTTATGTGCAGGAAAATGACTACTTGTGGGATTTTATTGGTGGGTTTTCTTGCAATGGCCTCATCTGTTAACGGGTATAGTGCTGGTGGTTGGACCAATGCTCATGCCACCTTCTATGGTGGGGGTGATGCCTCTGGGACAATGGGTATGCCATTTTTATAATAAATTGAAACACACTCAAATAATATGAACAAAAAAACGCACTTTATTAATATATCTATGCCAATTAATTTTGTTTTTGTGTGCAGGCGGGGCTTGCGGATATGGAAATTTATACAGCCAGGGATATGGTACAAACACGGCAGCTCTGAGTACAGCTCTGTTCAACAATGGATTGAGCTGTGGGTCTTGCTATGAGATTAAGTGTGTGAATGACGGAAGATGGTGCCTGCCCGGCTCCATTTTGGTCACGGCCACTAATTTCTGCCCACCAAACAATGCCCTCCCGAACAACGCAGGCGGCTGGTGTAACCCTCCTCAACAACATTTTGACCTCTCTCAGCCCGTCTTCCAAAAGATTGCCCAATACAAAGCTGGCATCGTCCCTGTATCTTACAGAAGGTACTTCCTAGTCTATAAATTTCCGAGTTTCCGTTTTACCCTCTTTGGTTTTTATGCTATTGATACTCAAAAATGGCTGCAACTAACTCCAAAAGTTGATTTTTTATCCCATTCGAAAGATATTTTGTTTTAGATACATTCTGGTATTTGTACCATTGTTTTCAACTTTAATTTATTTTAATTTTTTGATTAAATCTTGGTTGGTTGGGTTTTTGTAGGGTGCCATGCAGCAGGAGGGGAGGCATAAGGTTCCAAATTAATGGGCACTCCTACTTCAATTTGGTGCTAATCACAAATGTTGGTGGTGCTGGTGATGTGCATTCTGTGTCCATCAAAGGGTCAAGAACTGGGTGGCAACCAATGTCGAGGAACTGGGGCCAGAACTGGCAGAGCAACAGTTATCTGAATGGCCAAACTCTGTCTTTCAAGGTCACCACCAGCGATGGCTACACCGTGGTCTCCAACAATGTTGCTCCTGCTGGCTGGTCCTTTGGTCAGACCTACAACGGAGCTCAATTCATCAATTAGTCATATTTCGTCCATAAATTCTCCATTTAGTGCAGCCAACAGTTTGCTGGCAAGACCATGTTTTTACTTTCTATTAATATTGTCACTAGTATTAGTTTTGTGACTATTAATAGTTTTAGGTACTACTCTGGTATATATGGTTGTAGTAGTGGTAGTAACTGGTGTGATTATACGGAGTATGGTTGGTCCACTAGCTAGCTAGGGTCCGTAGTATGGGAGGGCTTATTTTGGATGGTCCCTTTGTCATTTTTAACTTGATTTTAGGGTACCCTATAATATGAAATGGGACCCTGGCCTATTTATTTAACTTCTGTTGTAAGACGGAAGATGGCAGAGGTGGTCTTTTACCACCCGCCTGTAGCAAGTGTTTCCTTTTGGCTTCTATTCTCACCTTATAAGGTGGTGATTGTATGAGAATTAAGTTGTATGTAGTTTTTCATGCAAGAGGGAGTTATCATTATCTGGATGAATATGGACCATTTCCTTCATTTACTTTATTATAGTTAGTGCCCATAATTTTAATTCAGCTTTAATTTGGTGATATGTTTTAGAAAGTACGAACTTGTGTTTATGGGCAACACCAACATAGATTTGAATCCCACCAAAGTCCGGTACATGTAAACCCAAGCCCATAAATTGTTTCTGATTTCTTAACAATATCATCATTATGTTTTCATTTTCTTTAAAGAAGTAGTAATAAATAGTAGTACTATCTGTTAAATACTACTATCCAAGGTGCATGTTGATTTATTCTGCTGCTACTCTACCAAGATTTTTATTTTTCTACTTGTGCTACCTGTTGGTCCATTAAGTTATAATTAGAGTGTCCAGGCATGAACCGTTGTACATGTCGCTCACAATTGGTTAGAGCATAGTTCTTCGTAAAGGTGCAAACATAGCCAGGCAAATGATGAAAGTACATAATAATAATAATAATAATAATAATATTTGTATTATGTAGTAGTATTATTTAGGAAATTTATATTTTCATAATTAAAAATATTAATTTTATAATGCCTTTTTTACATGTGAGAAAGAATGTCTGGAATTAACATTTTCATTCATAAAAATATCAATTTTCTATTAATGAATTAATGAGAGAGTAGAGGGCTGCAAATATATCCATTAACCAGGGGCAGAGATTCTTTCTGGCTTGTATATATAGGTGTATGTACATTAGAGAGATTGGGGGAGGTGCTGTACCGGACTAACAATCGGTACAGAATTAATTAAATTTTTTTTTAATTATAATTATTAAAATAATAAATAAAAAATAATAAATTAAGTTTAAATAAAAAATTAAAAAAATATATATTTTTCTTTAAAAAAAAACATTGTAAACTGTTTATCGAACGCACGCCCCCTGGATCCACATTAGGGGGGCTGGGCTCAAAAACCGGGGAGACCGTGATTCATAAGACGAATCAAAGCCTCGGAATCTTCCCGGTCAGATCAGGAGGTATGGTCTAAAGATAGTCTGGTAAATATCATTGAGCCCCGTGACTGTCCATTCGCGACTTAACAACTAGCCTGCTAATACCTTTCTTTCTTTCTCTCTCTTTTTATTTTTTATGTTTTTTTGGTGCACTTAATTTTTCATCCCTAACTAAAGGGTAAATTAGCCGACATATTTGAGTGAGGCATATCGAGTAACTATCGAAATGATTGAGACGATTTTAAATCGGGTAATGAAAGACTATCTTGAATCGAAGTCGAGCAATTTGAATTTTTCAAACGAATATAATTTAAGTATCAATAAAAAATTATAATTTAAAGTGATTCGAATAATTTATCAAATTTTAAAATTTATTAATATTTATATTTTGAGTCAAACTCAAATTAAACTTTTAATCAAACGAATGGTTGATTTTACAGCTTTACCCGTAATCCCAAACAAATGTAATAACCCCAAACAAATGTAATACATGATCTCAAATCATATGGTTACTGTCAAATTCAACTAATGGTTGGTGCCTTGGTGGTTTTAATATATAAAATAATATTATAATTAATTTTTTTAAATATTATTAATGTGAGATTTTAATAGTATGATTATAAATTATTGAAAAAATATTATTAGTTAAGAGTTTTATAAATTTTTTGAATCACCTTATTTTTAAATTTAAAATATATGAAATTAATTTCAAATGTAAACCATAATCTTACAATTTTAAAACGGGAAAAGGTGTGGAAATAAATTATCTCTTGAAAACATACAACTAACTTTATAAGTGTTATATCATTTTAATAAATTTCATTATTAAGAATTTGATACTTCTCCATAATTGTTTTAACATTTCAACGTTACTCCTCAAGAAATCTAAATCCTGTGAGAAATTTATATTTAAATCTTTTTTATATATAAATAATTATTATAGATTTTAGTATACATTTTTTTAAAAATTATACTCCATTTGTTTTAGAAAAGAATCTTATTAGAATATAATTTTATTCGTGTTTACTCGAAAAATAAAAAATTATTTTTTAATAGTGTGATAAAATAATAAAATTATAATTACAAATGTGAGGATATTATTTTAACTACAAATAAAACTCTTTTCTTCTAGAGTATATTTGGGATTGATTAAAAAAATGTGATTACTGATTCTAATTACTCTTTTAATTATAATCAATTTTTAAAAAATAATTTAAGTTTGATAAATTTAAAACACTTAAATTAGTAATAAGTGAAAAATAGTTGTTGTAATTTTTTTGTTAATCACTTATTTCAAGTGTAAAATACTAAAATGAATGTTTTGAAAAATAAATGCAGATAACAGCTAGAATTATTAAAATAAATTGAGATATACTTGATTAAACTTGATTATTAGATTTAACAAATAATTAGAAACTCCTAATTAGAACTTATGATTATAAGCACTTTTAAAATTAATTTACTAAATACTTTTCCTTGTTAAATTTTAGAACATCATTACATCCATCTCTCTAATGTGTTTTGCCCAACTGGGCGGTAACCTTGAGCTCCTTCAATTCAACTGTTGTAGTATTTTAAGACCTCTTGGGGCCGGGCCGGGCCGGGCCGGGGTCATAAATTATGAATTTAATAAGTATGTACAGATAGCATAACTAACTAATAGGAACAATTATATTTTCTATTATATTTTAAAAAATAATTACAATAATAGTGCACTCATAAAATATTTACACAACTAATGCTTTAAAATTTTTATTTTTATTATTAATACATATTTATGTTTCCGTTAATTTTGGGGTGTGATTTATGTTTTATCTCTTTTTTTTTCTTCATAAATAGTTCACAGTACCCCTTATTCCACCCACTTCCTCTCTCACTTACTTCCTCACCATTTCGGTATTTTCTTTCTTCTCTCTTATTCTCTCTCCTCATCAACCCTACCACACCCCAAGATCTGGAATCATAATAAACTCTTCTTCCAAACCTAGACCATTTCGGTGTTTGGGAAGGATTTTTTGGCTTGCTCGAGGGATTCTGCGTGGGTAAATGGAAGGAAGAGATAGTAGATCCCGCGTGAGCAGAGACGCTTGATCGATAAATGATTGGGGTAGGATTGGGAGAAGGGTAGCCGCTCCGATGAACTTTTGGTGCCTCCGCCACCACCTCCTCCGACGAACCTTTCTTCTTCATTTATCCTTCTTGTGTTTTCAATTTTCTCTCTTCTCCAAATTTTGGGCGCCTCCTCCACCCACCATTATCTTTTTACTATTAGTATTTTATTAAGAGGAGAGGAGAGAATTTATTTAATTGTCTATCTAAATAAATTTTACACACGACTTTCAATCATTCACACCGTATAGAATTTCAAAGTGCACTGTATAGAATTTTATCGTATAGGTACATCCACACCTTTAGTTTTTTTCAAAGTGCAACAGTAGTCAAATATTCATATCAAGGTAATAAATTCAAAGTTGTTAAGTTACCAATTTATTTTGAATGTGATGCAGTTGGTAGCCAAATCTTTAGGCAGTTGGTTACCAAACTTTTAAATCAAGGTAGTCAATTCAGTTTTATTGGGTTACCAATTAATTAAAAAAAAATCTATTATAGATTTTTTTTAATTAATATAGTTGGTAGTCAAACCTTAATACAAAGGTAACCAATTCAGTTTTATTGGGTTACCAATTAATTATAAAAAATTTATTATAGAATTTTTTTTTTATAGTGCAATTGGTAGCCAAACCTTCAGACGAAGGTAACAAATTCAGTTTTATTAAGTTATCAATTTTATTTGAATGTGATGCAGTTTGGTAGCCAACCATTCATACAAAAGTAACCATTTTAATATTTATGAAAGAACAATCGATTCTCGTTGCATTGAATTCTCGAAAATTGAATTGTGGCTTTAATTTTTTTGATTTGATAACCTTAAAAATTTCTAACATCTACTTGTACAATAGAAATTTGGCCCTGGGACACTTGTTGGTTCTCAACTGCGTTCGACCTATTTCCTATTCACGATGTATGTGTTGTGGTTCCTAAAGCTGAGAGTTGAAAAGATATCGATTTAGGAGTTTGGCTTGTAAAGCTCTTTTGGTCTTTCTGGGCTTATGTTTGGTTATACATTATCCTAGAGATAATATGCCATTTTTGTTTCATCATTATTTGCTTTGGTTTGAACATTCAATTGGTTTAGATTCTGCATCTTCATAACTTGTTCTTTATGCAGGGTTCCCGATGCAGGTAATGGCATTGTCATACGAACTCCCTCTGAGATTTTCAATGGCAGAAACTTGATACAAAGCCAAAATCGCCATAATATTTCATTTCGTGGGTTCAAGGCTTGCTTCATGTAAAAGAGACGATCTCCCTAATTCATCGACTGCAAACACTAATGAGTCTGAGCCATTCTCTGCTGCAAGGTGTCGCATCTTCAAAAGATCAATCACTAATGTTAATTTGTTGGGTTATGTTTTGAATTTGAATTTATTTTTGTTGTTTGATCCCAAATATTTGAATTTGAATTTAAATTTGAATTATTAATTATAGCAATTATTTCTCCTTGATTTTAGGTTTCCTTATTAATGTGAATTGTACTATTTTTGTAATATGAGTCCTAATTACACTTTCTTTGTAATTATTTAGTTGATGCACTATTCTTGTAATTACTTTTTATTTGTTGTATACTTATATAAAGGTAATATCCCTCTGAGAACTAATTTATCATATTGCTGCAATGTACTCCTACTGAAGCCCATTCGCGTTATGTTGGGCCTGTAAATTTTGCAAATACATAAACACACTTTTTAAATACCCATATATGTACTGAAATGTAAAACTATATATTGAGACTAATTATTACTCCCTCCGTCCCAGAATAAAAGTCCTTATTACTATTTTTGGTTGTCCCATATTAAATGTCATCTTTCTTTTAATAACCAAACTTTTACACATTTTTTTTCTATTATGGGATTAAATATCTCATTTTTCTTTATTAATTCTCTCCATATTTAATGACATTATTAGATTTTGTCATTTTTTTCATCTTCTTAATACGCGCTAAAAAATTCACTGCATTTATCCCTACGGAGAAATTATTATTTAGAGTAGATGAGATCTTTTTTTCTTCTCACAAACATAAATAATTGTTGAATTAAAACCTCACCAGTTTACCAACAAACCCCAAAAGGATCAAAACTTCAACTTCTAGTTTGTGTACTATATGACTCCACCAACATTAGTTTATTAAGCTAGAATGTGGAGCAGCTTTCAAAAACATATGATGATCCAGCTCTTTCATTTCATGTTCATCAAATGAACAATGGACCTGCAAACCAGAAAAACAAATTGTTTGTTAGAATATTAGTAATAAAAGTTTTATCAACCACAAATGCCTTCATCCATATTAGCAAAATTGGTATATAGAAAGAAAAGGGAAAATGAGTGGTAAACGTTAACAGCTCCTGAGCAAATCAAGAGTGCATGAATAGAAACTTGCCTGTGGAAACAAGTGCTCCTCAAACATAGCAGACCCACAAGTTCCTGAAGAAGCAGAAACCCAACTATGATGAAGGGGATCATACCCAGATTGAGGATCCTCGTATTTTCTATCAAGGAGAAAATCCAAAACATTTTCTTGCATCTTCATCTGTTCTGTTGGTTGGATATACCCATCATTTAGCAAATCAAAATTGTATGATGGGAAAGATTGTTGCTCATGTACTTGTAGATTGAATTGGGCATTCAGTTGTAGACTAGAAGCTCCATTTCTGTTCAATCCAGTCAGAAAGTCGTCTTGTTGCACCATTTCACTAGCATTAAGAAGACCAGAATAGCTCTCGAGGGAGGTACCAGCAGAGCAATCTGAGTCCCTGTAAAGAACAAAGGAATGGGAATACATCAGAAGAAATGGACTCATTGTTCATCTCATTTGTGAAAAAGAAACTGATCGGGTAGAAAAACATTGCTATTGCTCCTTGAAAAAGTTTGCACCCCTTCATCTATTGGTTACTTAAAATATGTATCATGATCTTCTAGTACTATCGGGTTTTTTTCATAGCAATCACGGGTATCCGAACCTCTTTAGAGCATTCAACTAATCTTCTACTGCTATCTAGTAAAATAAGAGCCTTCATCTGGAAAGGATGAGTTGAATACCACTCCAAACTGAAACATTATTAAGCAATTAAAGCTTGAAACTTTAGAAAGTACCCTATTACCTTAAAGGAACCAAATTTGAGTAGTTGGGTAAAAGCATATGTTGACTATAATCATTAGGCACCCATGGCAAAGGTTGGAGCTGTTTTTCAATACCGAAAGTAAAGGGCGGATGAAAACCATCTTGGAACTGCAATAAAAACCTTTAGTTTAAACAAGTTGTTTCATGAGTATTGCCCCGGACACTAACAAAATTACTCCACCCTTGGTTAGGTGAATAGAATTACCTCATTAACTCGTATTTCCATCTGTTGTTTTCTAAGAGTTACCTGCCAAAAGAAGATACTACATAACAAATCTCATTTTACTTAGGGAAATAAAAGGGCCATTTACGTATCATTCCCCCATATTGGAGAACCTAAATGAGTCCTATATTTTGCTAACTGCTTTTCATAGTTGGTGCCCCCATGTTGGAGAGGTCTAGTGATGAGTGATTTTTATACCTACGAATCGGATCTCATTAGACTTGGATTATTATTAATCTCTGTTGTTTTGTGTGCATTTCATACATTTTATGTTATTTTGTAGGTTATAACACGACATTGGCATGAAGAAGCAATGAAAAGCAATCCGGACATCTTTTTGAGTACAATATGCAAGCAAGTGCAAGAAGCGAAGGTTGAAAGGCTTTCAATGCCAAGTTGGATGCATGTTGTTGGCTTGGAACTTAGATTTTATCGTAGATCTACTTCTTAGCTTTTCGGAACATCTTGAATCGTCCCAATCGGAGTTCAAATGCGAGAGTTGTGACCTTTTTATCAACAAAGATCAAGCTCAAAGTTGTCATACTTGCCATTTACATAACAGACACTTTAAACCCAATTTCGACCTTGATCCAACCAATATCTCTCAATTCTCAAATAATGAAAGTTTTAGATCTCGTCGAGATCTTTGATTTGATAGATGGCAGGCCCTGTAACTCTTCCCGAATCAAAAGTTATGGTCGTTTTACCAAAGGACGTCACCTCAGAAAACTGTATGGCACGGCAATGCCATTTCCTAGTACTATTCTTTCATGGCAACGCCATCCATGTAGGGAATTAGCGCGGCAATGTGTTGTGAGTGGCGCTGCAGCGCCTCGAGTCGCGGCCAGATCACGATTTGACGCGTTTTTGAATTTTTTTACTCCAAATTGGATTGGATTTCCTCCTAAGCTAGGGATTTGACTTGTAATTTATAAATACATGATGTGAGACATAGAATAAGGGGATCTTGATACTTTTTGCTAACCCTAGAATTGAAGAAGGATTGGAGGCTTAAAGTAAAGAGATTTGTTACGAAGGAAGGTCAATTTACAAGGCTAAGGAGGACTTTAAGAATTGCTTCAAAAGAGTTTTTTCTTACTTTCCTTTATCTTTTACTAATTCTTGGATGATGGTTTACTTGTGGATTGTGATTTTTAATTCAGTTATGAACTAAATCATATTTAAGATTGCAATGGTACTTGATGAGTAGCTATAATTAACTTATTCTTGTTGATTATTATTGATTATTTGGGATTGTCTATTATATCTTGCGTTCAATTGATTAATAGTTTGATCAACAATTAGCGTGGTAATCTATACAAAATTGGAAGACAGATTATAGGTTTAGACCCGCATATAATATCATAAGATTATGATTTCTACATGAGATGGAATTTGTAATTTGTGTATAGAATAGAATATACCTATATGCCTTATGTGATAGAATAGAGAACTTGTGCGTGAAATTCTTGTTAATTCCAATTCACATAAGAATATAGTAGGTTGATTAATTAGAATGATTTTTATAATTCTAATTTATTGGATTTAGGAAGAGTTGTTTATAAATCATCGGAAGGTGTTTATAAATCCTAACGAGTTCTTGGTTAACAATCCTTATTAACTATATAATTCAATAGGAAGAATTGACATTCATCAAGAGAAATTGTAATCTTAAGCCTTTTTATCTGAATTCAGTTCTTGGTAGTTAGTGATTAGTTAGTTTAGTACTTTATTTTCAAAATTCAACAACTTTTATCAAATTGTTTAAATAAAATTAAATTGATTATGAGTTAGTAATTGGTAATTATTATTAAATAATTCTCTGTGAGTTCGACACTCTCTTATCATTATATTACTTGTGGATTGTGTATACTTGCGTATTTTGCTAGTATAGATTTAGGCAAACATCTAGTAGTGAAAAGTGGACAAATTTTGACACTTTTTGAGTTTGATTAGGAGGAAATACACAATTTAGAAATTTTAATTCCTGTATTGGATGGATTATCTAAGAAGTAACCTTTGTGGTTATTGTGCATGTGAGAAAGTACTGACTGCCAATGGAAGTGTTGATGTATACATCAGTTCCTAAATTTTGTCTTGTGAGATGCTCAATCTAATCTACTCCATTTCGCACACCAAGCTTGTTAGTCTAGGATGTTGTTTTGTTTTTTTACAAATAACGAAAAATTGGATTAAGTTTTTGAATTTATGTTTATTTCTCAGGCAAGGGGAATACTAACAGAATAAGAGAAGGTTTCGTATAAAATAAATCTATTTACACCTTTTTCTTTGGGTATAAATATAGAAGATTTTTAAGGTCATTACAACTGACCTTACAAAGGAACTTCCGTACGAATTTCATAATTAAAAAATGACTGGTGAAACACTTAAATTTCTTTCAATATCCATTTCTTTGCTTACCCTACCAGTTTCTCTTTCCTAATTTTTTTCACCTAACCCAAAGGAGTAAGGTTCTCCCACTCCAACCTGCATTAAATTAGTCCTGATTCCTAACTATGGACATAAATAGGAGCATCAAGGCAAGACACAACACCTGGTAACTATATAAAATACACCACAAATTAGATTAGAGTGATTTCAATATAGGCAATCAGCAAGTGTTATTGGTGGAATGGAGTGATGAGCAAAGCCAGCTAAGTGAGATGCATTTTGGAGACCTAAACTCCCAAAAGGATCACCAACAGAGATGTACACTAGACTACTAGAGATTAACAGCTTTACATAATATTCTAGTTTTTTGCCCCCATTTAGTTATATTTTACAAATGAAACATATGCTGAAAACACAGAATGTGCTGCCATCTATACATATCAAGATTAAGATCTATACAGCCACGACCTACATAGTAGGACAGGCTATTCAACAATTGTTTTTCTTTTCTTTTCTTTTTTTTCCTGTTAACTGGCTATTCGACAATTGTGTGATTGTAAGCCATCATTGCTGGCAATAGTTTCTTCACTTTAGAAAAGAATAACAATCTGATGCACAATACCTAAACTTTGTCGATAATAATCTACAACAAAAGCTACATACCTTGCGTGTTTGAAGTTGATTAAGTGATGTACGAAGAGAAATTTCCATTTGCCCCAGATGTTCTATGCTTTCAATCTTATCCAGGGTAGTCCAATTACTGCAGAATCCATACATAAGAAAATTAGTGTATTTGATTATAATTATAAACATAAATTGTACTACATAGGTCTGAAGAAGTAATCCATGCCTTAAAAAATACTGGACCTACATATTTACAGGAAGAGATAGTTATCAAAGTACAACAATGATACAATGCACACAGAAACTTTTCTTTCTTTCTTTCTTTTGGGGATCGCAGCATCTGGGGGCAGAGAGACATTGATACTAAAAAACGGCAACAAAATCTAAAAAGTGGTACTAGTGTTATATAAAACAAAGATCCAAGACCATAACAAATAACTGCAAATGGTCACCTCAGTTTTTTCTGAACTTCAAAAAGTTGAGTTTGCAATGACTCTGCCTGGGACCTCAAATCCTGCCCATGGCAAAGAAATAAATTTCAAATATAACAATAACTCACGTATCTAAATACTTCAAAGTATAATTGAAATGATTTGTTGGCTTACATACCTCAACTGATATGTAACTGTAGAAAGACAAAAAGAAATAAAAGAGTTATTTCCAATGAGATTAAGCACTCAATTAAGAATTGTGATACTCAGCAAATACTTATTAACTGAACAATTTTCAATTACCTTGGACCCAGAAAATCTCGAATTTTCACATCATGATCTGACTTCCTAAAGGTTTTCTTCAATGCCTAGATTCTCAAGCAGAATAAAGCAACACTTACTCAAAAAGCATCAATAAAAATGTATAATTATTAGACAAAAAACTAAGACAAATCAATTGAAATATAGTTTGTAGAAGATGGGCTTACTTCAAGGCTTTCCAGTTTCCTGTTGAAGTTCAATTGAAATATAAAGAAACAGTTAATTCCAATTTCATATAGACACTGGAAGAATATATGCAAAATTTTGAATAGAACCATGAAAGTTACCTTTTTGACCTTTCTTGTGGAGTATGGCGGGAATACCTCTCAATAATCTTTTCAATGCTACTGAGGAAGGGAAGAAATAAATGCCTTAATGATTAAAGTGGCAAGAGCAGAGCATGCAGTGGTAAGTATGGGAAAACCAGAAAACATGGAAGATGACCTGTATGTTCCATTTCAATTTTACATTTTGGAAAACATAAATAGAAGAAGGAAACACACATTAGAGCTTTATAAAATGTATTTGGGCACCTGAGATTCCATCGGCCAAGTCAATTAATTCTAAACACTACTTCACAAGCAGCAATGCAGCATGATAGGTAACCTACATGGAATCACTACTGACCTACCTAGTCCAAACAAGATCACAAAGAAAGCCTCCAAGATAAACATTGGTTTCTGTGCACATAAAAAGTTGGCACATATGCTCAACGTTTATGCTTCTTTGGCTATTGCAATGAGCTAATCTAACATTTAGATTGGAAAAGGCTGACATATTATTATTCTAGTGTAGCCTGTATCTTGAAGAACAGACATTGTTTCCACTTTTTTTCTGCTCTGCTCAAAAGGGCTAGACAAATATGTTGTAGGGCTGTGTTTAGGCCAAAGTGCCAGATGTTTTTAAGTTCACAAGCCTATTTCCGAACGGCTCATTGAAAAATAAAAAGAGCCTCTCGAGCTGATCATGTCAACAAATGGCTCATTAAGATAGATATACACATATATTTTTGTGTGCGTGTGTTAGATAACCTAATTGGCTAGTTTGTACAAGTCGAACCAAAATTATAATAGCTTTATTTCTATATTAACCCAAAACAAGCTAAACCAACAAACCAAAATGAGTAGAATCATGAGTAAAAAACTGAGCTTGAGCCAATTCTCAAACAAATGTCTGCATCTCATTCCAAAAACCTTAAATCACCTTAATAAATCATACAATATTGGTCAAATATGATAATTTCAAATGGAAGTCAGCTCAGCTGTACTTGTAGTTCATTAATCATACAATATTGGTCAAATATGATAATTGGTCTTTAAGAAGTCTGTAGTAAGTCTTAAGTATTCTCATAATTAAAGTGTCAATGCATACAAATTTAGCCCTAGTAGAATCAGGATTTCCGAACAAGTGTATTCATATATCTATATAAACTTTTTGTTCAACGAAGAACTAGAACACTAGAACTTGATGTTGTATTGTTTAATAGTGTCTATCCCTAGTAAGGAGGAAGCACAAAATTTTATATGAACCTTCTTATAGCAACCATTGGGTTACTGTTGACAACCTTGCAAGTTGTAATAGATCCAAATTCTGAGAAGAACTGTGCCTTCAAAGCTTAATCAATCCTAGAACATTCAGGTGGCCTCCAATTCAAAACATAAAACCTCAATATTTTCTGCCCAAAAAATCTATCACACTATTTTCATGAATTACCTTCAACTTAACTACTTCTAAATCAAAGTAACTGCATAAGCTTTCTTTAAGCCCAAAGACTGAAAGCTGTCAGAAACCGCCACAAGACTAATTGTGGGCATATTTTTCATGTTCCTGCAATTGTTCTACTTCAAAAATAACACGCATAAACATGGTAGCTAGTTCTCAAAGTACCACACAAAATGCTAGTTTCAAGCATCCATTTATTACATATGGTAAGTGCAAAGATCAAACTGATTTCTACCCTTGACAAGTATAATACAAGTATAAAATGGAGGAAAAATAAACTTAAAAAAAATGCCTGTGCTGTCCTTTATATAATGACTGCTTCCCACTTGGTGAAAACATGAGAAGAACAATATCAATGTCACATAGTATAGATAACTCATTAGCCTTTTTGATTAACCCATTCTTCCGTTTCGAATAGGTTGATTGGCGGCCAGAACTATTCTCCAACTTTCGAATCTTTAGCTTGACCCGCCCCATTCTGCACTTGCATGGGCAGATTCTTAGTATCTAAAATCCTTTTAATTCTTCTTTCCATAACCTCAAAGCAAACAAGCCATAGTTCTGAGTATTTTGCCATTAACTCATTTCATTAAAGCATTGATAGAATCAACACGACCCAAACAAATAATTTTGTTTTGGAACCGTATAATTTACCATCATTCCAATTAGGAGACAGATAAACTAATTTGGGAAGAAAAAAAATGCAGCTTTGTGTAAAAGAATAAAGTAAGAATTACCCAGATGAGGATATCGTAAGATGGGCTCAGGGGAGCGTGGAATCCAACCTTCTGAAATGCGGGGGCAGATAATTAGGTTTGCCATTGCTAGACAATTTTAAAGCACCAGAACTCCAGAGAAAGAGAGGTGCATACATATCGGTTTAAGACCGTGGGAGAGCCAAACTCGGGCACCTTGTGAGAACGGAAGAAGCGGGAGGGAGAGTGCTACAAAATTACCAAAAGGAGGTTTCTATAATGTTCGGGAACTACTTATTTTAAAATTGAAATGGTTGTACCAACTAAGCCAATTTTGAAAAGTTTAGATAAAGGCCCAATAGTTGAACGCTGTTTAACTGACCTTGGAAATCGAAATTCGTTGAGTTCAGAGACTTGATTAAGCAGATAAAAGATGTTAGACACCACCGACTTCCGTGAAAATACGGTTACCGCACCTTTCCAATTACCTTAATTATTTGTATGTGTGTGTTTATTGGGTCTATGTCAATTATCTGGAAGTAGTGCTATATCTCATTT
Organism: Panax ginseng; assembly: GCA_020205605.1. Taxonomy (NCBI): domain Eukaryota; kingdom Viridiplantae; phylum Streptophyta; class Magnoliopsida; order Apiales; family Araliaceae; genus Panax; species Panax ginseng. Next base: position 100,308,045 of record CM035147.1, read on the forward strand.
GCACCTATATAAAAAAGGTTTGACTTGTATATAAAAGTTCAATTTTAGGCAAGATATAGCAGTGAAGTTTTGGAAAACAGATTTTCGAACCCTTATGCTCAAAAGTAATTAAGGCATTTGATACTTCTATTTTATTCTATATTCGACTGGATTGATTTTATTTTTGAGATGCGAAGCATCTTCGAGAAAATAAGATACATAGCAGTGCCGAACTTCTTATGGGAATGAGAGCCATCCAAGGATATCCAGACACCGTAGATAATTTACAAGTTGACTGCAATTGAGAAATGTTCATCGTGGGAACCGAATCTATATTCACATGTTGAATCTTCGATCTCATGGCTCCTAGGCTCACATGATAGATAAAAATATATACAAAAGTTAGAAAGAAAACAAGATTTAAATAAATCTAAGTCATTATAGTTTCAACGGTTTCAGTTTAATCATTTTTCGAACTGTTAAAGTTAGAGATAGCTAGATTTAGGTAAATCTAGTCCACAAGATTAAATATCTACATTGCGAACGCAATCAAAGCAGATATATATAAAAACATTAAATATATATAGTTATATATATATATATAGACGATCAACTGCCACAAATTTGACATGCAGGCAGGACTTTGAAATTTAATTATATATATATATGTATGTATATATTTAAGCAGTAAAAGATCACGAAGTAAACTTTAGGATAAAAATATAAATATATTTATATATATAGGTATATATATGTATATATATAAAAGCGGTAAATGGGCATGAAGTGAACTCCAGACCAGATAAAAATGTGTGTGTATATATATATATATATATATATATATATATATATATATATGTAAAAGCCACGGATATTTAATCAAGGCTTAACTGATCGAGTTCGAGTCTATATATATAATTATATATATATATAAAAGAAAGAAAAAATCACGGATCGACGATCTGGGTGTAACTACTTGATAAGATTCTCGTTATTCGTGTGTGTGTATATATATATATATATATATATATATATTAAAGAAGTAGAAAACTTAAAAATTTGAAAAATGTTACAATGCGCTGCCAAGAAAACTTTAGATAGCTTTTGGGGTCTGAAAACTCTGTTTTCACCGGTTAATTTTCAGTATGTCGTAGAACACGAGTTTACAAGTGTTTATTCACGAAGTTTTAGAGCACTTTAGAAGAGGTTAAGGGCTGAAATGGACAGAGTTTTCTCTTTTTTCTTCTTTTTTTCTTACATTTTATGGTTGATGGGGGATCTATTTATAGACCAAGATGGTCGCAGTCAACTCGCTGCAGCAGTAAATGGGTCTACTCTCGCTGCACGCCGCGCCGCTTGCCCTTCGGGCCTCATTGGTCTCGTTGTCTCAAGATGCGTGCTTTCGGACAACGCGTTGTCTAATCGAACATTCATAACTTTCAATTTGGGAGTCCGATGGAAGCGTGCCATACCATTCCAGAAAAGCTCTTTCTGAGAGCTATGCAATGACACAGGCTTGCCCTTTTCCGAATCTGGGAAGATGGGTCCATAACTTAAATGATAACTTTGGGTCTCCGTAGGCAGCCCGTTGAGCTGTTTTGTGTAGTTTGCGTTCAGAAGTTAAGCTATGGTTCTTGCAAAACTTCTTTCGAAGCAGTTTGAGTTGAAATAAGTTGAAATGATGTTGATTTGGCAAAATAACCATTTTGACCCCCCGGGGTTGTCTCCGTCTTTGATGCAGTTGTAGCAGTCTTTTCTCAAGGTTATCTCTGAGATCAGCCTGTTGTTGACTCTGACAGTTCTCAGGGTTGTCTCTGAGGTTGGTTTGACCTCCCGGGGTTGACTCCGGGCTTTGAACTGGATCTACCGGGGTTATCTCCGGTGTTGAAAACGATGTTGTGGTCCTCTAAGGTTATCTCTAGAGTGTGAAAAAAAAGCTTTTGTCCTCATGCATAGTTAGTAACAAGAAAATAAAATTTTGAGTGTCTACACTTGATATTTAATCATAATGGCTTTTGTAAATCTCCTAATTTTTTTAATTAATATTTTTTTAATAATATTTATAATTTATTTTTAACTTCATCATTAGTTAAACACCTATGTAATTTATTTTAATTTAACTTTTAACTAATAAATTGAATAGTACTAAGTCATGTAGTAACTTAAAATGACTTTAAGATCATATCCTTTTGTGATTTTTAATTATAGATTATTAATACAGTTAAGCAAGTAATTGATACCGTAGATAAAAAAGGATGTGTTATGTGTATTATCTCCGTTCTAAAATTAGGAGTATGTTTTGATTCTTTTAAAATTAATTCGTGAATTTTTAAAAATCTAAAATGATACTTATAATTTGATTTAAGTTGTAAAAACGATAATTTTATAGTTAATTTATAATTATTATGTTTATTTTAATTAAAATTAAATAATTTCATATTAATTTTAATTTTTAAAATTTTGCAAATAGATCTTAAAAAATAAAAATATATTCCTAAGAAAAAGTCTAGGGGGGACATTGCTTGGCGACCGGTCCAAATTTTTTTTTTTATTTATTTTTTTTAAATATCTTTTAAATAATTTATAAGATTTATTGGAACTGAAATTTTTACAAAATAAAGTGTTTTTGATGTCATTTGGATACATGTAAAAAATATGCCTCAGAATCGCATGACATATTTTTTACATGTATCCAAATGACATTCAAAACTTTTTTATTCTCGTAAAATTTCGATTCCAATAAATTTTATAAATTATTTGAGAAACATTTAAAAAAAAAAGAAAAAAAAATTTGTCCGGTTGCTGGACCGGTCGCCAAGACCCGGTCAGCCTAGAAGAACTCTATTCCTAATTTATTTTGGAATAGAGGTAACACTACATACGAAAAGTTTCAAAAAGATAGAACAAAATTATTTTTATTTTTTCTCGAAAAAGAAAAAAAGCCCGGGGTTAAAGGAAATAAAAAACGAACGTATGTATGGATCAGTTACAACTGTTTTACAAAGACAGAGAGAGATGCTTCGCAGTCGCGCTCCAAAATTTTAGTTGAGAGAAATGATTGGACTACGAAGCCTAACCCTCCCTCACTCCTCCCCAAAACCCTCCAAACACCTTAAACCCTTTTCTCAAACCCTCAGCTGCCAACAACCGATTCAACTCCCCACCACAACCACCGATTCGGGGCTCCGTTTCCGCGATAAGCTCCTCTACCTCCAAACCCTAAAAGTCAATCCAGCAAAAGCCCTCCAGAAAAACCCTCATTTTCGCTCTACCCCACTCGAATCCCTCAAATCCGTCGAAAATTGCCTCTCCTCACTGGGAATCGAACGCTCCGCCTTTGGTCGAATCTTCGATATGTACCCTCAGCTCCTCACTTGTGAACCCTACACAGACCTTTACCCCGTATTCGATTTCTTGTTGAATGACGTAAAAATCCCTTTTCCCGATATCCGTAAATCCATAATTAGGTGCCCTAGACTGTTAATTTGCAGCGTAGAGCAACAATTGAGGCCCACGTTGTGTTTTCTGAAGGAACTAGGGTTTGTGGGAACGAATGCCATCACGTGCCAAACCACATTGTTGTTGGTTTCAAGTGTGGAAGGCACTTTAATGCCTAAATTGGATTATTTGATGAGTTTAGGGTTTGAGCATGAAGAAGTAGTGCACATGGTGTTGAGGTCCCCGGGACTGTTGACATTTAGTATAGCTAATAATTTTAAGCCCAAAGTTGATTACTTTTTGGAGGAGATGAATGGGAATTTGGTCGAATTAAAGAGGTTTCCGCAGTATTTTTCGTTTAGCTTGGAGGGTAAGATAAAACGGCGGCATCAGCTTTTGGCTGAGCATGGGCTTTTACTGCCATTGCCCGAGATGTTGAAGGTCAGCGATGGGGAGTTCAATGCGCGGTTGATTGAAATGAGACTGAGGTTAATTGTTGACAGATAATTGTAGTAAGTTGTTCAATCCTAAATCTTGTTGTATATTTTTACTTCATAGTGGAAGTGAGAACCTTTAGGCAAATTGTTGATTGATCTCATGTATGTGGCCTTTGGTAATGGATGATAGAAATGGTGCAATGGAGGCCTATAGGCCAAGCTACAATTAATTAAAAGACGTTGCATAGGAGTCATTACAATCATTCTCCAACAAACTAAGGAGATCATGTGATTATTCTAGGCTCTTGGCTTGTGGTGTCCATCAATGTGAATATTCCTATTGACATTATATAATATTGCACATATTCAGGTTCGAAGATATGATCTTTAATGTTGAATTTATATATGTATAATGCACTGCATCTACCACTTCCTAGGCTCAACTTTTGCTGCAGAAACCAAATTCTGCCTTTTTGAAGATTTCAAAGGTCATTGTCCAACAGTATAGTAAAGGAATGTGATATTTTCACAAGGAAGCCTCATATTCATAATAAGATGTTTCCACGTTCATGTTTCATAAGACTTTGCAAAAATATCAAATTTCCTAGTGAAAATAAAAATTGTTGATGATATCAAATTTCCTAGTGGAAATAACAATTGCCTTCCACATCCCATGTGCTTTACTTTGGATTTTGGTCCTGAATTTCTGTTGGCAGATCCTACTATCGTGTTTCATATATCCAAGCAGAAAAGTTGGATTACCCCTGTGAACATAATTTACTTGGTAATGCTGTAGTTGCTTTATTAGTTACTAAAATAAGATGCTAAAATAAGAATTGGTCTTGTTGAGTGGTCACTTAGTTGGAAGAAAATTGGCCAGGCGTGGAGGAATACAATGAGTATATATCTTTAATGCTCTGCCCCAAGTGCTAATACATGACCCTCCTAGTTAGTATCTTTATGTTGAAAGTTTAGTAGTTCTTACTCCTTAATAATTCCCTCTGGTGTTGAGTAAGCAAAATACCTTTCAGATTGAAGTAAATGGCCTGTACGATCAGTTGCCGCTAATAATAAGTAGTTACTTTTTTACATATTTTTAGATTTGTTTCGTAGTCTAAGAATGCTTGAAGTATATTTATTGAAAATTTATGCATATATTTATTGCTTCTTTTAATTGTGGTGTACTGGTGTCTATGTTGATGCATATAACAGGCAGTTATTGCTCTCTGGAGTGTTGCCTGCTAAGAATTTTGTTAATTGGTATTCATGAAACTTTAGTTATTCTGTATCTTTAACGCATACACAGGTGACAGGACTAAATCTTGTATTCCTTTTATAATTTTATTTTTTTCACTTGAAGGAATGGAAGAAATAATGCAGAAATTATGTTGAGCGTCTAAAATATTTAAAATTTGTGCTTATTTCGGTTGCAGAAGCATTATGGACCACTTGATCTGAGTTATACCAGAACTACAGCAGTGAAGGAACATGTCACTTTTAATACAATAAAGAAGGACCGTAATCTTATACGTATCCCACTTATCACTCTTGAGATTAGGATAGTCTCCTTTACTAGACAACCCCCTTGAGATCCTAATAATAATCAACAATGGTCTCTAATACTGCATTATCAGCAACCAACTATATAGAATTTGAATTTTATCGTATACTCAAATGAATAGATTCTTCATCAATTATATGTGAATTAGGTTTATTGGCAGCATTGTTCTGTGAAGCACACCAACCGTGGGTTAGTATATTTTAGAAATTAGTTTTAGCAATAGTTTCTGAACCATGGACCAAGCTACATATGCATTGGGGCAATCATCATATTAACCTTCACCAGACGGCCTGAGAATTGTGCTTTGTGTACATATGCTCTTGAGGTAACATGTGAAGCCATGTAGTATTATTGTAGTAATAGTATTGAGCAGTTCTTCTATTTGTGCATCTTGTGAAGGCCTGGTTGGCATTTGGTGACATTTATAACAAATCAAAATGCAATTTAGGTACTCGTGTTCCTCTGATTGAAGTAGATTTATATATGAATATGGGGATTGGGGACTGATTCGTAGATGCGCTGGTTGGATAACCCTCGGCCAACATTACTTGTGTATCAGTCTCCTGTATATATATATATATATATATATATATATATATATATATATATATATATATATATATATATAGAGAGAGAGAGAGAGAGAGAGAGAGAGAGAGAGAGAGAGGAACACATCCAATAATATCGGATCTTCCTGCAGTGAATTAAAGGCAGACAGGCGAAAGCCACACAGTAGGAAAAGGTCAAATAACTTTCCATGTATTGCATAAGGTGTACGTGTGGTTGAAGGTTTTAAGTATAGTAAGTTTGAGTATCCAATGGCAAACAAAGGACAAAGCCTGTGACAGTTTTGTTTTAGGAATCTGACAAACACTGATGCATTGCATTTCTTACTTGAACAATCTGACATGTGATGGATTAATTGTTGCTTCTTATTCTTGGAAATAGACAATTGGTTTTCCTTCTATTATTAATGAATGAATATGATGGGAGACTTAAAATTTCAAATTTGTTTACATTTTCCTGAGGCATTAACTTCCTTCCCTCCCTCCACAAACTTCCCTCTGCCTTCCCCCCCCCCAACCCTGTATTTCTTCTGTCTTTAGTTATTTACAGCATTTAACTTTGTATTAGAGGATGTATAAAGTTTCCATTTGTTGTTGAGCAAGGACAAGCCCAGTTAGGAGCATGTATTAGCTATTACTCCCTTAATAACTTTTTATTAGTACGAGAAGCATGAAACTTGTTGATAGTTGCATTATTTTGACATTATTGCTAACCAAAATGTTGTAAAAAGTCTTGTAATTAAGAAGCTAACCCTTTTTTATTAGGCACATACGAAGGCTCGAAGGTAGGTGCTAACATGTGTAATAGTAAATATCTTGGCTATGTTGTAATAAAATATAAAGTGGCATCAATCAAGCTCTTAGGAAATATAGTGTATATTTTTCACAGGCTTGTAGAGATACACTGGTACCATGAGCCGTTGGCCCTGCTTTTGTTTGTTTTGGACAGACGAGCACAGCACAGCACAGCACAGCACGTGGGGCTCTACGCACGTGGACAGACAAGGGGTAAGTCACTTATTCTCATAAACTACACGAACACGCACACATTTACTCGTTCATGTACACACTCTGAATTACAAAGGGGTGACTTTCTGGTAATAACCGGGTGCCGACAAATTATGTAGAGCTGTGCCTCTACCCCGAATCAATAAATGAAAATCTCAAACCAAATCAAATATTGTCCTGCCCTTTATCTTTATACCGGTATGATACGATAATAATGAGTGTAATGCTTTCAAATTTAAGCATCATGATCACATTGATTGCTCAACATTTATGTCTGTCTATAACATAAGACATTAAGACCTACTACGTTGTGTATTATAATTATACTCCATCCGTTCCTTACCACGGAGGATAAAAATTTTGGTTGATTTTTTTTCGTATATTAAGAAAAATGATAAAATAATAAAATTATTCATATTTAAATTCTCATTTAATTATATAATTTTTTACAGATTACTACTCTATAAATATGTATAGATAATAGAAATATAACAATTAGTACTAATATGGGTATTATATGCAAATTATTGTAAAAATAGATCATTTAAGTTAAGTAAACATTTAATTTGTATTAATAAGTAATAAAGACTTTTTTATTTTATTTTAGGAATATAAGTCAGTTTAGAGTTGTACACAAGTATCAAGGAAATGATTGTATAACATTAAATATAATATCAGTTGTCTATATTGTCTTTGTATTGAAAAAAGTGTTATTTATTGGGCAAAAAATAGGGAGAAAACTAAAGTTATATTTATTATTTGGAATAATATTATTAAAAATTAACTAATTAATGCTTACTTGAAATTCTTAAATAATTTATATTAATAAATAAAAATAATTTTTTAAAACGATTTATATATATTAAGTAACATAGTGAGTAATTAATAACAGTTTAACACATCCTGCCATCCAGATTCATAGGGACAGGGTATCGTGTAAATGTAATATACAGTGTGGTAACTTCTTACGCCTTTACATTACTGTACAAAACAGCTTAGAATCCCAACACTGTCCCTAACTGGCTGGCTTTTCATTTAACAGTGTTTCAGTCTCTCACTTTCTGAATACTGTTTCTCCTTATTACCCTGTACCTGTAGTCCTACACTGATGACATACAGTGAGAGAGATAATAGATACACCTGCATGACATATAGTAGCTCCTCTTACTATATTAAAAAAAAAACAACCCCTACTCTCTGATTCAACTTACTAGTCCTTTTTCAAGAAGCAGTACTGTACTAGTATAAGTTGATATCATAACATCTTGCAAACTATGAAAAAGTAAACCATTATTATTATTATTATTTTAGTTCTATTTGTGGTATTAATTTTGGAATGAGGTCATCCTTGTTTTAAGCAAGCATCTATAAGCTGATCTGATTTCTGATAATGTATGTCTGTATGATGAGTAGTGAGTAGTAAGAATGGTGACTACCGACTGTTAAGGCATTGTATGCCAGTCCCTAACTCCCATCCTTTTATTATCTTAATGTGGTATCTACGGATCTAGTTATTATAAAATTAATTTCATGATAAATTAGTCATATGACTAATATAATACTAACATACAAAAAAAGATCACCTCCTATCTACATATTGATACTGTATTAATTAATTAAACAAAATTAATTTAATACTAACCACTCCCGGTATCTAGTATTTGTTACCTACACCATGGATGGATGGGTCTTCAGCAAAGTTTATAGACTTTCTTTGTGACTTATGGTACGGTACTCTCTCTCTCTCTCTCCCTCATGTACTACCATGACCAGATTGTGATTTTTTCTTCTTTTCTTTGATGTTTAAAACCACCGTCTTTGTACACTTGAAGACTTCATTCTCTAAGAAATTAATGTCATTTTTTTGTGCTGGCATAAATAAATAATTGATGCGGCATGTATTTTTGAACAATCTTTTTGTGCATAGCATTTGAGTGATGGACATGCATACATACATGTATGATGCAAAGAAAGACGCATAAAAATAGGATCCGGTTAGCATGAAATTATTTTTTTGGTAAGTTGGTCAATTGACCAATAAAATACTGACACACATACAACATCGCTTGTGTGTGTCAGTATTTTATTGGTCAATTGACCAACTTACACCAAAATAAACTTCATACTAACCACTTCTGTTGGGCCATAATACTTTAGACATGTTGGGTAGGTCTTGAAAGTATTTGGCTGGTTCATTGGGCCGACCTGGTGAGTGGATAATATCTTTATTTGGGGCCTATGGAGTATTGGGCTGGAGCAGTGGGCCGATCCATTGGATAAGTATAGTTCCACTTGGGCTTTGACTAGTGATGATTATGGGGATAGAACTTTGACTGTCATCTCTGCCTTATATTTAATGAGGATTGGACAGGGCTTAGTCGGCTAAAGACTGTGGGCAGGAAGTCGATTCATCTGAGACAAACCAGACTTTGGAGTATACAAAAGCAAGGATCACACGCAATCTAAAGGTAACAAACAAATCACTGAACTAAACTATTATTCTTTCTCAAGCACTAGACATATTATTTTCCTCCATTGTTAACCTTGTGATCGCCGATCATCGACTTCTTACACCGAGTTATCCTCCTCCCATTCCAAGCCGTCAAGCTTTTGGTGTTGACTTGTTGAATCGCGCGGGATATCGGACACGTCTTGGTGATTGGGACGTGAGAAAAGATCTTGGCGTTAACATTGACGCTAGAAGGAGGGCTTAGTTCTAGTGTCCTGAATATTTTCAATCACAAGTTGTAGGGGTGATAACCGAGCCAAGTAGTTCGGTATTCGACTCGAGATCGGCTCGAAAATATGATCCAAAACTCGAATTCGAAGTTGATCCAAGTCGAATCTGATCCATACTCGTTTTCTGTTTAATGATACACGAGTCGAACTCGAGCAGACCAGTGTTCGCTCATATTAAGGTTCGAGTATTTCATTTTTTCTCAAACCATACTCGATACCTGCTTGATGGATCATATTCGAATATTGGTCTGATCCATACTAGTATGCTAAATATGTGATATTTGTATCAATCTTTATAATTTATAAAGTGTTGTATGAAATTGTGTAAACTTGTACTTGAATAAATCAATGAATTAAATGTCAATTTATATTACATTCTTTATAATTTCAATACATAAATAAAAGTAAAAAAGTTTTATATATAAATATTAGTTAAGTAACCAATTTAATATGTAGTGATTCAATTTTAAGTGAAATGGTTCATATTCGAAACTCGATTTGAAGGCTCATGAGTAACTCACTTTATAAACGAGTCGAGTACTTACGAGTCGAGTAGGTCCGAGTAATGATCCGAGTCGAATTTGGCGCAAAATATAAATTCCTTATCGAATCCGAGTCGAATTCGAGCTCAATTTTTTCAAACCGAGCCGAATTTGAGCATGAAAGTGTTAGCTGAGATTCGACTCGTTTTCACCCCTAACAAGTTGTAGCTGCTCTACGTCGGAATCCATGGTGAAGAGTAGAACAACTACTTCTATAGGATAACTGATGGCTATGACTTCGTCTACACAATGAGTATCCGTCAAGGATTGATTGGGTCCTTCAAAGAGTGCTCATCTTTGATCTTGCTTCAAACAAAGTTTCGAGGGTTCGATCTCGTTCGAGAGCCCAAGGTGATACTAGAAGAAGATTAATTTTTGTTGCCAAGAGAAGACCTGACCATGGTCGGAAAAGGGTAGAAGGCATACTGCTTAGAATCCTATACCGAAGTGGTCAGACTGACAGACCGATCAAGTTGGAAAGAAGTTTACACTTTAAAGACATGTCTTGAGGCCATCCTCGGATCAAGCGCACCCAACAACCATTTTCTGATTGATCAAGAGGTACTCACTACCTATTGGTTTTCGGGATTATGGTCGAAGTAGAGTAGATGAAGACCCAACATCCATTTTCCCGATTGATCAAAGAGGTACTCCACTACCTATTGGTTTTCGGGATTATGGTCAAAGCGAGTAGATGAAGACCCAACAACCATTTTCTGATTGACCAAGAGAGTACTCCATACTATCGGTTTTTCGGGATCATGGTCGAAAGTAGATCCGTAAGCCGCACTCCACGAGAATTCATTGAGGTACGACGCGCACGTGCGGAGACTCGTCTTCTAAGTGCTCGTCTAAAAGTCAGAGGTTCGAATGGAAAACACCAGCATCGCTCGTAAGAAACTTTGATGAGGTTTAAAGTCCAAATCGGTAGAAAGGTGTTTGCCAATCTTTTGTACGTGGAAAGTGCCGAATATTGCTAAGACGTTCCAGTGGACTTCGATGCCTTTGTTGGTGAAGCCTGCTCCTGCTGTGTTATTGTATTTATATCTGGCATCTAGTTTGTTGGCAGTGGGAGCAGTTTTGGTCCGTGAAGATGGGGGTAAGCAGCACCTGGTTTATTATGTAAGCTATGTCCTTCAGGATGATGAAATAAGCTGAAGATAGTTAGCGAGAAGCTGAAGAGTCCGACACGTACCGATCAAGATTTCTTGGCGAAGCGAGATATTCTTCTTCGGATAATCGAAGTCTGGCCATTGCCATCGTTTCAGATTCAGAGTAGTCGATCACAATGATGACTCCATTACTAATGCCTTGTCAAAATTGGCTATTTCCGAAGTGAACACCTTTGCTGGATTGATGGCGATCTTCTTTCGGGGTTTGACTCCATCCTAAGCTGATTATGCTTCTTGGAGATTCACAAAGACATCTGTGGCGACACCATATGGTCACAAGTCATTAGCTTTATAAAGTAATTCGAAGTACGTGAGGAAGTGTTAAAAGTGCCAGCTTAACAGTCCGATCCCACATCAGACACCAGAAGAGCTATATTCGAATCTATCTCCTATACTTTTTGTTGTCTGGGGTAGATATCTTTGGGTCCATTGCTTAAGAGTATCTTTAGACGCCAGCCAGGGGATCGAGGTTTGAAGCATTCTTGAAGGATCTGGGGATTCAGCACACAAACGTCATCCGTGTTAGGAGGTTCGGGTGGACTCGCTGGCCATTCGATGGTAGCCTTATCGGCAGGTGGTCCTTTAAACTTTGTCAGGCCCTTCGTGGTAGGCAAATGTCAACCTATGAGTTTGTCAGGCCCTTCGTGGTAGGCAAACGTCATCGGTGTTAGGAGGTTCGGGTGGACACGCTGGCCATTCGATGGTAGCCTTATCGGCGGTGGTCCTTTTGGGAACTTTGTCGGGCCCTTCGTGGTATCTGCAAATGTCATCCCATGAGTTTGTCGGGCCCTTCGTGGTAGGCAAACGCCATCAGATGAGGAGGTTCGGGTGGACTCACCGGCCATTCGATGGTAGCCTTATCGGCGGTGGTCCTTTAGACTTTGTCGGGCCCGCCGTAGTAGTAAACGCCATCCTATGAGTTTGTCAGGCCCTTCGTGGTAGGCAAATGTCATCGGTGTTAGGAGGTTCGGGTGGACTCGCTGGCCATTCGATGGTAGCCTTTTCGGCAGGTGGTTCTTTAGACTTTGTCAGGCCCTTCGTGGTAGGCAAATGCCATCCTTTAGACTTTGTCCGGCCCTTCGTGGTAGACAAATGTCATCCTGTGGGTTTGTTAGGCCCTTCGTGGTAAACAAATTCCCTATGAAGCAGATCTACCTCACACTTCGGTAACGAATAAGTATTCCTTTACTTTATTACCTAAATTTGTCTAAGTGTTGAGTTCGGATTGCTTCGTAACTTAACTTGGTCTTATCTGTTATATGACTTGCTTAACTGTTCATTAACAGTTTAAGTTAAGTTTAAGAAAGAGCTTGTATATTTTTCAAGTTGATTGAACTTGTTAATCATTTCATTGATATCTAACTATTTACAAAGGAGATATGAGTCTTTACAGGGAGTCCTAAAGCTACGAATGGAACAGTATCTTTAAGCTTCCTTATCATCTTCGCTGTCTGGAAAGTCGAGGAGAGCCGGATTTACTTCGGCCACTACAAGTTTGGCTTTGTATTTACTTCGGTAGACCTTGTACCCTCCAGAGTACATGTGGGCAATTTCATCGTTCAGCTCGGTATATTTTCTATACTTTACTTCAATCTCCTTGCGAAGCTGATCAGTTAGTGGTGGGCCCAAGTCCCTGAAAGCCCGGAGTTCTCGAAGTTCCTCTTCAAACTTGTGACGATATGCCAGATGCCTTGCTTCTTTAGCTTGGATATCGTTATTTTGCTTCCCCTGGCTTGAGTTGGATTGGGCCAGATCTTCAATCTTCTTCGTCAAAATTTCATTTTTCTGAAGCAGTTCGACATTAATATCGGTGATAACTTGATGAGTGGCCCTGAACGTCTTCAAATCTTCTTTGGTTTGAGCAAGATCTTTCCGAAGACACTCATTGTTGAGGATAACATTTTCAAGATTACTTCTCTCTTTCGCCAAGGCAGACTTAAGTGTGGCATTCTCTCTTCGAGCGGCTTCCACTTTGACTTTGGCTTCTTTGTATTTGGGACGGAGGCGCCCGAAGACAGTGTTTGCATGCGGATGATCAATGTTAATGAATTAGTTCAAATTGATGGATCGAGATGTAATTGGATAAATCAAAAAACAACTTACTTTAGCTTGGTACTTCATTCCTTCGTCGATCAAGTCCATTATGGAACTGTTCCCGAACCGATGGTCATCGGTGTCACGGACGAAGGAGTTGTATAGTTGAAATGGGAAATTTCTCATTGAATTCTGGCCAGAGAGTGAGGGGTCCCATGGCTTCGGGCCTAGATTCCGAAGAGTTTGGTTTTTCTTTTACAATCATGTTTGGGTGTTCGCTTTCTTTGCTATTCGGAATCTTCGTCAGAAACAATATTTTCAACTGGTATGGGTTCTCTAGATTGGGCTTCCGGATCTTATTCATATTGATGTTTGAGATTTGTCTGTTGGGCCTCGGTAAGCTATATTTTGGGCTTTTGTTGATCTTATTATAATTCCTTTTATCCTGGACCCGTGCCATTTATAATCTTTCATTAAACATCCTGTTTAATAAAAGACTGGGGGGCAATGTTGGGCCATAATACTTTAGACATGTTGGGTAGGTCTTGAAAGTATTGAATTTGGTTCATTAATGAATTTTGTCGATGGATAATATCTTTATTTGGGGACTATGGGGTATTGAAATTTGGAAGCGAAGTATCGATCCATTGGATAAGTATGGTTTCACTTGGGCTTTGACTGGTGATGATTATGGGGATAGAACTTTGACTGTCATCTCTGCCTTATATTTAATGAGGATTAGGCAGAACTTAATTTACTAAAGGTCATGGGCAGGAAGTCGATTACATCTGAGGACAAATTGAACTTTGGAGTGTACAAAAGCAAGGATCACACGCAATCTAAAGGAAACAAACAAATCACTGAACTAAACTATTATTCTCTCTCAAGCACTAGACATATTATTTTCCTCCATTGTTAACCTTGTGATCGCCGATACTGACTCTCACGCCGGAGCTATCCCCCAACGGTCAAGTCGTCAAACTTTTGGTGTTAACTTGTTGAACTGTGCAGGATATCGGACACGTCTTAATGATTGGGACGTGAGGAAAGATCTTGGCGTTAACAACTTCTATAAAAATTTTATATATACTACTAAAACTTTTATTAACTAACGAGTAACGAGTAACGAGTAACGAGTAGTAATTACATGGGCATCATATATAGGGGATCAGGCAGGCATCAATTATGAATGATGCGTCTATGCACCAATGTCTGTCTTGTCATAATTCATGATGATTGAAGGAGTTAGTTGGAAAAATGACATGGACATGAATTTGTCCACCGATACTACAACTATGTAAAGTAGTTTGTTTGTTAATGACTTCATTGAGCAACAGTTTATGTTGTTTGTTTACGGAGCAACAACTCATCATCTATGGCTTTTCTTTGCCCTACGAATTTAATGTGCTCTATCTCAATCTCCTCGATCTATATATATATATATATATATAGTTTTCTGATCCACAAAGAACCGTTGTTGGGGAAAGAACCCATTTTTTTTAATTGATAGAGCTTGTACCGCTTATAAAAAAAAAAAAAAATTTGTCTAAGGCCTAGATGTGTTTCTACTTACTGGCCCAATGTTTCGCTCTCTCCAACAACCTATTATTCTTTGTGGATGGAAATATATATATATATATATATATATATATATATATATATATATATATATATTGCTATTAAATGTGCCCCGTCATGTTTAAAACTGTTTTTTTGGTTGGGTACACCCCACCCCACCCTTAATTAATATATACACCTGCATGTTCTTTATCTATTTGGTTAATAAGAAAAGCTGTGTTGTGCGAGTGTTAATGGAGCTTGATGAATCTTGAAAATGAGAAGCGGACAAGATTTTGTTCCATATGATACGTACCATGCAATACCGAGGGAGGGACACAGCTAGCACATGGAGTATAAAATTGTATATACATTAGTAGTTGATACAAATTATATACGTACTACTAATAATCTTTTAACTATAATTAATTAACCCACCTACCTACCTTAATAAAATGCCATACACTCACTACTCCCTTGCATTTGTTCATTTTTATAGTGCCCGAAAACAAAGATACAAGGTATATGTATATGTATATGTATATGATTAAGATATGGTGGTTCGTAGAAAATTAATTAAGATGAGTGGTGTTGTTCCAACGGTCTGGTCTTGTGCCTTGTAGACAAAGCTAACTGATAGATTTGAAAGTAAATCATGGCGCAGCGAGTGATGTTTTCTTGTTTCAACTACATGATCTCTCTCTTTCACACACATACAAGCGCGCGCGTAAAATGGTTGTTCCCTGGCAATCCCATGTTACTTGTTAGATTTTGTCATATTATTTGGAGGGGGTGAGAGAGAGAGAGACTCTGGCTTGGGGTATGGTAAGGGTTATAAGAAAATAAAAGAGGACATTTATGCAGCTGCTTATTCGCAGGCTTTTTCATGTAGTTTCAACCGAATCTCATATGCACCAACACTGCCCCATTTTTATTATATATATATAGTAATACTCCCCTCTCCTTCCTCTCCCAAGAAATTCTCTAGTTTATATGATAATAAAATAATTATGATAATTTATATTTTACTAAAGTAGTAGTATATATTTTTCCTTTTTTGTAAAATGACCCCACCAACTTCCTTTTCACTGCCCTGCCCGCATAGTTTCATACTACATATACAACTAGAAGTACAACAGTAAAGAATATGTGCGGAGTGCAAGAAGAGCTTAATTAATAGATATCTTTACCTGATGGCTGATGCTGAGAACTCATGGTGATAGAGATCTCTAGTGTATATTTTCTTACAGGGACATGCAACCGGCAGCTGGGCTCTTTCCAAAAGCATATTCGTACGTACCCCTCTCTCTCTCTCTCATATCATTTTTGTCCAATTAAATTGTATATCTAACCAACTCATCCACATGATATATTATATTATATATATACAAGGGCGGAGCCAGAATTTTTTTCCGCTCTGGGCTACCAAGAGATAGATCAAATAGGACCTTTGCAGAACAAATTAACCTAGAACATCGGCTAATTTTCAATTTTACACATTTTAACTTCTTTGAGAAATTCTCAAACACCATGCCTACAACACTTAGATTCCAGAATTTCATAAGACTTTAGAAGGGTTCTAACCAAAAAAATTCATGGAATCCTGAACATACTCTGAAATAAAAGTTAAAAATTAACATATTTTTGAAATTCTGAACATACTCTTATCCTTCATATCTAAACAAAGCAAACACAGCCCTTTATTTATAAGAAGAAAACAACCAAACTGACTCAAAATTTTAAGAAATTATACCACTGAAAAGATTGAATGGGAGATAATTGCTTACCAGTTATCACAACTCGGGAGCTTCAGAAATCAAAGCAGAGGCAATCGTAAATCGAGAGCGAATGCAGGTAGTCGGCCGTAATCGAGAGAAAGCGAGAGGCACTCGGGAGCTTCAAAAGTATGCATCATTAATTATTTAATTCATTATAATATGTACCTCCTCTACTGGCCTACTGCCTTCTCCTTTAGGAATCAGGACTTGAGCAGCTCTCAACGCCTTATGTTAACGCCAAGATCTTCTGCCACATCCCAATCACGTAAGACGCCCTGATCCTGCACAGTAAACACGATAAACACCACAAGCTCGATTACCGTCTATTTGGGATACCTCAAAGTGAGAGTCGATATCGTGTTCACAAGGTTAACAATGGAGGATGTAATGTCTAGTGTATTGAGAGAGATAATAATTCTCTGTCGTGTGTATGTGATTATGAATGTGAATGTTAACGCACTGTTTGTGAAGAAGACCTCCTTGCTTTAAGTTATACTTTCTCTTTTTGCGGGATTACATACACCCACTACCGCTCCGACACTGACCTCTTGATCGATGGGTTCTCGCCGAAATCGCACGTGATCTATCTACTACTTTTGGCCACTGTTTTCTACCGCCGGTCGGCTATGATCCCATCCACATTAATGCATGACAGGTGTTCTAGTCAACCGTTATCCTTTTTCATCATTACAAGTCAAAGATAAAGATAAAGATATTAAAATATCCAATGGGTCGATCCACTGATCAGCCCGATCTTAAAAGGATCCAGCAGGAATAATATAATGACTAGACCCAATGACTTTAAGACTCAATAATAAGGAGGACCCAATGAACAAATCAAATAAGTAGGCCCAATACATTCGGCCCAAAGAGGGGAAATATCATGACCCAACATTGCCCCCTAGTTTTTTGTTGAACAGAATATTTAATAGAAAACTATAAATGGTCCATGATATTTTACTAAAGGTCCATAGGGAGAAATAATCTAATGTACCTTGCCATCTTGCTCATGAAATGAAATGAGAGGAGAATCGGAGGCCCAAATCGAAAAAGGCCTACCCGATAATATATCTGGACCCGAACCGACGCTTCCCATTCAAATTCTAGATCATTACTAACATTTAATGTCTTAGGCCTTATTGTATAATCGTAGAATCACAAGATAAAAGATAACTTTACCAAATTTGACAGTTTTACCTGCCCATTTGAAATTCGAGCGCCTTTTGAGTTTTCTTCTTCTCTGAACTATCTGTCCTCCTCTGCGAACTGTCAAAAATGGCTTCCTAAGATTCTGAACAAAGTTCACCCCTCCTAGTAACACCGATCAACGCCGTTTCACCAAACCCTAACACCCGCGAAGGAACCTCAACCTCGAACCCCAAAGGAAAGAAAATCGATAAGAATTCTCCTACAAAACCCCCCAAAACTCCTTCTGAATACTACAAGGATACGGATCGTTTCTCGCATGCCAACACACCCTCTATTGTCACTGAAGCTGAGTTAAAGAGGATTTGATCTCGGTACTTACATTCCGGATACTTTCTGCCAGGGGCTCCTGTGTCCGGTGAGAAAATGTACCAACGACTGTAGGGTCGGACACCGTCCCTGTGACCTTGCTTGAGAAGGGGGTCCGTTTCCCTCTACACGTCATCATAGTGACTATACTGGGGTTCCTGGGCGTGGGGTTCGCCCAATTGGTACCAAATTCTTATATTCACATGTTGGGCGTGGGGTTCGCCCAACACACCCTCTATTGTCACTGAAGCTGAGTTAAAGAGGATTTGATCTCGGTACTACATTCCGGATACTCACGCGGCTAGGGCTCCCAGGTCTGGTGAGAAAATGTACCAACGGCCAGAGGGTTGGACAGCCGTCCCTGTGACCTTGCTTGAGAAGGGGGTCCGTTTCCCTCTACACGTCATCATAGTGACTATATTGGGGTTCCTGGGCGTGGGGTTCGCCCAATTGGTACCAAATTCTTATATTCACATCTTGGCCTTTGTTACTTTCTGCCATGAGTTGGGCGTTGAGCCTTCCTCGACTTCTTCTTCACCGTACAAGATCGTCCAATCTAGAGAGAAGGGTTCAAAGCTCTCAAAGAACACTCTCCGGTCGGGAGAAAAGTTCGAGAGGCGTTCGTTGGTGAACACTCCTTTGACGCAATAGGATGGCACGAGAAGTGGTTCTTCGTCAAAGGTCCCAAATCTCTTTTTACCGAATCGGGCCATCGACGAAAAGATCTCTGCGACTTCGTAGATATTTCAAGAAGAGCAGGAAAGTTGAGATGATGGAGCTTTTGATAATTTTCCTAAGGAGGAATGGAAGTATGGACTCCTCTCGAAGCAAGCATGGTTATATGACCATAAATGTAAGTATCGGTCTATTTTATATATAATTTTTTTTTGAAAATGTTCTTATGATGTGGAATCTAACATAGGACCTGTTTTTTGCAAGATCTTTGACTGCATCGAGCTCCTTAGAAATAAAGGAGTTTGAAGATTTTTTGCCGGGGAAGTCTTCTAAGTTGTTGAGAGTCTACCAACAGAGGCTACCCCAAGCCGAGCCGACCCCTCAAATACATACCCCATTTAACTCCAAACAGAAGAACCGTAAGTCGATGAGGTTCATATATCTAAGAGACCTTCGTCCCTCGTCGGGAAGAGGAGGCCACTAGAAACCCAGATCAACACCTCTTCCCAAATTTCTTCGAAGCCATTCCAGTAAACCGAGCCAACCACCACATCAATCCTCGACGAGAGAGGCTTGCTCGATCGTCTCGATCAAGAAGTATCATCCGGACCAAAAACTAAAAACCAAGATAACCCCCCTGACCGTCGAAGAACTCAGGGTGCCTCAGTCCTCAATCATCCCACCTTTCATGCCGCCTGTAGAAATACAAATTGCAAGAAGGTGAGCAGGACGAAACAGTTCTAACGCTGTCCAGGAAGAGGAGCGACACCGGCAACGCCCATCCAAGCTCGCTCCTCTCCCGCGATCTCTCCGAGAACCCATTCCAAATAAATCTCCTTCTCCGAAATCAGATACGCGGACTCCACTCCTCCCGAAAGCAGCCCAACCCTTTCTCCCGAAGACCGAGACCTTCCCCGAACGACCTTGGCCCTTCGTGTCGTGTTATTATCATCTTTGAAAGCTATGGGGTCCCCGACTCAGGGTTTAGATTCAATGCAAATTTCCCATTCGATCTTTTCGAGCTTTCGTCCGGAATCGATGACCACCGGCTCAAATGATCATACGGATGGAAATCGCTTGACGAGGGATGAGCTATCTGCTAAAGGTAAATAACGATTTCTTTATTTTCTATTTCTCCGTTCTTGTTTAGATATCCGAACACCGATTTGAACACTTTATTAAACATATGCAGCTAATGTCGTTTTCTTGGACGTTTATGTATCGAGGCACATAAATGGGGAGGCCGAGGAAGATTTCATGAGACAGAGATCAACATCTTTGAGATCGACCACAGCTCGAGAAAGGGCCGATCGCGAAGATGCTCTTCATACCATCGACGGCCTTCAAAGAGATTTAGATCGGGCAAGGATGGACTTGAAGACTTCTGACGACGAATGCCAAGGGCCCGTAAGGGGATGGGGTGGTCATTGCGTTCAAGTCGGTCAACAAGTTTTAACTGAGATATGAACGCCGGCCTGGTCGAAGAAAACCTACTGTTGAAGGCCAAAAATGAGTTTTCTTCAGCCAACCGAAGCTTGGCGATTCAACTTGGAGAGGCTCAGGCGAAGGCACAGGACGAGGAGCGAAGACATAAGGCCAAGCGCCACAAACTTGGTCACAAAATAAAAGATCTTGAGGGTCGGGGCCCTCTTCTAACCAAGAGTCATGAAAGCGATTCAAACTAATCTGAGGATTCGGATGAGCTTAACGCCGACATCACGAAGGTCTATTCGGAGGGTATGAAGACTAGAGAGCGAGGTAAAGAAAAGTTATCTACCGCTTCACCGATCCGGATCTTCTTAATTCCGAGGACGAAGGTGGTGCCTGAATGTCCTTTCTGCTTTATTCTGACTTATGTAAAAATTAACTGTTTATGTCTTTGGGATTGTTTGAAACTTTTTTATATGGATTTTGATAGTACTTCTATGTTCGTATAATTAGTTAATGTTATGGATGAATGAATGAATGAATGTTTTATTTTATTGATGAATCTTCAACTTTCTTGATTATGACTTCAGTTTTGATTAGTTTCTTGTCAATAATTCAGTATCAATAAACTGAACTCAAATAGTGAATCAGCTAAGGCATATAACAGTTAATTTATGAAATGAAGTAAATTGAATTTTATGGACAGAATTTAGCTGAACTGAATTGAATGAACTGAACTCAACACTTAAATAAAATAAAGTAATATATATTCATCGGTATCGAAGTGTGAGATCAGTCATGTGTGAGGTGAATTCAGCTGATCCTCTTTGCAACAACAACATCTTGCTTACTACTCGGGGTAGAACAAGTATATAAGGACCTTTGTTTACCACTCGGGGTAGAACAAATAAGTGGGCTGCCATCGAATGGCCAGCGAGTCCTACCATACCTCCTTACACCATTGTGACCTTAGGACAAATAGACCGGGATCAATAGTGACCATCGACTTACCACCCTGGTAAAATCAATATAGATCATAGGATTTGTCTACCACACGGGTAACAATAAGTGTAATTTGCCATCGAATGGCCAAATGAGTCCTACTATACCTCCTTACACCATTGTGACCTTAAAGACAAATAGACCCGGGATCAATAGTGACCATTGACTTACCACCCTTGGTAAAATCAATATAGGATCATAGGATTTGTCTACCACACGGGGTAATAAATAAGTGGGTTGCCATCAAATGGCCAGCGAGTCCTACCATACCTCTTTACACCATTGTGACCTTAGGACAAATAGGACCAGGATCAATTGTGAAAAAGTGACTTTTTATTGATAATGGACAAATATGCATGCACTCTAAGAAATCGACTTAATCTCTATTGAAAATATTTCCAAAGCCTGCCAGCATGCCAAGTGTTCTTGATCTCCGAACCATCTAATGCCTTTAAACGGTAAGTGCCTGGCTTTGATACTTCGATCACCTCATACGGCCCTTCCCAGTTCGGCATTAACTTTCCCGTGTTTTGAGGCGTAGAGGCTTCGGCTTCTCTGAGGACGAAGTCCCCTACTTCGAATCTGCGAAGTTTGACTCCTTTGTTGTAATGCTTAGCTACTCTTCATTGATAAGCAGCCAATTTGAGTAAAGCCACCTCTCTGACTTCTTCTTGCAGATCCAAATTGGCCTTCAGTCCTTCATCATTGTAGATCTCTTTGAATTGATGACCAAGACTTGGAGATCCAATTTCGATCGGGACTAAGGCATCATCGATACATTCATAGGCGGTCGAAAAGGTGAATCCCGTGGTCGTCCCGGTGTAGTCCGGTAAGCCCACAAAGACGCCGACAGCTCTTCCGCCATCTTCCTTTAGCTTCATCCACCGCTGCGTTTGATCCCGCTTCGGTCATTCCGTTGGTCACCTCAACTTGCCCATTTGATCGTGGGTGAGCCAATCAAGTCTTCTTATCCTCGAATCCTTAGCTCCTTTAAAATCCTTCAATTTTGATCCCACGAATCGGCGTTAGTTGTCCGACATCAACACTCTAGGAATCCGGCGAAACACTACTTGACTCGTTTATGAACTTCAAACACTCTTGTTCATTATTAACCAAGTGGCTTCGCTTACCCACTTAGTCATGTAATCAATAAAGAATTATGACGAAGTTGACTGACCTTTAGCTTTAGGCAATCTGGGACCCAATATATCTACCCCCCCAGACAGCGAAGGGTATAGGAGATAAAATCGAGTATAGCTCTTCCGGTGGCTGATGTGGGATCGGACTGTTGAGCTAGCACTTTTCACATCTCTTGACATACTCAGTAGCTTCCTTGAAAATTGTAGGCCAATAGTATCCCTGTCGAAGTACTTTATAAGCCAAAGACTTGGCGTACCATATGATCACCGCAAAATACCCTCGTGAACCTCCCCAAGAAAGCATACTCTACCTTCCGGATGGAACCGGACACTTCAAAGAATGGTGAGGAAAATGCCAATCGATAAAGATCCACGTCAATAAGAACAAAATTGGCACTCTTATACTTGATCTTCTTCGCCAACATCTGATCCGAAGGAAGGACGCCATCTGCCAAATACTCGATGTAGGGAGTCATCCAGCAGTTAGATCGCTCGATACACATCACCGCTTTGTGCTGAACACTCGGGTGGTGAAAAACTTCCAAATAAATCGATCCGTTAAAAACATCTGCATCCGTAGTGGCCAGCTTCGACAGTACATCGGCAATGGAATTGTCGCTACGCTCTATGACCTGAAACTCATACGAAGCAAAATACTGAAGTCGATCTTTTAATTCCGCCAGGTACTTGATCATCCGAGTCCCACGAGCTTCATAATCTCCCCGACAATTTGTTTGACGACCAACCGAGAGAGTCATCAGAAATGATTAGCTTCGACTTCTAGACTCTTCGCCAATCAACACTACTTAGCAAGATCGCTTCATACTCGGCTTTGCTGTTCGTCGCTTTAAACCCGAATCTGATGGCCTGCTGAACTTTGAATTCCTCCGGACTTGTCAAAATAATTCACGCCTCACTAATAAATCATCATTGAGGATCCATCGTGCATCTGGCGTCAAGCATTCGATCTCATTGAAGAACCGCTGAATCGCTTTCGATCGACGATTCACTTTATGGTAATTTCGGCATCTGTTTCGATAAACGAACATTCCACCATAAAATCGGCCAAGGCTTGACCCTTGTAAGCCGTTCGGGGATGGTATTCAATGAAGAATTGGGACAACTCCATAGTCCATGCTGCTAGTCTCCCTGAAACCTCTGGCTTGCCCATCACCTTCTTCAATGGTTGATCCGTGTAGGCGACCAGAGAATTACTTTTGAAAATATCAGCCAAGCTTTCTACTAGTAATTATTAAAGCAAAGGCAAATTTCTCAATATTCGGGTACTGGTTTCAAAGATCTCGGAGGACGTGACCGACATAATAATAGGATCGGATGTCGCTTCCCATCGTCTCTCCGAACCAAAGATCGCTCCAATCGCCAAAGAACTTGCTGTGAATGTATAAATATAAGGTCTCTCTTTGGCAAGGGCTTCACTAATAAAGGAAGCGAAAGACGGATATGTCTTTATGCCTTGGAAGGCGTCTTCACACTCCGAAGTCCACTGGAAAGTCTTCGCATTCTTCGGGCCCTTCAATGTGTCAAAGAAAGGAAGGCATCTCTCCGCAGACTTGGCGACGAACCTCCTTAAAGCTGCAATCCTACTAGTCAGACGTTGGACGTCTTTGAACGACTGAGGAGTCTTCATGTCAAGAATGGCCTGAATCTTCTCCGGGTTGGCCTCGATGCCCCTCTGACTGACCAGATATCCCAGAAACTTTCCTGCACAAAGGCCGAAAGTGCATTTGGCCGGATTGAGTCTCAGTTGACGATGTCGGACAGTCTGAAAGCATTCCTCCAGATCGTCCAAATGCTTCTTAACTTGCATGCTCTTCACGATCATGTCATCTATATAAACCTCCATGTTCCTTCCTAATACCATCAAGATGAAGTTCATCATTCTCCCAGTAGGTGGCTCTAGCATTTATAAGGCCAAAAGTCATCTTCAGTAAGCGTGCATAATCGAATTGTGTAATGAAACGCCGTCTTTGGAATGTCCTTTCGCACATGGATATTTGATGATAACCTCAAAAGCATCCATAAAGCTTAGTAATGTCATACCCAAGTGGCATCGATGAAATTTGATCAATATGGGGCGGAGGATAAAAGTCCTTCGGACAAGCTTTATTGAGATCGGTGTAGTCGATGCAGACCCGCCATTTTCCATTCTGCTTCTGCACCAACACCACATTCGCCATCCACTCCGGGTAATCAATTTCATATATGAAGTCAGCAGCTAACAGCTTTGCAACCTCTTCATCGATGATCCTCTGTCGCTCTGGCGCAAAGATCCGCCTTTTCTGCCGAACTGGCCTCTTCGAGGGATCTACCTCCAGTCTATGCTCAGCTATCTTTCGGCTAACTCCAGGCAAATCCTGTGGTTCCCATGCAAAAATATCCGCATAGAAGCGTAGGAGTTCCATAAGGTTCGTCCGAAGAGGCTCTGGTAGGCCCGAACCGATCTTCACTGTCTTGTCCGGTTTTCTGATGATCAACTCGATCTCCTCTGTCCCACCTGCAGGGATTACCAACGGTTCTGAGCTGCTCTCGGTGAAGGGTTCGATCTCAATTGCCATTGTCTGCTTCTGTTTACTAACCCCCACTCCGGACGAAATAACAGCATTCCGATAACATCTTCAGGCCAGATCTATGTCCCCCGCCACCTCTCCTACTCCATGCGTCGTGGGGAATTTGATTTGGAAATGGGGGATAAAGGTCACTGCTTGGAGAGCCGTCAACGTAGGCCTTCCCAGTATGACGTTGTAAGCCGAATCTAAATGCACAACATAGAATTTACACGTTATTTCTACCTGCTGAGGTGCTGTGCCGAAGATAACTAGGAGTTCAATAGTGCCTGCAACTTTGACTGGATCGTTACTGAAGCCGTATAAAAGAGCCTCCTGCCCGACCTCCATCTTTTGCCCATCAAGAGGCATCCTCTGATAGGCATGGGCATACAGAATATCCACCGAAGACCCGTTGTCTATCATCATGCGTTTTACATCCACCGAGTTTACTTGTGCTGTGATCACCAATGCCCCTCCATGTGGCTCGATGGGCTCCGAAGGATAATCTGCGTCCGTAAATGATATGACGGTTCCTGGGAATGGTCTGTCGATCTTCGTGGGAGCATCCGCCACAGACATAACCGAATCCAGGTAAGCCCTTCTCTTCTTCCCTGTCAAATTTTCTACAGATCCACCGGTTATTACATCGATGACGTGCCTCGCATGCAGATCAAGCATTTTGGATAGATAGAGCCATTTGAACCGCGATGAAATAAAGATGCGGTTGATATTCTCAACGATCACGTTGGTCTTTCTACCACATCTTCGAACCAAAGAAGTTCGCCAAATCTTCTTCTCCACGAAATCCTTTAAATTGCAACACTCATTAGTGTCATGGATCATGCGCGACGATGATAGCCACAATACTTACGAGAATTGCCTTGTCTCCGTCTCTATAATTATCACGGTGGTGGCTCAAAAAAAGTTTGGTTCGATCTCGATCCAAAATCACCGACTATCGGTTTCGGGCCAGTGTAGACCTTACTCACCTTCGGGCGAAGCAATTGGACGACTACTTCTCGCCGCCACGAGTTATTAGATTTCTTCGAATCGCCTTCTAAATTGATCATTATACCCCTCGTTTTCTCTCGATCAACTTGACCTTGGGAACTTCTATTTCCTTTAATCGGTCCGGAAGGATGCTTCGATCGCTCATAGCCTCTTCTACAACAATATAACCTTCTGCCTTGTCAAAGGCTTCTGCCAGACTTTTCGGATGGTGGAACATCAACTTCTTCACCAACTTCTCAGACTTCACCAGATCTAGCCCATTCTGGAACAAACCTACAGCCTGGAGATCATTAAGGTCGGACACCTGACCAACCGCTTCTCTGAACCTCTTTACATACTGGCCTAAAGATTCGCTGGTGAACTGCCGGATCTGTGATAGAGATCCCGTAGGCTTTCCCCTTCTTCGGTTGCTCTCAAAGCGTGCATGGAACTTATCACAAAGCTCGGTCCAAGAGGATATCGAATCTGATGGTAAAGTCCCCATCCACTGTCTCGCATCTTTTCTCAGCATCGTGACAAAAGTGTGGCACTTGGCAGCATCAGTGAAGTCATAATAGTCCATCAGCCGGTCGAACGCCTGACTATGGTCATAAGGATCTCCGAATCCATCGTAACTCTCCATACGAGGCAACTTTTTGGTGATATTTACCTTCTCCTTGAGAATATCTGAAGAAAAAGGGGACGCCTTCTTTTCCGGAGTGTCCTTCACCTGTTGGACCTTAGCTAGCTGCTTTCGGAGCTCTTTCAACTCCTTTACCAGAAAATTAACACCTTCGGGCTGCGAGAAAACCTCTTTCTCATGAACAACATTCTGTCTCTGAGTGGATTGACCTCCTCCTGCTGGTCCCATTGCCCTTGTGGGGCTTCTTGATTTACTCCGGCGTGCACTTCTGTCCTCATGACGAGAATGGTTACGCTGATAATCCTTTGTTCTGGTTTCTGGCACGATCTCTCTCGACCTGCTCCTTCGTCTGTCGTCGTCTCGATGATGAGAACCAACGACCATCAAGCCTTTCTTCGGGGCCACGAGAGTTCTCGCTCCTCGATCTTCTCCTACTGCGGAGAACGATCCCTGAACACACGCAGTAATGCTCCGCCCTCACCTCTCTCGCCGTGACATCTCCTTATGCCTACTCCGCCTTTCTTCGGATCGAATATGGCTAGATGCTTCGTCCCTTAATTCCGCCACCCGAAGCATCTGTTCGGCTATATCTTCTCTCTGTTTCAACAGAACCTCCAAGGCTTTATCTGCTTCCTCTGCCATCCTCGCCAACTTGGTAGCTCTGTCCTCCTGATCACTTCGACGATGAGTCTTAGTCGGTGAGCCCTCTGCTCGCCCCCGACCACGATCATGCCCCTTATCCGCATCAAAAACCAACTTCCGTCTAGCTCCACCACGGATCTTGGACGGAGATCTCCTGAATTATGCTTAGAGGTCAGGTTCTCGTGAGCACTTTTGTAAGGACCTGACGATCCTTTATCAAACACGAGGCGGTGACGAGCTAAATACCATCATCATCATTCTTCTTTCTACGGCGTACCATCCCTACTTCTCATCATCTTCCGAAGTAGGTTAAACGATTGTGATTGAAAATTTCAATGACATTAGAATCGCCCTCCTTCTAAAGGCTTAATGTTAACGCTTAGAGATCTTCGCCACGCCTCAATCACGTAAGACGCCTCGATCCTCAAGAGAAAGAAACACGATAAACACCACAAACTTGGCCACTTGTTTGGTTGGGGATACCAAAGCGAGCTCAGATATCGTGTTCACAAGGTTAACAATGGAGGATGTAATGTTTAGTGTATTGAGAGAGATAATAATTCTCAGTCGTGTGTATGTGATTATGAATGTGAATGTTAACGTACCTGTTTGTGAAGACCTCCTTGCCAAGTTATACTCTCTTTGCCCGGATTACCGTGCCACCCACTACCGTCTGACACAGCCTCCTGATCTGATGGGTTCTGCCGACTACATGTGATCTATCTACTACTTTTGGCATTGCTTTCATCACGTACGTACCATGATCCCATCCACATTAATGCATGACAGGTGTTCTAGTCAACCGTCATCCTTTTTTATCATTACAAGTCAAAGATAAAGATAAAGATATTAAAATATCCAATGAGTCGATCCACTGATCAGCCCGATCTTAAAAGGATCCAGCAGGAATAATATAATGACTAGACCCAATGATTTTAAGACTCAATAATAAGGAGGACCCAATGAACAAATCAAATAAGTAGGCCCAATACACTCGGCCCAAAGAGAGAAAATATCATGACCCAACACCTTAATTTCTAGAGGCAATTTTGAAGAGTGGGTTAGGATTTTTTTTTTAATCTTGAAACGTTGTTTCATGTAAGATTAAAAAAAAAACAAAAAAAACTAGCTGTTGCAAAAGAAAGGAAGAAGAAGGCGGACGACTGCAGTCTGCAGAAGAAGAAAGGAAAAAGAATTGACAAAAAAATCACCTGAGTTACAGTCCACCCTAGCTCATACGGGCTCCGCCCCTATATATATATATATATATATGATGATACATCACCTGGTCGATCGCACTTGTTTGTTTGGTTCTTTCTATGGCCTCTCAACTGTTTGTTTGGAGGGGGAGGGGTATCAACCAAGCATTTTCAATAATAATAATTGATGTCTTATTAGTTAGATTAGATAGTTAAAATTAAAACCATGGAATTATTTGGTTTCGATTTTTGTTCCCATTCTTTTACAACAGAACTCGTTTCTTTGGAACCAAAACAGAGAGTTTTGTTGACTAGGTACTAGGGTTTTGATGTTCATGATGTCATACCGAGATGGGCCCAAGGGAAAAGTGGTATCGCAGTTTAATATTACGAATATAAAAAATACCATTTCCTATAATGAAGAGAGGAGAAAAAAAGAGTTGTGGGCCTAACTCTCTTACAATAATGAATAATTAACCCATGAATCATCTTCCCCAACAACTAGCATACATATATTTATTAGTAAGTTCTAAATTCAAATTTCTGGCTTCACTAAAAGCGACAACAACTTTAGAATAAAGACACATCCGAGTGTACGTACCCAGAAATCATGCATTTTATCAAACACTTGTTACTAACATTTGAAATACATGTTAACGAGAGTAATTTGCAGAAACAAACATGGGTCAAAAGCAATTTTTATCACGTGGGCAAATGCGTGTAAGGAATAAAGAAGTAGAATAAGAGTTTGAGAGAAGAATTAAGAAAGAGTTTTAGGAAGAAGAAGAAGAAGAAGACAGATATTGGAATTTGAGGAAAAAAAATTGAAGATTGAGAATAGAGAAATTCTAGAGTGAGAAGGAGAGAACATATAATTAAATTGGGAAAGAAACGATTTTATTCATCCAATTTTCATTACCAAAACCTCCTGATTTTGTTTAGAGTTGGACAACCCAATTGTCGATATCACCCCTTAGATGATTTATTGGACGGTCCAAAATATGTTAGCTGAAATAGTACCTTCAATTAATGTAGGGTATATATATATAGAATAATTCATAAATATAATCTATTTTAAACATCAACGAAAGAGATAAAAAAACTCTTATTAACATTATACTAAAATTTAATTGACTAGTTGAAACATGAATTTGGTTATCATCATGAGAATTGAATTGTATAAAATTCACTTTATATTCACTATAGTATACTCCACTTGTGTCATAGAAACCAACTTGGGTCAAAAGACTTTGAAAACCTGTATTCGAGAAAACCCACGCAACTTTTATTTAAAGTATAGAAATAAAGGCCTCAAGAATCCGAAAGGGTAAAAACCTAACGCAAAATAACACCCTAATTTCAGTAAATTCCAACCTCTATGGGTCTGTCAGATTTATTTAAGGGGTACTGCACACATGTGAATATATATATATATATATATATATATATATATATATATTGATGAATGAACGATATAAATAAAACGGTTTATTTTATACTAACATGATAGGAGGTCTTAATTAGAGTGTGAAAAACTTCCCTGAGAATCTGAAATCATGAGCATTTAGAATTTGTAATATTGACAAAAGAACAGTTAGAATCGTTACTAACTATACTTAGGAGGTTATTTAATTAGAGAGGGATATATGCTTGAATTTTTGTAGTGAAAAATTGAAACCAAATTAAGTAAAATTAGAAATTAACTTGATGGAGATGTAGGTAGAGGCATAGGATAAGCTATTGATGATTTATTAGTAATAATTTACTTTACTACCAGTACTATTAGTTAATTTCATTTGACAGAGAGAAAGGAAAATAATTAGTATAAAATTTATTTTAAAATAAATTAATTAATTGATGAATAGAATACTACTTGAAAAGAAAGGTTTTACAAAAGTGTACGACAACAATAACAAAGCCAAGCTATCACATTAGAGGGTCTGGTCTTGTCAATCTTGACACAGACAGCCTAAGACCTTTTCAACCCTACTCTCTCTCTCTATCTCTCTTTGGGATTAATTTTTTCGTTTTATTTCTGCCAAGTAATTACGTACTAATCAATTCATAAGCAGAGAACCAGGTAATAATAATTTATTAATAAACACTAGTAGGCTGGTATGGTTGGTTGTATTTATAATCAATAGTGCATGGTTTCCTATTGTGTTATGGTTCTGCAAAACTTCCCAAATCATCTTTTATCTGACCTGCTTCCTTTTCATGGGCTCATCAAGATGATGACTTGGTCACAGTTCTCTGTCAGCCCATATATTACACACACACACACACACACACACACACACACTACCTTTCCTTCCACATAATTCAGTTTTATTTGTATATATCCTTTTTACAAAAAATAATTCTTTTAAATCAATGATAATACAAAATAATATTTCAAAAACAAAACTTTGTTTTTGAAAATAAAATAAATTAACACATAATTTGAACTGGCGTAATAACTTGAATTAAAGTAAAATAAGACTGCCTTTGCCTTACGAGATAAACATTAAAAATGCTAGTAGCCAAACATATTCTATATCGTCACGGTGAGCAAACGTGTTACTCCTTGTCCTATATATCCACCAAATGCTAACAACACAAATGGCATTCTTAACTGCTGTCCCTCCCCCTCCCCCTCCCCCTCCCCCTCTAGCTACTCCCACTCCCTCATCACTGTCATCAGCATCATCTACTTCTTCCTCTTTTCTTTTTTCTTCCTACATAATCATCACCAATGAGAACCATTTTTACAGACATGGGTGCTCTCTCTATTAATAATCCCAACGCCTCCCACGAGACTGAAAACGGAAGAAGTTCCACTTGGGATCATCATTTTCCTAAATGCACCCCTAGAAGCAGCAGCAGCAGCTTGGAGGAGTACTCACACATGATCCACACCACCGATCATGTTGGCGATGATCAGGGTCAGGGTTCTCATGAGTACTCCTCCAGTGCTAGTGATGGATTTGGAGAATCTAACATTAATCATGAAACCGACAACATTGATCTGAATAATGAAGAAAATGGGAAGCTGGAAACAACAGATTCCTCATGTGGGCAGTCAAAACTCTGTTCTAGAGGCCATTGGAGGCCTGCTGAAGATTCTAAGCTTAAGGAGCTTGTAGCACTTTATGGTCCTCAGAACTGGAACTTAATTGCTGACAAGTTACAAGGAAGATCAGGTATTATCAATTTAATTATTACAACTTAATGAACTAAAAAAAAACTAAGGGTTCTATATATGTATATACATACATATATATGTTGGGCTAATGAAGTTAATATGAATGATGATTAGGTAAGAGTTGTAGGCTGAGATGGTTTAACCAGTTAGACCCAAGGATCAACAGAAGAGCATTTAATGAAGAAGAAGAGGAGAGGCTGATGGGTGCCCACAGGGTGTATGGGAACAAGTGGGCTATGATAGCTAGGCTTTTCCCAGGAAGAACAGATAATGCAGTGAAGAACCATTGGCATGTTATCATGGCCAGGAAATATAGAGAACAGTCCAGTGCTTATAGGAGGAGGAGAATGGGTCAAACTGCTTTTAACTTCACCAGATCCATGGAATTAGAACAAGATCCAAGCACCAGCACCTGCACCTGCACCAGCAGCAGTGGCACCAGCAGCTTTGCCCCGTGCAAAGCAGAACCATTAACAACACAACAACCAAACTATAATAATATGAATGCTACTACTGCTACTGCCGGCATTGGAGAAGAACTTTCTCTTTGCAGCACAACATATGAATCAGCACCCCACATGAGTAGTAGAGGAGAAACAGCAGAAATATCGAACACTTGTGTCCCTCCTCCACCTTACACTTGTTATTTCCCTGGTTTGTACCTTTTCATCACTTCCCTTCCTTTCTCTTATGAGAACCACCATCAGTTGGTCCTTACCCTTTTTATGCATATGCGTGTCTGTATATATATCTATATATATGTGTTTGTGTGTATAGCTTATAAGTTTGTTCTTTAATTTGATATACATATAAACAAGCTGCAGGTCCAAAGAGCAATGAGATGATGAGCATATTTAGTAGGCAAAAGGGTTGTTGGGATAGGAGGGGAGGAAGGGATGATGAATCATCAAACATGCCTTATATTTACTTGAATCCTCCACCCCAACAAATGCAAATATGCCATATTAATGTTTGTGGTCCTTTGATGAGTTCAAGTACAAATGCAATGGATCAAGAGTTACACTACAAGTACCAGTACTGCTACCCTCCTTGTAGCTTCTCATCAGAATATTCCAATGCAGAAGTAGCAGCATCAACAGCACCACAAGTTTCTACATCATCATCATCACTTATAGAGGAGGAGGAGCGCAGAAACAGAATAGGCAGCCATTCTGAGATTATTGCTAATGCTAATACTGATAATGTACCACCATTTATAGACTTTCTTGGGGTAGGAGCCAATTGATCAATCAAGTTTAGAGCTATGAAAACCTAACAACTTATTTCCTTCTCTCTCTCTCCCTCCCTCTCCCTCTCCCTCTCTCTCTCTCTCTCTCTCTCTCTCTCTCTCTATATATATATATATATATATATATATATATATATATATATATTATTAATTTAGAGGCTCTTGCCATTTTTATGCTAAGTAAGAGAAGCAGTTGTTCTTTTAATTGGGTGAAAAAGATGCATGTACCAATATCACCACCATTTTTATGTTTAGTTTTGTCAAAATAAAAATGCTCGTGATTTATGAATAAGTGTTTGTTTGAATTAAATGATCACCGAGATTGGTTGGGCTGGTAGCCAAAACAAGACGGCTCAAAAAATTGAAAACATCCAATAGTCATGAGCCTGAGATTTAGAGCCCCTTTGCCTGCAAAACTAAATCACAAAATCTGAGCCTTGAAATAACATAATTTGAGATAAAGGTGTAAACGAGTTGAACCGAAGTAAAGATAGAGTTTTCGAATTCGACTCGAAACGTTAAATTTATATTCGAATTGTATTTAAATTTTTTTACTCATATTCGACTCAAATGTTTATTATTCGATTTCGATTCGACTCGGTTCGAATTATATTCAAACTATTCAAATGTTTGTTACTCGATTTCGATTTGACTCGGTTCGAATTATATTCAAACTATTCGCGAGCTTCAAATTCACACTCGAATTTGAGTCTCCATATAATAACCAACTTTATAATAAATATAATTATAAATTGAATCTATTATTTTACTTAGAAATAATAAAATATATTTACTATTTCACTTTACAAATATAAAATTATAATTAAAAATAAAAATAAAACAAAGTAAAAATAATTAATTAACCTAATTTGATTTAATTTTGTATATATTATAAGAGAATGTATCGTGTATCTAATTGAATCTGTATTAATTGAGTATGTATTGAATCACAATTGAGAATTCGATTAATTTGAATTTTAATCGATTTAGTATAATTTTGCTGAGATTTTACTCATATTTTTATTCGAATTATTTTTTATGCTCAAAATTGAATCATAATATTAACGAATCCAAATCTAGTTCGTATTTTTTTGAGGCGAACCCGAATTATTTAGCTCGTTTACCGCCTTAAATTCTGAGCAGTTAAAAATCTCAAAAGTATGGTTCACTAGTTTTAGAAAGAAAAACACTCATTGTACTTTATGTTGAGTCCACTATGGATAATAATATTAGAACTTTTTTTGTATTCTATCTTTAGAATTTTAATTTTCTCAGTATACATAAAAATATGTTCTTTGGACATTCTTTTGAGAATGGAAGGGGTACATTCTTTTGAGGAGGGAGGCCAGGGGGTACAGTAATAGATTCGGACATCCATGGGCTTTTGTTTGGGCTTGGGGTAAAAAATGTGAGTCCCAAAGAGTATTTTGTTTCTCAACTGTATTGTTAA
Organism: Panax ginseng; assembly: GCA_020205605.1. Lineage (NCBI taxonomy): Eukaryota > Viridiplantae > Streptophyta > Magnoliopsida > Apiales > Araliaceae > Panax > Panax ginseng. The sequence continues at coordinate 100,342,539 of CM035147.1, forward strand.
CTACTAAAATTAGCGTGCTGAGCCTATTTATGTACAGCAGAGCAGAGAGCCCTTTGAAAGTGCAACTGTTATTCTACTAACATTTTTCAATTTATAAGGCTGAAAGTTGACCAATATTTAGGTAGCCATAATGTTGATTGCACCAATTCATTAACATGGATCTATTTCAAATATTATGAGGCCCATTAGGCAATTTTGAGGTGGTATTACTTGGGCAATATTGGCCCCTTATTTTAGGCCCTTGTGGTTTAGTTCTAGGCCTTTCCAAATCCCAGCTCTAAATTTCTAACCAATATGATTGATGTATATTTTTAATTTTAAAATAGAGGAAATATTACGTAACGTAACAGAGGACAGGATGAAAAGTGATACTAGTAATTTTTCACCACTCACTTTAATTTAATTTATTATCTTTTCCAAAAAAAGGAAAAACTGCCCACTTATTCCACTTGATATCGTCAGCTGCATGACACTATCCTCTTATCGTAAAAAATTTCCACCTTTTAAAACAAAAAAAATTGATATTTTTACGAGTAAATTTAATAGTCCTTTTTATATTAATTGTAAGTGGGGTAAGAGAGTAATTTGTGAAATTAACAATTTCATTTGTAAAAATATCAATTCTCTAAAAGAAAAAGAAGAAAAAGAAAAATCAACTGCACCTCTTAGATTAATGAATTAAGAAAGTCAGCAAAATATATAAAATAAATTAACTAAATAAATTAGAATTTATCTACCTTAGGCTTTTCAAGGGGATATGAGAGTGATTAAAATTAATTAATTTTTCTTAAAAAAATGAAGACCAGCTTGAGATTAAGATTTGATAATGTATGTTCTTAATTATAATAGAGATTTATAAATATGGAGGAGCTGGCCTATATATATATATATATACGTACGAAGTTAATTATATTTCACGAACATATATATCGAATTGAAGAGCTAATTAATTAATTAGTGGTACTACTGTTACGTAGTTTAATTGATTATACATAGAATGGCAGGCGGCAATGGCGACCCTTCAGCTACTTTTTGTTAGATTCTAACAATTGGGTGTTAGAATTTGAGAAGAAATTTTTGCTTTCATAGTCGGCGTTAGATGAGTGGACCGATAATACATACAACTTGCCGGAATTGAGATTAGGGGGAAGAAACAAGCAAGTCGTTGGGATAGAGATTAGGCTCGCATGATTCTTCTTAGTTCCTACTATACTGATATAGATAGTATATGCATTTTCACAGTGAGTTGTTTTGGATAATATGCGTGGGCATAATGGTCCAAAAATTTTTAATCATGTCCGTTAGAGATTCTAGCGAATGATGAGTATTGTTTTTTAATCTCAGTCATTTATAATTGTAATGGAAGGTAGAGATAATATTTGTCCATCAAATACATGGTATGCATCATTGTCAAAATTATTATGCAGATGGTGGACCCTATTTGCACGAGTGTGGATGGGATTAGAGGTGTTCATCGGTAAAAAATCGAACCGAACCGAACCGAATATCGATAGTAGCTAATTTCATGAACCGAATACCTATCTTTGCAGGTTGAACCGCCAAATTATCTTTAACCCCAAATTAGTCTTGGTTTTTTACCGAAAATTAATATTATTTTTATTTTTATTTTTATTTTATTATTTTATTATTATTATTACTTTTATTAATAGAATTATTATTTTTATTAATATTAATATTATTTTTATTATTATAATTATTATTTTATTATTATTATTATTAATAAAAAAAATTAGAAAACCGGTATATACCGGTCCGGTTCGGTAAAACCGAACCATGAAAACGTCGAACCGAAATCGGTATCGAAAAACCGGTATATACTGATTTTTTTTGTACCGAACCGGACCGGTTCTTTTTTATACCGAACCGATCGGTTCGGTCCGGTCCGAAAAACCGAAAAAACCAATTGTTTTGAACACCCCTAGATGGGATATAATTTACGCATACAAATTTACATAGCAAGTAGTACTTGTTAATTAGAGCATCAAATTCAAGTATTCGGAGCATATTGCTATATATTACATTATATAATTAAATTAACTTTTATTAATTACAAGAACTGAGCTTTGAAATAGTTGGTTAATTCTGAACATTTCTTGATCGACTATAAACTGCTTATATATCTTTAATCAAAAAATATATATGTGCCTAAAACTATATTTCTTTGCACATTACATTGTTCAAGTGTTAAACTTAATTTTATATTTTTATACTTGACTATTTAATTGTTATTCAAGAAGTTTGTCTTAATCTGTATATCTTCATTTGTACAAGCTCATTGAGAGATCTATTTATTAGTACTGTGCTTAGCTAATATTTTTACTACTTGTTAACATTAGATTTGAGTGTATTATTATACAGTCGTGCTATGACGATTAATTTTTGAAATTTATGACAACAACGGTTCACTCGTCATTGAATTCGAATAAATATAACGCTTATAAAATATAAAAAAATCATTATCATAACTAACTGTGTATTACAAAATTATGTACATACATATTTACCATATATATATTAATATTCATATTGCCACTACAGGAAAACGGTGACATATTTTAAGTTTGATATCATAATTTTATTATCATACTAATTACATATTAAATTAATAATTTATTATTTTTAGGAATATATTTGAAAGAAAATTATATTCATAACAATAGTGATATCATTATATATAAAACTATCCATTTACGGTGATGACTTCATTATGAATATATATATAGTTTTGAAGGATAAAATAATATATTGTTATTTTTAAGGGTAGCTCGGAAGAAACTATATATACCATATCACATTGACAATACAATAAAACGAACACTTTATAAAATAATTTGAAATTTTCATATAATCTAATCACATACTCATTGAAAGGGTTGAACCTTGAAAGATCATATTGACAGAAAAGGTTGTGAAAGGTCCCAAAATACCCGTCATTGATTTCACGCCATAAATTTCACTCTTTTTTTATCATTAACTAAATTAAAGTATTATCTCTTTGTTCCACAAAAAGAATTTATTTTAACTTTTTCAAATTACTTGCAATATATTTAAATTAAATATTTGGATGAATTTATTTTGTTTTAATTAATAAATAATAAATATTGTAAACTATATTTAACAGGTGTAACTCATTATAATTTTCTAAAATTTACGTCAATCAGGTCAATTTAATTAGTAAAATATAGTAGATGATGATCTGCATGCAGGTTGTTGCCTCTTTTAGTTTTTGGCCGACCATAAATATTCATGCATGTACGCAATACATAGATCAATATACTCTGATCTTTAGTTTTTGGCCGACCATAAATAAAGGGTATAGACTACTATGTCTACGCATCAATACTATATTCGCCAGAACTAGGAAAAATATGAACTTACACTCCCCTTTTTTAATTGATGTTTTAGCTAGGAAGGAAGACATAGATATTATAAAATGTAATTAATGTTTTTGTAATTAATTATATAAGTATAAATTCTCAATATTACTCTTGTAAAATTTATTGGAAAGATAAAATTAAAAAAATGAAATTAGTATTTATTTATTGTTTGGAGATACAAACGACAAATAAAATAAAATAAAATAAAATTTATTTAATGAAGAAAGGAACGGAGGGAGTACTATATATATATAATGAGCACAATGCATGCATTATTGATCAATTAAATCTAATAACAACTTGCTTAAACTAGACCTCGATCAGTTTTATATCAATTTTAAACAATTGTTCAACCCTTATAATTTATTGTTGTAATTATTAATCATAAAACAGATAAAAAAAGATCTTTTATCATCGCATAAGCTAGATAATCATAAATAACAGTAAAAACCAAATAAAATTAAGTAGGATTGAAATATTAATATCACCTAATTTTGACCCTGATATGTTAACGTTTTCATGATGATGTGCTTCTATATCACTTTATGGCGTGGACTCTTTGACAGATGTTATCACAAACATTCAGAATAGTAACATTTTACAGTATCTTCTTTAGTTAATGGCCTAATTAAGCTCAATCTTATAATCAGCGTAGAGTTGAAAAAGAAGATTAATCAGAACATGACACGTACATTGCACTCACAATACAAGGGCAAAGAGGGACCAAACCCCAATAGACTAAAAGCAGTGGATTGACAAGGACAATTAATGAAAGAAAACTTTCTCACTTCTGCTAAACTCGACTATTTTTGATTGAATTGTTAAAAGCATTTTGTTCTCAAAAAAAAAAAACTGTTAAAAGCTTTTCAATTTTAGAACTTAAAAATATTTTTAGTCTAATTACATGAAAACAAGAGGAAACTAATGAGGAAAAACTTGTCTTCATTTTGTAGCATCTGCATGTCCTGCTAATACAAATTTTGTAGAGAAATTTGCAGAGAACCTGTAATTACCTTGTGAGAATTCTCATAATTAATTAAGTTATGAACTTTGGTCTAATTAACTCCCTCTTACGTTAGAGTACTGATCATGGCATATACCTTTTGGTGCCCTAAAAAAGGAGGGGGGGGGGAAAAGGAAAAGAAAAGGAAGCAGACAAACGTGCTTTGTTCACGGCTGATCATGAGGGGAACCAATTGTTAGGTATTCCTCCATCATATATAACCAATGAAGTTCACCTTTTTGACTTATAAATGAAATGATTGATGTGCATGGCATGCATTTGTGTGTTTCAACAGTACCCAAACTTAAAAAAGGTGTACAAGAACATCTATAAATGGAGAACTAAGCCAAGCCAATCCTACGTACTTTAAGAATGGCAGGTGGCAATGGCGCCTTTCATCCATTTATTCTCACTCTTCTTCTTGTTTTCTCTCACCTACTATTCTTCAATGCAGTCCCAACTTCAGGTAATTCTTGGTAAGGGAATATGATCTTCTACACGTCCGTCCTTAATATATCTACTTATTCTCACAATAATATTGCTTATATAAGTATTAATTAATTCGTTATATCTTTTGTAACTATAGGGACTAGACATTTACTACTATATGAAACTCAAGATTCTACCGCATCTGGCTACACTCACCAGGTATATATATATATATATATATATATATATATATATATATATATATATATATATATATATATATATTACTCCAACCAAATCCATATCTATATATATACGTACGTACATAAGATTGGTTAAAAGGTACGTAATTGCACTACTATATATCGTTCGTTCGTTCCCATGTTAGTTGAAGCACAATTCATTTCATTATCATGTGAAATACGCAGTACAATACAATACGCAGTACATAGTATAAGCTAAAACAAGACATTAATTATGGTAGCTTTATAAATATATTTATAGTTAAGAATTCTCTAAAATTTAAATGAAATAAGACTAAATAGGTGTATAGAAGATTTTTGGTTAAATCAGTAACTTGATTGTTCTGTATGTAATTTAATACTATGAATGCGATAGATGTTTGAGCATCGGTTCTCAGAATTATGATATTTGTGCAACTATAAATAATAATCAAATAAATATTTTAATTCACTAAATTCTAAATATTGATAAGTAAAAGTATCATATTTGAGAATAAAAGTATCAATACAATGGTCAATAAAAGTATCTGATAAAATATTTAATTAGTTCATATTCCAAGAAAGTAAGAATGAAAGAATACTCAATTGAAGGAACTAACTAACTAATAATTACTGTCTTCATATATATATATATATGTATGTATATGTCGAATTACGGCAGATAAACACCCTGGATGTCGTGGAAAAAGAAGAGCTAATTATTCGGGGAAGGCTGGATTTGGCACACATTGACTATACGGAGGCTGGACCAAATACCCGCCATACTCCTCCTCCGACGGGCTAATATGAATTAAGTAGTAGCATTTATATATAGATTATATGTACGTACCACATGCATGTGTAACAATAAATGTTAAGATTGTGAAAATAATTGGCTGTCTTAATTGTATCCAATCTCGATCGTCTTCAAGTTTTTTACTTGTCACTTGGATTGGCAGCTGAATAGCTAGTGAGTGCCTTGATATTTTGTTGTATGGCTTGTACGTACCCTGTCAGCTTAATTATATATGGCTAGTAGTATAGTCGGGAGGATCCAATCTTGAAATAAATAATCGAAAAGATCGGATCAGAGATAAAAAAAATCAGTTGATGGTCGGGTTTAACCGCGTGTTTTCTTGAGTAAAATCCGACCCGCATATTTTTTTGTATTGGTCCGCTTATTTGGTCCGTTTTAAAACGGCTGTGATAGTATAATATATACGTATGTGATAACGAGCTATGGTTCTTCTTATTATCTTTACATCTATTATAAATCAAAGACGGTATAATTAATTAGTTACATTTTTACCACGTCACGAAACTACACTTTTGCTGATATTTTGAAATACTTTTAAACTAAATATTATCAGCTTGTTGAATTGAAAAACTTTGCTCTCACTTGGACGCTCGCATGAACTAGCTAGAATTGATCACCCACTTTGTATACTATTATATATATATATATATATATATATATATATATAGGAAAATGATCCATGAGAATCGTTAGTCGGATGAATTTATTTTTAACTAACGCTCATCCAATGAAATTCAAAATTAGAGTGAATGAACGATGAGATGAGGGCCCTACCGCTATTCCTCTAATGGTCAACCAAATTTTTTTGTTGGTTCTTACTCTCTGGCGGCCAGGTCAAAACGAATGTTGTTTTGATCGGCCCTTTAGAGGAGTAATGCCAACAAAAAAATTGACTGAATTACATTATCCCGATTATCCGCATACATATAAAATAAAATAATAAAAATTATAAGTATAATGAGTAATTATCCTTATACTTATTAATAAAATAAGTATGCATAAGGATAATTAATAATTATCATCTTATGATTTTAATTATAAATAGAAAATAGTGATTGAATTTATATATATTATATTTCTACTCAAATATATAAACTCAATCACTATTTTTTATTTAATTATTTTATACATACTTATTTTGTTAATAAGTATAAGGATAAGTATAAAGATAATTATTGATTATCCTTATAATTATACTTATAATTTTTTATTATTTTATTTTATTGATAAATAAGTAATATGTATAAGGATAATCATTAATAAGTATAAGGATAAGTATAAAGATAATTACGTATTATCTTTATAATTATCCTTATAATTTTTATTATTTTATTTTTTACGATTAATATGAGGATAATCAAGATAATGTAATTAAGCCAAAAAAAATTTGTTCACCGCCATTTACTTGGCCAAATCAAAACGAAAAATTTAATTTGGCTTTAGAGATGTAATGAGCCCTCATCTCGACCATTCACTCTAATTTTGGACAACAAAAGCAGTTCCTCCTCTGCTAACGTATTACATGGATCATTTTCCATATATATATATATATATATATATATATATATGGATCGATCCATAAAGATCTATATCTTATGGGACAAATATTGGCATATAGGCTCTAAACCACACGTTTTATTGATTAACTACCGCGATCTAGAGTGGCAAATTATCGTCCATAAAGTAATACTAATGAGGCGTGTTTAATCCAAATCCATGACGCCTATGCCTCGTGAGTTAAATTGTCCAAATTAAAAGAAATTGGTCCGCTTAGTATTACTAATGCGGATATAAATCGATGAAATCACCGAAAAATTACGAAGAGGTGATGAAGTCACCAAGATGATCCATCGTCTTGATACATTGAACTCAATAAAATTTTCCTAAAACGGGTAAGGTAAAGGATTGGAAAATTCAACAAGTTTAGAAACTAGGCCGAGTTCACGGAAAGAATCCAAGTGTGAAAACAAATCACAAAATTCCTAAAAATCGAGAACAAATTTGCTTGAAATCTCAAAAATGAGAATGTGCATAAACCTCTTGACTCATCTACAATTATAAAAAAGGAGGAATTAAGGCAATTCGAGTCTTAGTTTTTACCAATTAGACATGCAGATAATATATAATGAAAATGAAGAACATTTGGCTAAAGAACTACTACAATCCAAATTGGAAGAACTAGTTATTAGAAACTTTTTCTTCACCAAACAAGTTTAAATGGGTATTACCCAAAAACACACCAATTCGGATCAAAATAAAAGCAAAAAGCAGAGATAAACAAGGAAAAAAGAACAAAACGAACTAAAAAACTAAGCTAAATTTATGCAAAAGAACTCACAAAATAAAGCCAACAAACTCCAATTCCTTTCTGGGTTTTTCAATTCATCCAAAATTCATTACAAGCCCCATGAAAACTGTCTAGATCGCTTTCTCCGATCTAACTTATTAAAGCTATCTGTCGAGAGCTTTCTGTGTTGTAGCCTGTATATTTTGTTTTTACACAGAGAGAGAAAAGGAGAGAAAAGGGGGAGCAGTTGGTTGAATTAAAGGTGATCAGGCATGAACAAGTTAAAAAATGTTTAAACAGATTTTGCTCTCTGACTTTTATCCGCTAGTAATACTAGCGGACCATGTTTCTGTCATAGTTAATTTCAGTAACGAGGGGCTTAATTGTCCGGAAATTATACTAATTACATCCGCTAGTAATACTAGCGGGCGGGGAAATAGAACTCTAGATCGCAGCCGTTAATCAATAAAACGTGTGGTTTAGAGCTTATATGTCAATATTTGTCCCATAACATATAAATACTATGGATCAGTCCCCTATATATATATGTCTAAGAAGAAATAACACATCGAATGTGTACACACATGCATAAGACACTAATACATATATGTTTAAAACTCAATTCGACATAAATAAATATTTCATAATGGTATGAACCCCGATTATCCTCCAAAACCTCGTAGCCAAATATCTCCTGATCCGTTGCACAAATCTCATTTATTTTAACCTTTTTACTTTAAATATTTATATATTAATTTATACGTAATATATACAACCTCTTTTTCTATTTATGATCGGGATAGCAAATCATAGATGTGTTTATTAATTAGCACATCAAACTTTTTAGACAGAAAAAATTAAAGAAGATTTTTTGAGAGGTAATTAATTAATAAGAATTACGTGGTGTGCAAAGAATATATATATATATATATATATGGGTATTCATCCATAATGACGTTTATCATGAACACTATTCAAATGAACAAGTTGATTCTGATTGATCTGGACAATAGAAGAAATTTGTGATTGGTCAAGTTTTCTCATGCCGCTTCTCTGACATGTAGCGACGATTTTTTTTTTTGTCCGTTTGCAAATTACATTCTTGCCCTAATTAAATTACATATGCTGTAGCTACAGATTTTGTGTGGCAAAGTGCATTCAATGACGGCGTGTATGGTATCCCACCCATATGGCCCATATCTTATGTAAAGATAAGTTTATATTTATGTATACATAATGTAAAAATAAAAGATAATGATACATAATATAAAAATAAAAGATAATGATAAGATAAGATAAATGCAATAAAAGATAAACTTATTTTATAAATATATAATGTAAAAATAAGATAAGTTTGAATAAAAGATAAATTTATCTTTTATAATAAAATAAATTTATCTTTTATTATAAAAACATAAATTTATCTTTTATTATAAAAACATAAATTTATCTTTTACAATAAAATAAATTTATCTTTTATAATAAAATAAATTTATCATTTATAATAAAATATAAATTTTATTTTATTTTATTTTATTATAAAATAAAATTTATATTTTATTATAAATGATAAATTTATTTTATTATAAAAGATAAAATTTATTTTAGTGTAAAAGATAAATTTATCTTTTATAATAAAATATAAAATTTAAATTTTATAATAAAAACATAAATTTATTTTATTATAAAAGATAAATTTATTTTATTGTAAAAGATAAATTTATGTTTTATAATAAAAGATAAATTTATTTTATTATAAAAGATAAATTTATCTTTTATTCAAACTTATCTTATTTTTACATTATATATTTATAAAAATAAGTTTATCTTTTATTCGCATTTATCTTATCATTATCTTTTATTTTTATATTATGTATCATTATTTTTTATTTTTATATTATGTATACATAAATATAAACTTATCTTTACATAAAGATACGGGCCATATGGGTGGGATACCACACTCGTCATTGGGAATGCATCGCATACAAAATGTAGTAATAAGAAAGTATGTAATTTAATTAGGGCAAGAATGTAATTTGAAACTAAAAAAAGAAAAGTATATCGCCGCTAGAAGCGTAGGGAGAAAACTCGACCAATCACAAATTTTCTATTGTCCAGCATCAATCTGAATTAACTTATTTGCTGAATAATGTCCATAACAAACGTTTGCCATGAATGAATACTCATATATATGGGTATATATATAATTGCCCATGTAAAAGAATATTGATGCAACGTTTTGTTAAAAGTCATTATATATACAGTTGATTAGAAGTATTAGTGAATCATCAATCATTACGTGAATTAGTCAACTTTGCTTTTTTAGATGAATGGATTTGTTTGCAATATGGTGCACAAGTGTTCCATAAAAGTATATATGCCTATTAACTACTCCCTCAGTCCGGATAAATTTTTTTATTATTATTTCAAGGTAGTCTTAAATTAAATATTTACTTATCTTAAATAATTTACTTATATATAATATTTTTATTATTAATTATTATATTTTTATTCTCTATGAATATTTATTAGACTGAACAAACAGGCGGGCCAAGCTAAAAACAGGATGGACTAAAAAGCCTCGTTTTTGTTGGGCTAAATTTCTGTAGCTCAAAAGTCCGTCCGCGACGGTGGTAATTCGAGGTAAACCCACAGTTTGAGACCAATATGTGTCTATTTTATGTTATTTTTTTAGATTTAACCCAAACGGACCGTACGTGTAGCGAGTTGGGCCAAAAATGCCCGGGATTTATTGGGCTAAAATTTTGCGAAAATTTAAGCCCTACCCATGGAAGCTTTTTTTTTTGCCATGTCTAATATTTTTAGAACATCACTAGTAATGTGCAGAAAACTATGCAATTAAATAAAAATTTAAATATAAACAATTTTATCATTTTATCCTCTTTTTTAATATGCATAAAAAGTCAACCATGAATTTTATCCTAAGACGAAAAGAGTATTTAAGTAAAGAAAGTTGGTAATAAGTGTCCACCACTGTCCACTTATATATATATATATATATATATATATATATATATATATAATCCTGTTGTAAAGGGTTATTTAGAAATTTTAGCTTAATATTATAATATTTTTTTTTATCATTATAACAGATTAAAATTTTTATATATTTCAATCATTTTAATTGTTTAAAACAAAAAAATAACTAAAAACTTTCGGCTTGTTGAATCAAGTCCTTTACCCCAATTAATTTGAGATTGATTATAAATTGTAATCAATGTCAATGGCGCGTGCCACTCACCCATGCACTGATAAGGGAGTAAAGGGACAACCAATTTAAATTATTAAATTGAGGAAATTATGGAGAATTTAGTCATTAGTTGCAGCCATTTTCAAATTAGTTGCGCTAAAGCCTAAAGGACTTACTTGCTAAAACTAAAACATTGAGGACCTAATTCCCATTTTTTTTTTCCTTGGGGACCTAAAGTACATTTAGGGGGTGTATTCAATTAAGATTTTTAAAGACTTTTTTTAAGTGACATACTTTTGTAGAATTTGTGAAATTTTAATGACTTTCAAAGACTTTAAAGACTCTTTTAAAATGACTTTTATAGACTCTATGAAATAAGTAACAGACTTTTATAAACTTTTTATCAAGGCTATGATAGACTTTTGTATACTTCTAATATATCTTGCAACTTATATTAATTATTAATTAGCCCATGTGTACAACATCTCTCTCTTTTTTCATGAACTAGAGTAAATCTCATTATATTATTGTGGCATGAGATTTTATATATGTTGAAAGCGTTCATATTATTCTACTCATTTCATAATACATTTGGATACTTCTGATACCAATAAAACTTAGAAACTACTGACGCCTTGATACAAAAAATTAAGTTCAATTTTCATTGAAATATATATACTTTATGCATATCGTCGCGCTTTTTAGTAATCTTGTGAGTATGTTCTTTTTGCGTACCAAATTTTTGATTAAGAGCAGGAAGTATCTTTTTCTCAACTGTTTGCTTACTTAACATTCCATTACTATCACGCCATTACTTAGCATTCCTTGTTGAGAATCTCTCATTTGTAATTACTATGTCATATATACACATCTATCTTAGTATTTCCTTTAGTAATTTATTAGTCTAAACACATAATCATAATCATATATTATACATACTTGGTACTACATATAATCATATAATCATATATGTACTACATAATCATATATTATGTAGTAAGTAGGCCAAAATGTCACATGTTACATTGACATTTATTAATTTATAAATTTTGTATAATAGCTTCACACAAAAAAAATACAACTATAAAAAGGGAAGAATTTACGTAAAGTGAATGCATGTCTAAACATCCAGCTAGAAATTTGAAACATAAGGGCTACATAATTGAAAGACAAAGTGGTTAATAATAAGCACATAAATATTGAATTTCATGTTCCATCAATTAAGATTGCTGAATAACATCAAGAAGACTTACATGGTAAATAAATTAATTAAAATGTGATATACTTGATGTGACGCCCTCAAAATAGGTCCATTCCATCCAACCCATTCTGAGTCGCCAAATACATGGTACAGAAATAACTACAACTTTATTATTACAACATATAAACTGTGACTTTAAATACAGATATTGCCATCTAGACAATATCCACACGCAAATAAATTCCCATCATAATTATTGATACATTATTTTACAAAAATAGTGAGGACTACTAAACAACTCTCTCTAGAACCTTCATTCCATACCCGACTAAGTAATCGCTACATTCTCGCGTCTCACGAGAAGAAAAATGGAACAAAAAGGAAAAGGGTGAGCTCAACTAGCCCAGTAAAGAATATTATGACTAAGATAATATACAACAAAACTATCGTTAGTTTTCAACAGGGAAAAATCTAATAGAATACAATAGACAACAAGTTTTAAATCAATATTACGTGATGAAAATAATAATTCATTAGAAGAGTTAAGTAGAGAATGCAAACTACTATCTTCTATGTATGAATTCTAAAGTTCATCGTCTAATTTTTTTATCCCTGTAACATCAATCAATATATATCTGGGATCAAATATTCATCCTTGCACTACTGAGCCAAAAGAGACATTCACCACTGGTCATGTTCATCTAAACACTGCTCATCTTTGCACTACAAAGCTAAAGATATTCATCAAAATCATTCATCTTTTGCACTACTGGCCAAAGATATTCATTATAAATCATTCATCTTTGCACTACGGGCCAAAGATATTCAATAATATCATCATTTAAGGCGAGGATGATGAAAATATTTTTAAATAAACGAATCCAGTGAAAACAAAATGACAAGGATTAAGGATTAATGATTCGTACTTTGTTTTTTATCCATATCCAAAAATACTTCAAAATAATCAGTGGTGTAAAATTCAAGAATGATCAAAACATGGATACAATCAATGCTAAGTATCCGAATAGATATATTTTGACGAAAAAGAAGAAATTTCATTTTTCGATGAATAGTCTTGCAGTATTCGGGAATAGTGTCGATATCGTGAATAGTCTTAGTATCGTGAATAAGAACTCTCACAATTAAAAGATAGAAATTTCACAAAAAAAAACATCTTCACGCTTTGTGAATAGTTCTCGTGAATAAGAACTCATGAATAGTAACTCGTGAATAAGAACTCATGAATAAGTAACCCAGAGCATGAAAAAGTTCTAAATTTGATAAAAATTTTCAACCAATATTTTGGCATAATGATATTAAAAAATAATATCATTTTCGAATAAAATAACATCCCTTACCTCGAAAAGCAAGATTTTTAGTTGAAACCCTTGATATAGGCTATGACTTGAACTTGCAGATCAGTATAGCAATACTCAAAATACTCACAAGAATACGCTCGATAATATAGAGAAAGAAAACTTCAGTTTCTGATGTGATTTTCAATTCTAACTTAAGCACCCTATTTATAGGAAAATGCTTAGAACACCAAAGTAGAAAATTTATTAAAATAATAATATATATATTAAAATTCTCTACGCATACCTTCTAAGATCTGAACTCAGCCATCTTGCACATGCTAATGATTCCAACTAAGTATAAAAAACGTTTTTATTATTTAAACTTCCAAAAATTAATTATTTCGGAGTTTCGAAACTTCAATAATTCATAATAATTAGTTCTTTTATCAGAAAAATTCGAAACTCGCGATTTTCCATAGGAAATTCCATTATCTACAACTTTGCAGAAGGAAGTTTTTCGAAATTCCAAACAAAAATTGACCGAAATCCATAAACGGGCGATTTTACAGGCTATAATCAAATTTCAGTCAAGAAATGGGGTCCACCGCATGTTTAAAATGTTTTAAACATTTATTGCAATAAAAATACTCTTTCTCCTCGTATACTCATATATCCCACATTCATTGTAAAAATATCACCATTATTATATTATTAAAATATAATAATATATTTAAATAATTATTTTATCGAAAAAAGATAAAATTTTAATTTTCAACAATTGTCACTTTAAAAATTTTCTCCATCTATATCCACATAAAATCAATATTTTTCTCATCATATGAATCAATAATTAATTATTTACAAATAATATTACGAAATCACAATATTGATGACTGACGGGCGATTCTCGGGAAAGAGGGGCTTTCCAATAAAGATTTCTCCTTACTTGGCGCTTGATTAGGTGACCAAACCTCTCCTTAGAGCAGAACTTTCTAGACATTACCAATAATGTTATCTAATAATATTATTCGAGATAATATGAATTATTAGCTTCGATAATGAAAAATCTTGTGTAAATGACAATTATTGAAACAACAAAGAATATAAAATATCAATGCGGCAATTTATTGAATCAATAAAATCTTGAGCATGAATTCATGTAACCATTATTGAGTAGTGTCTTCTTACGTAAGAATCAATAATTGGTGCAATACCGGTATCTTCTTGCTCAACAACGCCAGACAGCTGTGTGTTTTAACCACTAGGTATTCCAACAATGATTAATCTTGATAACTGCTACCAGTTATTTATAAACAATTTATTCTTGTGGTTTTCTTCCTCCAATCGCTTTTCAGTTATGGGGCCCACATACATGGTCAAGACCGTCGTCATTTATATTCCCAAACTGATGCATTTAATATTCCACGACCAAACGAATATTCTCCGACAATAATGAATATTATATCACCACTTGCTTATTTAAAATATTTGCACTACCCATAACTAACCACATTAATCAAATCCACCCTTACTATTTCAAAATAATAAATAAAGAAAATTCCTTTTTATTTACAAAAATTTCGGGGTCTTACACTTGATATTAAATAATTATATTAAATTCAAATGAACAAAGATTAAGAAAAACTATCTTCTCAAAATACTCATAATTTATTATTTATCTTGTTAATATCGAAATTCAATTCACGAAATTGTACATACATAATCATATTTTATACATACATAATCATATATTTTTCATATATATTAAGCTGTAACACATAATCATAATTATACATAATCATAATCATACATAATCATATATTTTATATAATTTCATATATTATACATACATAATCATAATCATATATTTTCAAAAATTATCGAGTAATTTCATATATTATATCGTACATAATCATATATTAACTTGATGAATACATACACATCATCATATATTTTCTATTTTCATATATTATACATACATAATCCGTACAATTGATATGAGAGTTTCATGATTTTATCTCACCTTTGTTGAACAAATCTCTTTCCTCTTTCTATTGGAAGCTTTCGTACAGCTACTTTTTCTCTCACCAATTCAGATTAGGTTTATTTGTTTACTTATTAATATATCTTGTTAATTCTATTATTATAATAAATCTAATTATTTTTATGGCCCAAATTTTACCAAATCATTTATCCATCACATATTAATATTTATTAGCCCATATAAAATAAATAACTAATTTGACCCAATAAAAGATAGTCCAATTAATAATTAGTTTTATCCACCTTTGTGTTTATTTGGAAGTCTTTAGAAATCTTTAGAGATGAGGCAAGACTTTGGATATAGATTAATAGTTATAATTCTTCTTCTAAAATAGATCCAGGAGTCTTTACACTCGAAAGAAAGGAGGAAAAGGATGTATGTAGTATTATAAGCTCGTGCTTTGGGTCAACAATAAAAAGGGTAAAAGGAAGAAGAAAAAAAGGTGAACTTCCGCAAGTGGAGTCCCTCCATTATGGTGGAAAGTTTAATAAACCTGCTTACATTCCATGGAATCAAGAATCTAGGATTGGGTTGATTTTATTTGAGCAGTAAGAATGGAGAAAGATCCGAAATTATTCTGGGTTTCGAAAATCAAAGAAGCATTATAACATTCCAGGTGTACTCGATCCTCTCCTTAATTTCTCTTGTTATTCCTTTTACCAAATGTTTGCACATTGATGCAGAATTTACACCGGATAGAATTGTTAAATGTGTCTCTTTTCTTGGTTTAGATTGATAATGTGGAATGTCTCGTGAATTTTATCATCTGGGTGCTTGCCAACCACTTAATTCTTTTGCCTAAGGGTTTTGTTTTTGTTTTTGTTTTTCTTTAGGATAAATGTAATATTATTATTATTTGGGAAGGGAAGAAATGCCTACATGGTTAGTATGTGAAGTGGATGGAATTCATGTCAAATCAGTTTCTTATTACCTCACTTGAGTTTAAGTAAACAATGGACGAATAAGTTAAAAGAATCTTCAAAAATCCAAATTGAAACCTGCTCGTGGCATTCTATTATTTGTTAACCCTGCAAGTGCTTGAATTTTCAATTGCTCGTTTGATGTTCGAATTGACAGTATGTTATAGGATTTGTAATGAATATAATTATATAATTGTTCTAATTTATAATTTTATGGACAAACAAAAAGCTTATGGCGTGCAATCTATGCTCAGTATAGGACTTTTCGTGAGGCTGTGCAGATTGCTAAAATGCAATCCAATAGAGGAAAAGTGGTTGAAAAATGGACAAATATAATCTTGTTAGAACTCAGCGCCACCTTTGGAGTTGGGACAAGCTATAGCTTAATTATCACTTTTATTACTTATTTCCAAATCACTAATACTCTGCTTGATCTTATTGACTACTAGTAGTAAAAGGAAAGGCTTCCCGAACTGCCTTATCTTCCCATACTAATATGATGTGCACTAAGTCACAAGCTTGATTCATAACTCTCTTTATCATCCAGCCATAATCCACAGTTTTCTTGTTTGGACTTTGTGGCCTTCTCATATAGTTTCGGAAATCAAAGATACCACATCTAAATCACTGAGGAAAGCTATAATCACATCATATTGCTCCTAAATCTCCGAGGAGAGCTCTAATCACATCATATTGCTTCTAAAGCGCTGAGCTGAACTCTTTCATCCACATGCTATTTCTTGTTCACCTAATAAACATTCTGAATTGTCATCTAAAGATGGTTCCATTATTATAAGTTATTTCCATAATAGAATTTCGGTTGGCCAATTCTAGGATGATTGCTTTGCCTTGTTGGGGTCTAGTTTTTGCAGTATCCAGGTTGTAACTAGTACCACATTAGGCCATTGCCTGCCTCCCCTCTAAGCAACAGCTATCAGAAAGACCACAATTTTCTAGTTCTAGGTCTGCCTTTTCAGTAAATCATGACACACAAATAAGCCTTTTCTGGACAGCTATCCTATCCCTTGTTTATTTTTTCCAAAGTCATGTTATACTATTATTGTTATTTCTCCCTCCATTCCTTAATAACTGACGTTTTAAGATAATTCTTTTGTTCCTAAATATATGACGTTCTAGGATTTCTAGAAGAATTGGTTACATTACTTCCGTAATTACCCCTAAACATTTAATACTCTCTTTAATTCTCTCCTATTTTTCCAAAGCTACTTTTTCTCTCTCTTTTACCCATGTACTCTCCTTAATTCCTATATTTTCTCTATCCTCAAACAATATATCTCTCTCATCTTTATCACCTACAATTTAGCTTTTCATTTATCTATGCAAAGGTGTTTTTGGTAATACATAGTACATAGTAATTTTAATGGAGTAATTTTAGGAGTTTTAACTTCCTTAATCCCTGTGCAAAAACCTTAAACGTCACATATTTAGGAATGGATGGAGTATTATTTATTTATTTATTATTTTCTTTTGCGAATACTAATTACTGATACTTATAGTTTACTTATCCGGAGAAAAAAAAGAACAATTGGTAAATATAGGCAAAAGATCTTCTAGCAATCTTATATCGAAAGTCTTGCATTCTTCTGTATTAGCTATGAATTGAGCAAAGAAGCGTGGCAGAAATCTAGGTGTGTGTTCTTTGCCTATATGATTACACTTAAATGTAAACATTAGCCAATAACTTGAAGATTAAAATTTGGGTAGCTAAACTTGTTAATCTTCTCAAGTTGGTGATTAAATTTGATCTTTAAGCTGACACTCGTATTCCTTTTTTGAGGATATTGTTTCTATGTTGATGGTTTCTCATAATCAATATTCCTTCCGTTTCAAAATTAGAAATACAATTTGACTTTTTTGGTCAAACGACGGCATATTAAACTTTAAATTGATGTGAATTTATTTAATTTTAGTTGATATAATAATTATAATTGTATAATATATAAAAAGAACTATTAATCACAAAATTTATTTCATTCTAAACTTTTACGAGTCATACCAATTTTGAAGTTTAATATGCCGTTGTTTGACCTCAAAAGTCAAATTGTATCTCTAATTTTGGAATGGAGGGAGTAATATTGTTGATTAAATGGAGCTGTTTATTATGGTTTGCATTGTTACTTCTTCTATTCTAGGAAATACTTTGTGAAAAAGATAAGATAGAGTTAGTGTAACTACCTTATCAATCTTTAAGATTCCAACATATTCTTGCATTTTATTGATCATCTTGACACGCAATAGAGCATTATGGCACTTGCCCAATCAAAAAGGACAGAAAGACGGATCTAGCTTAAGTTCATTGGTGGAATGCATGTGACTTTTAGGTCTGTGAGGGAGAAACTTATCCTATAACAAATTTGTTTGTTGAGCGACATTTTATCAAGAAGTTAATGATATAGACTGTTTGAAGCTGATTGAATCTTAATTAGGAAACAAGACTTGACCTACTAAATTGACTGTATATAGGTCTCATTCACTTGCGGACAATCTTACTTGCTGTATAACCTTGACTGAGGATCCAATGAACAGGGGATGGACATTTCTGGTTGGACTGAAACATCAATTACCTATTTATTTGGCATTATTTCGGTGTTTTCTTGTTAGCTGTGAGTGTAAGGTTGAAAGAAAGAAAAAGAGCTCTAATTGGCAGTATAAGTTTGTCGTACGACCAAACAAGAGCCTGAAAGAACATGTTCCAATACCTTTCTAGACCTGGTTCTTGGAACACTTCCGGGTAGTAGCTCTCACATACTGATTGTGTGTAACCTGAAATGATAAATATTAAAAAAATAGTAACAGTTGGTAATTCAAGTAAAATGTTAACTTAGTATTAACTTTTTTTGATCAGCAAACTTAGTATTAACTGACTTATATATTAATACTATCATCTTGAATATCCTCACCAAATTAAAGTTTACTATAGATGCCCTCAGCTTCACCTATTCCACAAAAAACAGGTTATCCAGGTACCAACTCATACATCTACTAGTGATTGTGTTAATTTAAATTGTTAAGATCTTAAATAAAAATAAATGCACTCCTAGTTAATTCAAGTTGAAAATTAAGTTAAATTCAAGTATCAACTTACTTATTATTTATTACATCCAAACAAAAAAAGAAACAACAAACTTTTAACTGAAACATAATGCCACTTCATGTGCTGAGCTTCTTATGATACTCACCACTCTTTCTCCCCCAATGATTCTGTTACTAAGAGGTAGTAAGTATTGGATTTATTGGTGCACGAATTATTTTAGCGAATATTTTTGCATGATTCTATTTTGTCACCGCCATTAAGATGTGGGGTCATGGACAGCGATGTCCGTCATAAAAAATCTAGGCACTGGACAGAACTGCACGAGGAAGTTCAAAGTGTTCAACATATATTGTCTTGATGAAGAAAGCGATCATACTGCCCACTTACAAGCCATCTCTGTAAAATTTATCAAAACATGCTGTGGAACCAGATAATACAGAATGCAGAAACATAAAATATACCTTCTCTAGAACTGGAAAAGAACATGAGAGCTTGTACTTTTAACCATGATAAATTGGCACTGGAACAAGGAACTGTTTCAAAACGTTGAGATGATATTCCACTTCTTTGATTAGACATAGATTAGGCCTTGTTGATAGGTCAGAACATTAACATGTTGAACTTCTCTTCTAATGACCAATGTTATGCTTGTTTAACTTAAATTTATATTTGGTACTTCATTTGAAGGTTTAAATTATTCCGGTTTTTTTCATCATTTGATAGACAATGAATCTCTAGAGTAAAAAAAAATCATTTACTTTTGTTTATCTAGGTATGCTTATCTATCAGCCTTATTATATATATGTTGAAATTCAAGTTTGAGGCTGGCAAGACTTTTCGAGATTAGAAACTATGGCTTGATTTTGTGTGCTCCATATACTCCATATAGACAAACAACGAAATACTCACTAAAATGACGTTTTGGTTTATCATGATTAAGATTTTAAAAATTGAGAGCATACAAGTTTGAATGATCATTTTAGTGTTTTACTGGTTTTTTATAATGAAGACATTCTATGTGGTCAGTTTGTGTTGAAAACAACACAGGAGAAAGCAGACTTGCTTCATTCCATAACTATGAGTCTATATATAACTGCCTTGTTTCATCCTATATTTCGGTAATATACTTGTGCCAGAGGTTTACAGTATATTTGTGGAAAGCTGCCAGCATGAAACATGCAGAAGAAAGAAGCATAGGCATTTTCTCAGAAACATGCATCTGAATTCTTTTACCATGCTTTTGTAACTTCTTTTACTCATTGGTGAAAATCACACTTTACCAGTTAAACATGCTTTTCTCTGTAAAAGTTTGCAAATGCTTATTTAGTGGTATGATTTAGAAAGAAGAAATTGACAAGTGACATAATGCTCCCGTCATTTTCAGTAGGCAAAGTAAAATCTGTAGGGATAAATCTCAATTATTCACTGGGAGTGACTGGTTCCTTTTTGGTTCCCTTTTCCTGATTCCTGAGGCCATATTATTCTCATCTTATTTCCTTGCTTTTGGATTTGTTAGATCCCCTCTAATGGGTCCCTAGAGGAATAATAATTGATGAGGCAACTTTGTTTTAGTGTCTTTCCATTCAATGGACCTTCTGCTACGGAGGTAAATATACCAAGGGTCATTTGGCATCATCCTAGAATCTCCTTTACCCCTTATGGAATATATTAAAGCAAGAAAGGAGCTTCAAGTACAGCAGCTGGTTAAAGATAAAGGTACCTCAATAACAATTCTTTTCTTGTTTTTCAAACATTTGGGCCGCATATATCATAGAACTTGTTAATAATTATATTCTTTTTTTGAATTTGAAGTATGAGCTTGCCAGCAAGGAATATAAGTACAGCAAAGACGCATAAATTAGGTGAAAATATCATCTTCTCGTGAGATTGGATCCTCTTTGAAGTCAAAAGTCTCCATTATGCAGAAAAATGACTATTGATATGAATATATGTATAGTAGTGCATGTGATTACTGGACTCTTTGATTCTTTTGAAACCAATCAGATGCATGCAGAACTGTTTAGGAATGTGGATATGAACTTCCAAGAAGAACTTAAAAGCTTGTTTATTTTATTTTATTTTATTTTATTTTTATTTATGAACTCGGTGTTTTTTGACAGGGTCTCTAAAATGTACAGATATTATCTCATCGTTCTCACTTTTGAACCATTTGAAATTGATTAGCATGCAGTAGACCAACTGAAGGTAATGTATAGTAAATAGCACTGAGATGGCAAGCGATACTTTGAAGATCAATCATTGAATTTCAATTCCAGCTATGAGGGCATAACTGCAACCTGAGAAATCCGAAGATCAATCTTATCAAATTTACTTTTACAATTGTTGCTGGACAACGTGGTCTTCCCTTTTTCTGTTTTTTTCCATTTTTTTTAAAATTGAATATAAAATTTCTTGGTTATAACTTCATCCCTCTATTCATAGATGTGGACACAGACTGGAAAAAAGGAAAGGATTTGGAATATGTTTTCCAGAGGATTTTTATGCAAGAGTAGGTCCTGCCTCTTTTTTTCTTTATTAGCTTATATTTCTTTGGGTGATTACCAGTATGATGCTTTTATATCAGGAGAAAGTATAGATCCATAAGTTTTGTGATTTTTTTGGTAATTTCTGTGTCTGCCGCTCTGAGGAATCATGAATGAATTTGTGATTGTCAGAGATAGAGAGAGATTCAACATGAAGCTTTTGTATGAAACCCATATAAATTTAGCTCAAGAGTTTTCAAGTTATTTGAGAATCAACTACTGCAGTAGGTGACGGGTAAAAGTAAGACTGATATTCTCATGACCTCTAAGATCTGTTTACATATTATAGGCTGATTCTTGAATTATAAGCAAAGTCCAATACTAAATTTTTGCAATTTAGTGAATAGACTACTATTTAGTGAATAGACTGTGAGTCCCTTTTAGGCTTTTTTTATATAAAAAAATAAAAATAAAATTGCCTGATTGATAAAATTTTGGTATTTTGTCCATATCCCAGTCTAATCCATCGAATTAAGTTAACTTTTTTAGTTTTTGATGAATTTGCTTTATTCATTTACTTTTCTTGAAAATTTTGTTGATAAAATAAATTGAGTTTGTCCAAAATCATTTTGGATTTTTCTTGAAAAAACTTGTTGATAAAATAAATACGTCAAGTTTGTCCTAAAATCTGTTGGTTGGATTCTTTGATTCCTTCATCCCAACAAAGAAGAAAAAGAATCTGCCAATCCCACCACGCCCTCCTAAAAAAAAGAAAATTAAGAAATAAAGTATTGAAAAAAAGTATTTTTATCAAAAGTTAAAAAAATAAAGTCTTGTTTGGTTTTCAATCTCCAAAAAAAAAAATAATACTATTCATTAAAAGCATCCCCACTATTATAATTTTCACCATCAAAGTCTTCACGATTTTAGAAAGTTATCCCATTATCCATTATGGTGGGGCTGCCTAATTAAAAATCAAACATGTATATTTATTTTGGACAACATAAATTATTTAGTATTTTAATTTAGTGATACATTTTAATCAAAGTTTCTCACGATTTTAGAAAAAAGTTGCAAACATTATTAGATCATGGTAAAACTTGAAGCTTTCCTAATTTTAATAAAAAAGAATAAAACATTTAAAATTGTGGACGTGTGTGTAATTTAAAATTTATATATATAAGTAGGATATATAAATATAAAAAATATTACTTTTGGACAACATAAATTATTTAGTATTTTTATCAATTTCTTTTGTTTTTTCGATAAATTTTAATCTAGAAAAAGGCCTACCTAAATTTTAAAACTCGTAAGAACTTATTAAAAAAAAAGGGCTAACAGCGTAATTAGAGAAAACTTAAGTTTTTAATTTTTTGCATTGAATTTTATATTTTTTGTTGATGTTTGGATTTAAATATGTAATCTTGGCTTGCATACTAAAGTAATAGAACTTTTACCAATATATATATATTACTATTATATACTGAGGGTAGGGGTTGGAGAACAATAAGATAAAAACAAACCATACACTTTTTGCTCTTTTCCCTCCTTTTGAGACTCAAATTGAAGTGTGTTGCTTTCTCTGTTTTTGCTGCATCACAGATTCTCTCCACCCCCTTCCATGTTTTGAGTCAAAGAAGAAAGAAAATGAAAAAAAATTAAAGAAATGGGAATGGGAGAAAAGAAGAGAGAGGCACACACAGCTCATGGCATATATTCCCCCCCCCAAAACATAACCCCACTTATGTTTGGAGATATGGAGTGAGAACACAAGACATTCCAACAACTCCCCCCGATTATAAAACACAACTCCAGCTGTCACACATTTTAGTCACACACACACAGACACCCATATTTATATATGTTACATTCCTCTACCATTCTCATCCAAATAACACAATGGCTCTACAGAATACACAAAATCAAGATATGAGCTTGGTTTTATCAAGTGATGCAAAACCCAGGCTTAAATGGACTCCAGAACTTCACCAACAATTCGTCAATGCAGTAGCTCAGCTTGGAGGCGCAGACAGTTTAGTTTATTTACAAACTCTTGAATTAATTACGTCCATTCTTCAATAAAAATGTAGTGAATTAGCATCTTCTTGATTTTTTTCTGAATGGGCAGAGGCAACACCTAAATCATTGATGAGGGTGATGGGCATTCGTGGACTCACCTTGTACCACCTAAAGAGCCATTTACAGGCACTTTTCTTTTTTTCATTATTTTCCCGTTGCTTATACCAATTAAGATGAATTATAATAATTGTTTTATTCATTCTTCTTTGCTGCAGAAATATAGGCTCGGAAAAAGTCAGCAATCTCAAACTTGCATTGACAATGACCAAGAAGGTGAGAGTAGCATGCATTGATTATGAAATCATTACAAGTATGGAAATTGTGTCTGGGGATTTAATCACACTTTTTTTCCGATGTAGAATACGAAGAAAATCCCAGGAGTCAATCTAGTAGGGGGGATAACAGTGATGGAACCCAGAATCAGATTAATGAGTAATAATACTAGTTTACAAAAAAATTATTCTTTATTGCATTGGTTCGACTAAAAATGAATCTATTGCAAAAGAGTCATAACTGATTGAAGCTGTGTTTTGATCAGGAGCTTGCAAATAACTCAGGCTTTACAGAGGCAAATGGAGGTGCAGAGGAAACTTCATGAGCAGATTGAAGTAAAAAATACTTGCAATAATGCCTCTCTCTCTCTCTCTCTCTCTTTTCTTTTTTAATGTGATTCCTTTTAAATGTAATTCAAAGGAATCCTCCTATCAAGCAAGATTGATTTTTCTCTTTTCAGGTACAAAGGCATTTGCAGCTTCGAATTGAGGCTCAAGGGAAGTATTTGCAGTCTGTATTGAAGAAAGCGCAGGACACACTTTCTGGATATAATTCCACTTTTGTAGAAGTGGAACTTGCTAAAGCTGAACTCTCTCAGTTAGTCTCAATGGTCGACAATGGGTGCCCAAGCTCTTGTTTATCGGTATTAACAGAAATCAAAGACTCAAGCTTAAAAGATACTGAGAACAAATCATTAAGGGGAACTAGATGTTCCTTAGAAAGTTCTTTGACATCATCAGATAGCTCTGCAAGAAAGGAAGATAGTCAACCAAAACACGACAGTACGAATAAGTGGAATTCAAATTCTGCGGTGCTCTCACTGATGGAATTGCATCCGGAAAATAAAAGTGAATCAACTGACCAAGCCATTGCAAGAAAAAGAAGTGGAAGCACCATTTCTGATGCTAACTATGTTCAGCAACCATCTAGGAAAAGATCAACAACCCAGAAAACTGCTGAGCAATTGAAAAGGTTTGATTTGTTGGGAACCTTTGATCTGAACACCCACTATATGAATGACTTGGATTCTGGTCCAAAAGCAATAGATTTGAATTGCAAGGAAGTTGAACAATTCAATGAACATCTATAATTCTATAAATTGTATGATCCATTATGCATTTTTTTCCCAATAGAGAATATGTTGTGAATAAACTTTGTATATTGTTGTGTATGGCGCTTAAAGAACTTTTGAGAGTATATCCATATTGAAAAGTATAATATACTTTGCGCATACTTCCTCGTATAAATATACGACTGCACTTTGTATTGGTGACCGCCAAGTTTCTAGACAGTATTCAGAGTTATACTCTTATTAGATAAATCAAAAGAAAAATGATACACTGGTAGAAGAATCCAACATAATACCTATACGGTTAAAAACTGTCATTTTTCTGCTCGATTCTTCCATTAGGGTAACACTTGCCCTCTCCAAAATTATGTTTTTAGGCATCTGATTTGCTTAGAACATTTCCCATGGGAATTTTTGGTTGCTGAATGATAAAAGTACAAAATCCAATCCCTCCTATTAGTGCTGTACATACTTGGGACTTGGTAATATGTCATAATAGTATAATTCCTTGTTAAAATAACCTAAATTTAGACCATGCTTTTGTATTTGATTCTTTCTTTATTTATTATTGAGCATCTGACAAAGTCACAAAACAGACAGACATGGAATGTTTACTGTGAATACTTGAAAATCCGACATAAGGGGAAAAACATAAATATGGGATCATTCTTATGGATTGCGACATTACAAAGGTAGAATGAATCAATTTGGGCTAAACTATATGCACTGAAAAGCTAATTTGATTAGGAAGGAACTTCTGAAATAGTATGTTTTAAGTGATGATGAATGTTAGAAGACCAACAAGACCAATCAAAATAATCACAAACAAATTCCATTCAATGATTCTTGATAAAGAGAACAGTAAAACCTAAAAAATATATTGCCATGTCCAATGGTATTTGATGAAATATTCGAAAGCAAAAAAAAAAACACGTAAGAAAAATTGTATCTATTCCAACATTGACTGATCAGGTCCTGGAGAACCTGATGAAGAATCCGTCTGATCCGTGTCCCCATTTGTTCTATCACTACTGTTATTGATAGAAAAACTAACCCAAATTTGTCTCCTCTCTCCCTCTTCGTTACCGGAGAAAATTTTCCCGTGAAAATCTTGATCTTCATCAAACACCCCATGAATCTTTAGCCACCGCTCTACACACCCACCATGAAATTTATGTTTACAAGGCATTTCCTTGGCCAATTCTCCAACTCCCCCAAATTCCTCCAAACATATCACGCACTCCTCCCCCTCTTTCGTTTCCACACTTGGCATGGCCTCAATTGAAGCTTTTGAGGCCGGCGGCTGACCATCTTTACTCAGTAGGTCCCGCAGCAGAGAATCCATACCCGCCGAGCTGCCTTCTATCACCATCATACCCATACCCTGTGTGAAGGGATTGATGATTATGATCCGATCACGTGGGTCGGCCGTTTCTTGCGAATCTTCATCTGGGGCGACGGTATTTGGGCTGTTTGTTAATCCTAAGATGATGGGTAGGAATAGAGAAAGCTGTCTGTTTCTTGAATTTATCAAACGTTCGAGGAAAGATGGTTCAGGCATCTCTGTTTCAGAAGCCATTGATTGAGAAATATGAAGAGGGAGAGAGTTGATAGAAGCTAAGGTAGTCGAGAAGGAGGAGAATGGAATTTAGAAAACAAATAATTGACATTTAAGAGATGATTTGCGGGCGGTTACAGAAAGCTGCGGAAGGATCTGGAAGCTTGTCTTCAGTGATTGCTTGCATATTACAAATACAGCTTGATGTTTATCTTTTTCAGCCGTCTTTTACCGGGTTGAGGAGCTAGCTATTTTAACATCTGGATTTCTATGGGCAGTTATTGGTGTTGGAAATTTTGGTTTTGAGCCCAGCCAGGCAGCCACCTAATGTTTTTTTATAACTAGCACATGATGGTATCATGGTATGTTTCATTTGAGATGAACAAAAACCACACCTGGCCGTGACTATGTAAAAAGTCTCAAACTTTGACTTTTTGAAATTTATGTGATTTTAAGTACAATTTCTTATAGTTATGGGAAATTACCTCAAAGTATTACTGATATAAATTTTGGTTTTATTAAAAGTTGCATGAGTTCTATTAATTTTAATTTAAGTTTCATGAATTAATTTAAAAAATCAAAACAAACTCTTTATGGTCAAATTGAATATTATTGTGTGTGAGAATAAATACAAGCCGGATAAGATTAACAATGAAAGTATTAAATTTTATCAAGGTTATATTTATAGTAATCACACCTCTTCCTACGTATCCGTGCCCGTATAAGAATATGATTACTCATTAGATAAATTCCTTAATGAAACAAAATTGAATCTCCTCAAAGAAAAAAAAAGTCGAATTTTATCCCGACTCTTTCCTTATATTTAATGTATTAAAATAAAAATATATATTTAATTTTAGAACAAACAAAAAAAATATTATTTTTGATTTTGAAACGGAGGAGCATAACATAATTATAGTCCACCCTCTTATCTCTAATATTCTTGTGTTATAGTTTCTTATAGTTAACAAATTTTTCAAGGGAAAAAATTCATTCCCCGCGTTATACTTACTAAATTTTAATATTTTATAATTAATAATTTTTTAAAAGATTTATATTGTAATTATAATAATAATGACAAAATAATAAAAAGTATTAGAGACATACATACATGCATGCATGCATATCCATGTGTGAATTATTATGTTATTCTAATACCATGAATTCTGGAGACGCACGGCACAGCTGTTGGAGACTAAAAATATGCGAGGACGGATATCCACACACATGTTGGCGGTCTGAGACTCTGAGGTAACACCAAACCACCTAACTATTCGACGAAATGTCCAAGAGAAACAACTATATCTTCCTATGAATTGCACCATGCTCCTTAGATTTTATTGCGGCCTTTGAACTCCAGCATCCACTATCGGCATCTTTATTTTTCATTCTTTGTAAAATTATACTACAAATTTATGCCTAAGTTCTAGAAGTGCTCGTACCTGTTTGATAAATTCCACAGCTACAATCGCATTTGGGGGTTATGGCTCTTGGGACGTGCAGCGCACTACAATTCAAAACTTGTGAGCTCTTTGGGACTCGTTTATTATGTCCTACTTTTCTTTTCATGCAGACTGCCAGTGAGTGAAATAATCCATTCGTTTTTTTTGTCTTCCCATTTTCTATTTCTGTTTTGCCGGGCGTACTTTTAGCAATGAATAATGTGGACTAACTTAGCGCTATCGATGGTGCTGCTTTAGATTTCCTTATGAAGCCGTTGGTGGTTGAGGCAAGGGCCAATACTCGAACAGAAAGTCCCAAAATTCGGAATAGACGACGGAGGAAAAAGGTACTTGCTTTCTTCTTCATTTGAAGATAATTTGGAGTTGCAGAACTGTGGTGGCTGAGATTTCTTGAGTCTTACTTTGATATCTATTCTTTAGGGTTATAAACGTTAGTGCTCTGGGAAAATTTAAAATTTTATCGGCCTAGTGCAAAGCCACCAGTACGTTCTTACATTGACATTAACTCCTTAAAAGTTCAAAAATGTTGGGGATTAGGTGAGGTGAAGCAAGTTTTCAAGCCCTTGCTAAACTCCAAGAACAATAATAGAAGTTGAAAACAGAAGAAGAACAAGAATTTTCATTTGATAAATCTCACACACGGGAGTAGAGAACTTCATAAGAAGTTCACTTTATGAAGGTTCAAGAATGAATTTTCATTTGATAAATGAACTTAAGCACACACCCATCTGTTACATTTCTGTTACATTTCTTTCTTTGTACTCTTTCTAACTACAAAAGTAATCCTAGCCCTTGCTTTCTATTTCTTTATTGCACAATCTCAACCGTTGGTTTATACAACTTAATGACAGCTGTAATGTCTTTAACTAACTGCCTCTCCTTATCCCGCCTCTGTTCTCTTGACCACTAACATAATCAGACATCCAAGCTGGATTCTTCTTTGCCCTCTTCAACTTCCTTATTTTTGATGAAATTATTAGCTCCACTTGATCTTCATTTTCTGCCTTGCTAGTTAAGCTGCTATCTTCCCATAAACCCTTATCAATTATAAGTTGTCGCTCAGCTGGGGTAAGCCTCTTAATTGGCAATTTATCAATTAAAGAATTTGGTGATTGTGATTTGTCTGGGAACTTGGGTTGAACATTAACAGGTGATTGTATAAAATTGGGGAACTGATATGTTTTATTTTGTGACATATATTGGTCCCAGAATTGAAGTTTGATAGTAATGTTTAGGACTAACATTAGATGGACCATCAAATAACAACTTCCCTTCATGCACTTTAGCCAATCCAATAGCATGCTGAAGATTAAAGGGTTGTGCAACAATTACCTCTTTTTGAATCGGCCTCTTTAAACCACTTATCCAGCATCCCTTCAAGAATGATTCAGGTAAACCCGGAATCTAAAACGAAAGATCTTGAAATTGTACCTCATATTCAGCAATCATTCCTGTCTAGGTTAACTTGGACAGTTTAGAATTGGGATCATCAAATATAGTTGGACCAAAACGAATCTTAATCTGCAACTCAAATTCAACCCAAGATCTAATCTGGCCATTACTCTCCATCCACTGTAGCCATTTACAAGCATCCCCATCCAAATGTAACATTGCTAAATTCAATTTATGAGTTTCAGCAATGTCGTGATATACAAAGAATTTATTGACCTTATATAGCCATTCTGTCGGATCACCATCGGAAAACCTAGGAAACTCCACCTTCGTCCCTTAAATTGGCTTTCCTTATTACCATTAAAACCCCCACAATCATGGCTTCGAACAGAATTCCCTTCGTCAAAGTTATGGGAATGATTTTCCCCTGCAGAATCTTTAGATCGCACTAGACTTTCCAATTGTTGCTGCATGACCACAAATAATTTGGTAAAAAATTGCTCCGTTAATTGGGTAGTAAACTGGGTAACGAATTCTTTCAAATGATCAGAATCCGCCATGGAAACACTATAAAAAACAATGAAAGCACCAATGAAGCAAGTTTTCAAGCCCTTGCTAAACTCCAAGAACAAGAATAGAAGTAGAGAAACAGAAGAAAGAAGGTTCAAGAATGAATTTTCATGTGATAAATCCCACACACCCATCTGTTACATTTACTTGTTTTTATACTCTTTCTAACTACAAAAGTAATCTTAGCCCCTGTTTTCTACTTTAACTAACTGCCTCTCCTTTTCCCGCCTCTGTTCTCTTGACCACTAACATAATCAGACATCCAAGCTGGATTCTTCTTTGCCCTCTTTGACTTCCTTATTTTTGATGAAATTATTAGCTCCTCTTGATCTTCATTTTCTGCCTTGCTAGTTAAGCTGCTATCTTCCCAACTTTCCATATCATCTTGTGAGTTATCTTCCTTCCTTTCCATTACAGATGTAACATGAGGACTAATTAGAGTTTCGTGGAATCAGTCTCAACACAGTGCAAGGCAGATAATTGCTTGATTGGAAATTATAATTGTTTTGTTTTACCTTGATGGTAACAACTAAGATAACTGTTAACTATTCTTCGTCATTACTAATTATTATTTCTTAGATCCACTGTTATAGCTGTATGCCTTTACTATTTGAGCCATTGAAACAAAAAATGTTATCTTGATCAGTTTAATGGCACACCTACTAGACCAAGGCTTTCAGTATTCTGCTCAGATAAACAGCTGTATGTTACACTGGTCGATGATCAAAACAAAAAGAACTTATTTTATGGCAGCACACTGCAGAAATCAGTCCGAGAGGATCCCACCAGTAGCACCGTCGTAAGTACTCAACTTAAAACATTTTTTAGAAAAGAAAGAGAGAATATCCTTGTGTAAGAGCTATTTCAAAGAACCACTTTTCAGGTAAACAAACTGTTTGGGATTGTAGATGCAGCCTACAGCCTGATTTAAGTTCTACTCTTGTTGGTTTCTCTGTCTATAAGTTTCTACTGCAATTCTAACTTCATATTTTGGATATTTGGTAATCCCAGGAAGCAGCTGCACGTGTTGGTGAAGCGCTTGTCAAGACTTGTATTGATCTTAACATCAATGACGTATCTTATGATCGTAATGGTTTTGCCCGGGGAACAAAGCTGCAAGCCTTTGAGATTGCAATTTCGCATCATGGGTTCTTGTCAAGATAGATCTGTCTCTTGTTCTATGGTAGCCCTAAAGATATAATAGTAAATTCAATGATATTGATGCAGTGAACTTGCTTTGAATTTGGTACCATTGCATCACTGTATCTTATTCTTATACAATAGTAAATGGCACTGAATTTGGTTTTCCCTTACAAAAATTAAAGAAGTTTGCGTGCATTCACTTTCATATCTGCTTTCTATTTTTGATGCACAGCCAAAACACCGCAGATTCTGCCCTCAATTATAGGAAACTCAAGCGTATGTCAATGAATGAATCATATATATATATATATATATATATATATATATATATATATATATATATATATATGTGTGTGTGTGTGTGTGTGTGTGTGTTTGGCCTTTTGGGGCATGAAGTAACCAACTCCCTAGAGGTGGAATTGTAGTTTTCCTTCAAGCATAACCAAGTTTTCATATATATATATATATATATATATAGGGAAGCGATCCATAGCATCTATATACTATGGGATAAAAAGTAGCATATAGGCCCTAATCCGTCCGTTTTATTGATGAAAGGCTGCGATTTGAAGTTCCAACTACCCGTCCGCTAGTATTACTAGCGGATGTAATTAGTAAAAATTCCGGACCCTTATGCCCCTCGTGAGTGAAATTTTTCAGCCAAAAGATCATGGTCTGCTAGTGTTACTAGGTCATATAGTCCGCTAGTAATACTAGCGGATATACTAGCGGATATACCAGATCCTGCAAACTTGCCAAAACATTCTACAAAGTTATCCACCTGAAAACATCCACAAAATCCCTCTCAAACAATGGATTTTGCTTGCTCATTCCGCAAGAAAAACTCAAAAATGGTGACCCAAAAAATGGATTTTGCAAAGAAGATAAAGATAAGGCCAAATCCAGAAACAGAGCATCCATGGAAGCCTTCATAGCCAAGCTTTTTGCTACCATTTCTACAATTAAAGCTTCTTATCTTTGAATTACAAATGGTAAAATTTCCTAGTTATAATAGTAAGGCCATACAATCTGCTGCATCAAAGCGGTTGTAGATGAGTTAAGAGCACTTTCTAAGCTAAAACAGAGCTTCATGAAAAAAACAAATTGATTCTTCACTTCTTACCCATGTGACTCTTTTGCTCACTTTGAAATTCAAGAGCAACAGAGTCTGTTGAGCCTAATGGCTTCAAGATATGGACAAGGCTGCATGAATCGTTTGAAGTCCTCAGCCCATCCATGAACTTGTTTGTTTTTTTTTCACTTCCAATTCGCCATCAAGAAATCTATAAGTTATTTAAACTGTCGAGATTTTGTCCAACTTCATCTTAGAAATAGGTGATAAACATATGCGGGAAAAAAAGAAGAAGATAAGATTGATGTCAAAAATGTAAACTGTTTGCTTTTTGCCTTGTATTATATACATATGACCTCTACCATTTTATCCATCTGCTAGTATTACTAGCGGACCATGTTGTTTCTGTCATAGTTGGATATATTCGCAGTGGCTAATTTCACTCACGAGGGTCTTAATTGTCTGGATTTTTTACTAATTTTGTCCGCTAGTATTACTAGCGGACGGGGAGTTCCACCTTCTAAATCGCAGTCTTTCATCAATAAAACGAACGGATTAGTTTTTATATATATGCACGCTTTTTATCTCATAAAGATATAGATCTTTATGGATCGCTCCCATATATATATATATATATATATATATATATGTTTTGGGGCATGAAGTTACCAATTCCCTAGAGGTGGAATTGTAGTTTTCCTTCAAGCATAACCAAGTTTTCATGGCCAGTTGTCAAAAAGAATTTTGGCGCAGAAACTTATGGGATACACCGAAATTGAAAGCGTATCAAGTGGTAACCGTTGGAAGTCTGGCGGTTACTGACGGTTATAGTTTTAAAATTAAATCTTTCAGGTAGTTATCAAATCAAAGCCAATATAAAATTGAACAATCCCAACGGCCTGCTTCTCATTCCAGTCATTAATCCATACTTATCAACCACTTGTTTGCTCTAAATCTCTTCCCTTGCAATTATGGATCAACCTGAAGATCAAATTGGCATCAAAATATACAGCCCCCCACATTATGACCCATCCACATACCCTTCTTCACCACAGGCTGCTGCTCCATATGCGGCGGCTCCGATTGGTGGCCGGAAAAGACGAGTAGTGGCCAATGGTGTTCAAAAAACAATATCCAAAACCTCGATGCTCGTGAACTTCCTCCCAACTGGGACCCTTCTCACATTCGAAATGGTACTCCCATCAGTTTACGGCAAAGGGGAATGCTCCTCAGTCAGCACTCTGATGATTAACGTTCTTTTGGGCCTTTGCACGCTCTCTTGTTTCTTCTTTCACTTCAGAGACAGTTTTCGCGGTCCGGATGGGAAAATCTATTACGGTTTTGTGACTCCGAGGGGTTTAGCAGTGTTTAAGCCCGGTGGAGTGGACGTTCCAAAAGATGAGAGATATAAAGTTGGTTTCAATGATTTTGTTCATGCAATTATGTCCGTGATGGTTTTTGTGGCGATTGCGTTTTCGGATCATCGGGTGACTAACTGTCTGTTTCCGGGACATGCAAAGGAAATGGATGAAGTGATGCAGAGTTTCCCTTTAATGGTGGGAATTGTTTGTAGTGGTCTGTTTCTTGTCTTCCCTAATGGTGGGAATTGTTTGTAGTGGTCTGTTTCTTGTCTTCCCAACTACTCGGTTTGGTGTTGGGTGTATGTCTGCTTGAAACCAAGGTCGTTTGTTTTGCCTGGTCAAAGTAGTTATGTCATAGGCTGTTTATTAATTCTAGTATAAAATATTGTAATTATCTTTTATTTATTGCGCCCTCCAGTAATTTATTTGGAATAATTTTGGTCACGAGTATATTTGAGGGGAGCGAAGAATGACACACTTGGATTCATATCAGCTTCGATGATGATTGATTGAATAATGTTCGTAAACTAATGCTGCATTTGATTTTTGGAAAGGATCCGCCCTGACCGTAAAAAGCAGTCAGCAATTCATGTTTCAAAATTAAATTAGCAATATCACTAGTAATGGAAATGTAAACATGTTTTAAAAAAGAATTATATTAGAGACGAGGCAAAAAAATTCTCTCTAATCTCTACATATAATACAAACTCCTAGAAACTAAGATTTCCTCGTATGCATTAGTACTACTATTTACCTAATCATACCACGGTATGTATTCCTGTATAACAACACGGTTGATAGCTCTGTTGTTCCTCCCCCTTCATTTTTCCCAATGAGACTCTCTTCCTCTATGCTCTTTAGTCTGTTGAATTAAATCAAATGTCAGTTAGAAGTATCTTCCCAGGAAAAACTAGCTTCGCACTACCATATGTTTAATCACCACAACATGTAGCACGCTTTCCTTCTTGAAGCTTCTGCCACAGACAAAGAAGATCTCTGGGAGCTTGATAGTGGGCGATAACATAACCATCTTTGCAGCCCTCGTTAAAGATCCTTTCTTCCTTTGCATACGTAATTTCTAATCCTTTTTTCTTCATATCTGCAATCCAAATGCCCATTGCAACATCTTCTAGCTTGAACATCTGCAGAATAGATTTCAGATTTATATTATGCTGTGTTTGTGAATAGGTGGGACTTTGTCAAATAGGGAAATAGAAAAGGAGAGGGATCAACGTAAATCAAGGAAAGCACTGCAAGTACTAAAAGTTCAAAGCATGATTAATAATTATAGAAGCAAGCACATCTTCTCTTTATACCTTAAGGCTGCCTTTTTTGTGTCTCTTGTAGATTGTCATTGCTATGTCACTAGACACAACATAACCAGGACCATGTGCCCAAGGTGGGTAAGTGTCTTCAGACCACTCCTGGAGAAAACAGGGAAAGAGCTTAGCAGCATATATGAGAAATAAGCAGGGAAAGGACTCTTGTTCTTGGATGGAGGGATTAAATGCTGCTTAATCCTATTCAGTTTATGCATATAAGCCTGGAAGAGAGGGTAGACCTGACCATATTCAGATTTTTCAATCAGGAATTATTCAGCAACTCCTTCGGCTGTAGCTGTATATATTGTTTATCCAAGCTACATCACAAGTTGGATATGACAGAAAATTACAAGTGAAAATTTCTCGACTTGAATTCTACAAACACCAATTTTATGTAATTTCTCATAGACCCCAAATTAGTCTTTAGCCATATTAACAGCTACAACAATGTTCTTGATTACGTAACGAGTCACATATTCTTAATAATCTGAAATGCACATTTTTATGTTTGAGAAGAGGACATGGCACATGAATATCTTTCTCATTATTTCAATTCTGATATTAAAATGGAGTATTGTTTGTGATATTTGGTTCTTGATTCCCAGTTGCAAATGTAGTCAAATACAATGACAAACCAGAAAAAGTTCCAGTACAAAAGTCAGGTAGCACATTCAAATAGAAAATGTTTCACTTTTACATAGTAAATTCAAACCATTAAAGAAGGAGATGAAGAGATGAGAGATACCTCGGGGCTAATATACCACTTGCTATCAGGGTTCCTATGAGGTAGAGAATCTGAATTTATGAGACCATAAAGCAACCCATGACTCATATTGAGTCCATTTAAAGAAGTCACCACTTCGTCAACACGAACAAATGCATCATCATCTGTCTTCATAATATACTTTGCTGAAACAACTTGTGTCTGTTGAAAGAATGAGGTCATTAAGGCAGAAATTTTTTCTAGAATAAAGGACAGGACTAGACTTTACCCCATAGATGCAGATGGCTATTGTCTTCCATGTGATAAGGCTGTAATAGTCGACAAAAGGCATAAGCTGTATATCTCTGTATGTTTGTGCCTCGTGCCAGAGCTCCTCATTCACCATCTGATTTTTATGCTATAATCGAGATTGAAGTGATTCAGAGAATAACATATAAGATCATGGTAGTGCAAGATTCTAAGATCAAATTTTGGGTTGTTATTTGATAACACACTAATACTAGCCTTATCAAGAATTGACATTTTTCAACAAAAAAATCATGGTTACCAACATTTTCAGATGCAAGTACAATGAACACTGAACTTGAGTTCTTACATTGGTGGGATCATAGCTGTTTAAGTATGCAATGTCATACTTTAATGAATGAGTTAATTAATTAGTGTGTAAAAATAAAAAACAAACATAAAAAATCCATATGCAGCACTCACCAAACCAACAAAAAAACGCACTGCAACTTCTCCTGACTGTATGGCAGTATACTGCATCCACGTTCGTCGAACAGCCATCCGCCGCTTGAAGTTGTTCGCAGTTGAGAACACACCAATGAAGAGATTTAACTGTTTCTGATGAGGGAGTGGAGCTGATTTAAGTGCTTCCAAGTCAATTATATGCTCTAAATCCTCAGAACTGGGTAAACCACTGGCCACTACAGATGCTAATTTCAAGTCTCCTGAAATCCTTACTTCACTAACAAGCCACGGCTCCAAAGTCTGAACAGAATATTAGCCAAAATTATAAAAACTTCAAAGTAATATATCCTTGAGGAAAGTATGAAGCAACTTTTGAGAGAAAGAGAGAGAGATTACCTCATGAACAGCAAAGGATGTTATGTGCTTTCCATCAACTGTCATTTGGATCCCCTCTGATCCAACTCTGAGTGTTGCAACCGATAGATAACCTTGTTTAAATGGAAAATATTTTCTTGCTATAGATCCTTCCTGAACCATAGAAATCTTCCTTGATTGATTCATATGCCTACTAAGAACCTGGGTATCATCTTTCCCCACCATCTTATTGCACTGGTCAAGTTCATCAACTGACATTTTAAACAAAAGTAAAGTTGTCTAACTAAGAAAAAAAGTAAACGAAGTGAAACAAAATATACTTCTTCAACTATAAGAACAATGCACACAAACAAGATGAGAAAACTCGAAGGAAAATGATGATGTATTACTACAAGAAAAAAATGCAAGCAGAGTTTCAACTAGAAGAAAATCGTACCTTTCTTATTCTTATCAGGAGCAGGAGATGGGCAACGCTCCTCTTCACCCCAGTTGTGACCAACTGTCCAGGTGTTTTGAACAATTACGGGGTCCTCAGTTATTTTATCACCATGGAGCCTAACATTGTAATGCAAAATTACAGGCGTATCTGGCTCCCCGGGAAGTGGTTCACTAGATAAGTCGATTCGAAAAATACCAAGAAGTCCACCCGGAATGCCAATTATTGTAATTGAAGAACCTTGTGTCAATCCACACGGAACCTGTAACTTAAAACTAATATTATCAAATTCTCTGGCATTCATTTTAGTAAGGAAATGGGGACATTGTCCCTCTTTTGCTCTCTTACTTGAATTTTCATTTCCATCAAGTCTTTCCTCTTCAACCAAAGTCATAAGGCTATTCCAAGCAATGCCACCTTCTTTGATAGCATCTACTGCATTGGGTAAACCATGCTCATGACTAATCAAATATTTCAGATGGGGTTCCATGTATGCAGAGATTGTTGATCTTCCTTGGAAGTGTTCCACGGAGCAAAGAGGTTCAAGACAACAGTTTCTGCCGATATCACGTGACTATGAACCGCTGGTGGAGCTGCAGAACTTATCCATTCAAGAGGATTTGTTGTGTTGAAGTATAAGGGACTTGCATGATAACTTTCCCGAACAGGATTTTTCATGACACAATACCCTAAAACCAATACCATCAAAACAGATGCAAATATAACACCCACATACCATTTCTTCATTTCTGCTCAGAACAAATGCGAATCAAAACTTCTTAATCTTAATTTCACAATTTTTCTGAGTTTCTGGAAAGGCAAGTCCTCAGATTAGAGCTATTAATGGTGAAAATAGTAAAATAATTTGCGAATAAGTACTTAAGTTTTCGATGAGAAAAGCACCTGATAATTAGCGCAGTTGGAAAAAGATCAGGAGGTGTATTGAAAGTACGGTGCCTTCCAATTTCCCGTCTGCTTTTTGAGCAGAGCCAGTGTTCGTCTTGTAAGCATGTCCTTGTGTAACAACCCAAATTTATAGAATCATAAAATAAGAAGGGAAACTAGTAGAATTCTCTCATGAAGTATCTGAGACAGACTTATGATGCTGAAGCCGTACTTTCAGATGTGATTAACCTTTAAACACCAACTTGCAAGTGAATCCCATAAGCAGATGTCAAATTTTTAAACAGCAAATATATGAAAATTTAGGTGATACACAACAATGATGGACCAAAACACTTGTAAGGGGTAAACACCATGGGATTGACGCTTTAACTAAATGGACAGTAAAATACTTTCCAAAATGTTAGTGTGAGGTTTTAGGTAGCATATTTAATAATAGGTAATTGAGGAAAGTACTATGATATAATTGACAATGAATTGTTTTTCTAGATCTCTGCCTCTAGATACAACCAGAAGAAAAGTATGGAATTTGAGCAATAAATATATGGAGGAAAGAAGAACGATATCAAATGGAGTTTGAGTAACAAATAAGTTATACAACTTTAATTTGTCTTTTTCTAAGTTTTTTCCAGATAGCTCCAACTAAATTCAGGGGGTATGTACACCTAAAAAGGAAATTCAAATATTCCTAATGTCAAATTTTGAGCAGCAAGCAAATTTCCCATTTTTCAACACGATATTATATTCAATGAAGACTACGTCAAATAGAAGACCAAGTATAAGTTAGATCGGCACAGTGCTGGGGAGAAATAAGCTCTCTCTAAGTGGCACATTCAAACTTCAAAGCAAAAAAATAATACCTAAATTGTGGCGAAATAGCAAAATTAACCTTGTTTGCCAGAAAATTTAACTTATATGCCTTCAAAAAGACATATAATTCCATCTAAACTCTGCACATCTTAACATCCACAACTCTAATTATACCACTTCTGAACCTAATTATCAATTAAATAATTAAAGTAACCATTGAAGTTATTCCAGAAAATTATTCACACCACCATATACAGCAGTCAGCAAACGCATACACACAGCAGACAGATTGAAATGCAGGAGAGAGAAGATATGAACATATCATATTCAAGTGAGAATGAATGCCGACTGACTGCCAGAGAGAGAGAAAATGAGGAGATGATTTATAGTGTTTCTCGTCGACTGGACTTTCAAGTCTACGCTATAAAAGCCCCCGTCCCCGCCTCAGCCTCAGCCTTGCTCCGCTGCAAATAATGAGTGTTTGACAAGTCTTTTTACGCCGCGTAGACATAATAATAAATTTTTTTAAAAAACGAAAAATTTGACAAGTTTTGACAAAATAGTGATTATTATTATTACTCCCTTCCGTCCCATGATTAAAAAATTGGTGGATTTTTTATGCATATTAAAAAAATAAATAAAATGATAAATTGTCCATAATAATATCATTATATATGGAGAGAGAATTAGAATAAGAAAAATATGAGATATTTAATGTTACAGGTATAATAGGAAAATATGTATAAAAATTTGGTTATTAAAGAAAAATGAACATTTAACATGAGACTACCCAAAATAGTATTAATAAAGACTTTTATCATGGGACGGAGGGAGTACTTTTTGCAAAATAGTGATTATTATTATTTATTTATTGCAAATAGTGATTATCACATTTATAAATAATAGTAAGTGATTATTATTATTATTATTAAAAAAACGAAAATAGTGAGTTTTTTTGCAAATAGTGATTATTATTTATAAATTTTTTCTAATATAGTTTTGACAAGTTTGTTTGAAATTTTTTCGGAAATTGTTTGAGTAATGACAAAAAAAAAACAAAGGATAATCAGGTTAGACACTGTTTTTCTAGATTAATTGAAAATTACGTTTTTACTCTATTACTACCTCTTTTTCTAAATTAAAAATACATTTCGACTTTTTAAAATCAATTTGTGATATTCTAAAACTCAAAATTGATATATTTAATTAGTTCAAGTTTTAGAAAGTACAAATATGATAATTAATAGTATTTTATAGTTAATTTACAATTGTTATATTTGTTTGTATTAAAACTAAATAACTTTACATGTATATATCTAATTTTGGAGTAATATTTTTATTGATCTGTCATAATAATTATATTATTATTTTTTAAAGTAACAATTTTTTTTTATCGAACATAAAATAAATATATGTTTCTAATGTTTATAAATTTAAAAGTATTTTGATTGATAAAGCTACATAGTAGATATTTAGATATAATTTGATAGTATAATTGCATGGGGGATGGATACAAATAGAATATGTATGCATGTCCCCATGCAAATAATGCTTTTAACATTACAAAATCATCAAACCATTACAAGATCGACATGATGCATAAATCATAATCCAAATAATTATAATGATTAGCAAACAACAATTATAAGGAAAGAGAATTTTTGT
Organism: Panax ginseng; assembly: GCA_020205605.1. Lineage (NCBI taxonomy): Eukaryota > Viridiplantae > Streptophyta > Magnoliopsida > Apiales > Araliaceae > Panax > Panax ginseng. Next base: position 100,383,814 of record CM035147.1, read on the forward strand.
TGATTAGAATTGAGGTGCTCCACTTAACCCCCGCCCTTATATAAATTACATAAATCTTTAAAAGGAAGGAAACTCGATTTTGGAACCACATTTCCCATGTGGTAGTACCGGGCACTCGATGAGGTTGGAGCCAGAAGTATCCACACAAAGGTAAATCTGGTACAATTGACTATTACCCGATCCATCCACATTGCATTCTATATATGGGGTAAACCCGCTTCCTTCTTTAATTGCCTTCTTAATGCTCTCTAAACTGTAAGATTCACCATCTGGACGGATTCCTGTATATATGGAGTAAATTTTGTACCCGTATCAATTTTTTCCTTGTTAGCACCAACCAATTAAAGATTGATTACGGGTAAATTAAATAAATAATTAATAATTACCGGCAGTTGTAAGGATTTGGAGGAGGTCTACTTGGTTTTTGAGGGTGAGAGCTGATGCGAAATAGTCGTGCTGATCAAGAACAGACTCTGAGCAACTTCCATGTTTATCCCACTCGTGAGCCCAGAATTTTAAGCCGTTACTACTTGGGCAGGCAAGGGATGGCCAATCCTTTCTCATATTGTTTGTGAGATCTGAAATCTATATATCATCACAGCCAAACTTATTAAATCTCGGCTCAAGCCTAGGCGCAACTCTAATAGTAATATATATATATATATATATATATATTCCCAATTAAATACTTTAATGCACATTTTATACAAACGGCAATCCAGCTTAATTTAGGGTATCATTATATATATCATATACACACACATCAAAAGACTAATTCAATTTTATTATAGTTTTGTACTCAAAAGACGAGCCGAGACACTTTTTCTTAATTATTCATCCTAAAATTAGAGATATATTAGAGTATAAAATGAAATGAAACTCCTAATTTATCATTATCATTAGGTAATTCAACATCTATCACGTCACAACTACAATTTTTTAATTGATATTTTAACAGTGTATGAGGATATTTAACTTGTACTATATGTTTATATATATATATATATATATATATATATATATATATATATATGATGCGTCATGCCTGTCATTAGTTCACAGCTAGCATACTAAATGACAGATATACACGCGGGGCGGGCGGCGGGGACAGGGTTATATACTAAGGTAGAGGTAGAGTACCTGGGATGCATCGAACGGGGAATTGGGGTCGCAGTTGGAGGGGTAAGAGCCGTCCTTGTAATTAGGCCACAGCCCATGAATGCTAAAATCTGAATCTGGCTTCCCTGTATTTGGATAACAACAACTTTGCTTTGTATCGCAGTATGATCCTGGCCACTATTCGTCCATCAAAACTAATTACTATTAGTTTACATTTTCATAACATGCAAACAATTGATGAAGGAAGGAAGGAAATCATTATACAATTATCATACTACTTACGTGTGTGTGTATATATATATATATATATATATATGATGCAGCTACAGCATGCAAGCACAGTTCGCACTGCAATTAATATAAAATTAGTTACCTGTTGAACAAAGTAGAAGAAATCAAAATCTTGACAAACACAAACAAGTGTTAGACATTGTACTGTCAATAGCAAGATTGCACCCTTCTTCGACTCCATCTCTCTAATTAGATGTCTGAAACTAGGAGGAGGAGGAGGAGGATTGGATAATAATATTGGTGTTGATAGCTGACGTATATATAGGCAAATATGGTATGATGTGAACAGAATATGTTAGTATATGTCTCCAATTAACTACTCATCCTGATTTGATTTATTATTATTAAAACTCATAAATTATTATTATTAATAAGCTTTCCATACCTGAGCAATCATATTTCTCTATCTTTATTATAATAATTAATACTCAGTAGACAAGATAGCAGCTAGCGCAAGCAGATTTCACTATCATCAATTGTTTCAAGTGTACAAGGTCGTTGGGTTGGCTGACATCTCCTTTGTATAAAACAAAATAGGGTTAAGGTTCAAAAATACCCGACTTTTATCGCGATGTCTATCGAGCACTCTATATTTTTTTTTATCCAAAAATATCTTTAACGTTACAATTTTTGGTCAATCGTGCCCCTGCCGTTAACAAATCTGTCAACTAGACGGGTGTTAATGTGGCTGACACATGGCAATATTTGTTGACGTGTACAAAAATTCATTAACACAAATAATTAAAAAAATTCAATTTTTATTATTTATTTTTTTTTATTTTTTTTAAAACAAAATAAATAATTAATAAACAAAATCTTTTAGTTGCTTTTCAACTGAAGCTTTTCAATTAATAAACGAGAGGCCGGTGCTTGTGGCCTTTGAAAATTAGGTATCACATCATCCATCTTGGGTGCATGAGATATGTAAAACCCCAACTTTTTGAATAAAGATGAATTTTCTATAAATATTATTTTTGAATATTATGGAGTGAAATTGATATAATAGTTGTGGGTAATATTTATAAATTTTGCAAAATCATGAGTTGTTATATAATATTCGATTGGTTGGGGAATATTCGTTTTAATAGAAATATTAAATACAATGGCCTGTGATCATTGGTGGACCCTACAATGTAATTATTATTGCCTGGATTGAGAAAATGACAAAAATACTTTATATGAAAATAACTTGGCGGAAGTTTCACAGTTAAGCTAATTAAAACACCGGTGTTAAAAGATATGCGATGTCTGGCGTAGTTATTCTTGAGATGGCACTGCGGTATTGATTATTGATCTTTACGTGAAAGTCACTTAGTTTTGTTCAATTATTCTTATAGTAATTGTTGTAAATTTTGCTTATTTTATGGACCCCTATTTACCCATTTTTCAAAAGCTGTTAGGTAGAAGTTGTTTGAGGTTTATATATATATATATATATATATATATCGTATTATATATATATATATAATATGTCACATGTTTTAAAGTGGGGTGGGGTGGGGTGGGGTGGGGTAAAATTGGGGTGGGGGTGTTCATGAGAAAAAGCAAAAAAAAATGGAATTGGATTATGCAGTTTGGAGAGTGCATTATTGAGACTATTATATATATTTATATATTAACTTTTGTTAACTTTTATTTTATATATATATATATATATATATATATATATATATATATATATAGAGAGAGATTGAATTGATATTGGATTCACGGGATGAATCTGTGATTTTTTAAAAAAACACATGTTATATATATATATATATATATATATATATATATATATATATATATATATATATATTATATTTTTTATTTAAAAGATATTGCTTTAATTATGGACCGTCCGATTAAAGTAAATTAATCCTGAATGATTAATGAGTTAGTTATTATGCAATCCATTTTTCTATAAATAGAAGTTCATTCCTTCATTATTTTCTTACGAATTCAATTTGAAGCTTTAGAGAGAGAAATTATAGTAGAAACTATAGAAAAGTATTCTAACTACTTCCCTTCTCTTATATTCGGTTTCTTTTACTGTTAGGGATATTTTTTTATATTCATGAAGAGAACTTACATTATTTTATTCTTTATTATTACTATTTGGAATAACGTTATCTGTGAATTACCTATACTTGGTGACATTCTTACATAATTTCGTCTTTATTATTTTACATTTGGAATATCACATGCATGCGTTCTACGCCAGAACACAGTTCCATCTTTATTATTTTACATTGGAATATCACATCGTACATGCGTTTACGTGGACACTGGTTCCATCTTTATTATTATTACATTGGAATATCACATGCATGCGTTTTATCTGGGACTGATTAAAATTTTATTATTATTCTATTGGAACATCATGTCTGTGCGTTTTACGCCGGACTTGGTTCCGTCTTTATTATTCTGTTGGAACATCTTGTCAGTGCGAATTTCACCTGATCTGGTTCCGTTACTTATTATTCTGTTGGAATAACCTATCTGTGCGAAGTACCACATGCATGGTGATTTCTTTTGTTATTCCATTCTTGATTATACTCAGTTGGTTAAAACTTTGACTTCTATACTCCATGAAATTAGTGGAATATCCTTGATATTTGCGTTTCATCGATATCTTTTCATGAAAATATTCTTGAGCATTCTTGAATTTTACTTTCTAAAAGCGATGTCGTGTTGACAATTTGGGCGTTATTAGTTCTGGATAAATTAATTCTTGAACTTGTTTTTATTGAATTCTTATATCATTGTCATCATCCTCGTGTTTATATGTTGTTGAAAGTCATCATGGCTTTATAGTGCGTAGATGGACTTGGTATGATTATGACCGGGGTTATTGATTGTAATCATGGCCAGTAATGTTAGAAATGATGTGGTAAAAGTCCTCGTTGGCGTAGTGCATTGATGGGCCGATTATTAGCATGATCATGACCATTAATGAATACCTGAAATATTCTTGGCTTTGTAGTGCGTGGATAATTGTGGTCGTGATCTTAAAGAATATCCTTGGTAGTAGTGCGAGGGGTGATTCGATGTTGTGGATTATTTATTAAGCTCGATCTCGGCGATATGATGATGAAAAACCTTTTAAATCATAAAAGATAGTAGATTTTATTTTCTCTTGACTCTTTTAATGGATTGCTTGTTCATTGCGATTAAACTTGATGTACATTATATTTTATCGGTTTAACATTGTTGGAGACTAATGATAATTTATTACGCATTATCTTGGTCGTAATATTTCTTCTTGTTGCTAGTTGAGCTCACCACTTTCTTTCCTTTATTCTCTTGAGAAAATGAGAATATAGGCTTTGGGACGAGTCGAGGAGCGGGTGATGGTCGGAAGGATAACATTAGTAGTCCTCATTTATTACGTAAAATAGTGTGATAATAATTATAATGAGGACTCCTTTTGAGTTTGTATAATCTCAGTAGATAATATTTGTATTCAAACTCACGGTTTATGTTTTGTCGTATTATACCCAGGCGGTTGTATTAATAAGTTGTATTTGAGTTACATACCATATATACAGCGACCCAGATGGGTGATGTATACCTAATTTTGGGGCGTCATGAATCGTGATGCAGATTTGAAATCTGACTGACCATTTCTAAGATTGACGATGTTAAGACCCGATGATAATAGTGGGTGAGATCGATTCAAAGTGAATCGTGGCCTGATGCAATGAAAACATGAATTTATGAAGTGATGTTCATAATGGAATGAAAGATCATAAAAGAAAAAAATATAATATCAGATATTCGAGGTGTGATTCTTTCATGGTATAAGATTTCTCTCTATATTATCGGTGTATTCTTGATATTTTGATATCTTGAGTGTTCTTTATCACGGTGCAAGAGTTAGATTCGGCGTTATTACGGTCAATCTTTGCTCTTTTGAGGTAGGGGATTGTAAGGGATAGTAAGGGAGATTATTTTCTTCATAAATGATATTATTTCTTCAATATCATTATCTTTGAAATATTGGTTTAAATTTTTATCAAATTTGGAACTTTTTCATGCTCGGGATTCTTTATTCATGAGTTCTTATTTACGATTCTTATTCACGAGTTCTTATTCACGATTCTTATTCACAATCGGAGTTCTTATTCACGGTCTTATTCACTACAAAAAATTGGTTTCTTTTTCAACCAAATTATAGTTGATTTATGAATATCACTCACTGAGATTAAAACTATGTATTGATTATATTGATTTTATTATCATATATAACATTTTTATAACCACGATGTTGAAATTCTCTTTCACCTTTGGAGTGTAAAGATGGGTAGATTATTGGTATGATCATGACTAGGGTTCTCTTTGGCGATGGTGAAAAGTTGAATTGTGGTGGTATGATCATGACCATTGAATTTATAATTGAATATCTTTAGCTTAAGTCAAAGGTGAATTGATCAACATGGTTATAATTATTGTTTATATAAATTTTGAAATGATTATATATTTCTTTGAGATATGAATATCTTTGGCCCATAGTACAAAGATGACTTATTAATGAATATCTTTGGCCCGTAGTGCAAGATGAATGATTTCGATGAATATCTTTGGCATGTAGTGCAAAGATGAGTGCATTGATGAATATCTTTGACCCATGATTGCAAAGATGAATTTATTAGTATGATTATGAACATGAACTGTGATTTGGTATAACCATGATCTTTGATGTTTCAGGTGATGAAAATTATCTTTGTCCTGGATAAGAAAGGAATTTAGAACAATAATTACGATTATGAGTTATACATGTGATTGTGGACACGAATTGTTAATTGATGTTACAGGGATAAAACATTGTTGGTGGACTTTTAACATGAAGAAGATAATAGACTTTATAATCTATTTGACTCTTCTAATGGATTGCTTCGTTCATTTGCTGACTATGGTTGAAAAGTTTTATCATCTACCATATGTTCTAAATATCGATTTATTCTTGATGAAGACTATTGATAATTTATTTATCTTTAGTCACAATATTCTTTCTTGAGCTAGTTGTCTTTCACCCTTTTTGCTTCACAATTCTTTTCGGTAATAAAAGTGTAGGTTTTGGGTCGGCGGGGATATAAGAGGAATAGAATCGGTGGTCTATAGTCATTGAGGTTCTCCTAAATAGTATGAAAATAATTTTATTGAGACTTTAGATAATTGTGTCGTATTATATACGTCATTTGATATTTAATTTTGGTGAACCGAATAGGGTGAGGTGAATTTAACTTGGAAGGGTGTTTTGCCACTATCATACAAGATGTCTAATGACATACAACCTCGTGTCATCATAAGAGCGAGGTTGTCTTTCATCCACTTCTTTGAGTATATTTACAAGCACTACCTATATAATCTTGGTGTTTGTTTGGAGTATAATACCCAATTAGAGATAGTGGAGATAATGATATGTCAAGAGAAGACTCACCATTGGGAAGAATATGATAGTAATCTTCTCATTTTTCTTTGGGGTCTATTGGGTCAACCAAGGATAATTCTGTGGCCATATGATATCTATCATAACCTAGAAGCATGGCCTCCCATGTACGAAGGTTTCCTTGAGCACTTCCCAAAGATTTTAATTTCTAAAACAGTTCTAGATTGTACCTTTATGTAAGGTATCATTGTGAGGTGTTGTCCATAGTTGGGTCATGAGTCATAGTTGGTATTAAAACTCACAACATATGTGTTATTGTATTTTGCACGACAATTGTTGTAATAAAGTTGTAATTGTTTTCTGTACCATGTATTTGGCGACTCAGAATGGGTTGGATGGAATGGACCTATTTTGGGGGCGTCACAATATATATATATATATATAATATAACATGTGTAGACAATATCAAGACCCAGGACTTCAATTGATTTCATCGGCCAAGTTTTTAAATCTTGCATAAATTTAATAATGCAATAATGCACCATTATGTAATCTAGCCAAATTTCTCCCCCCACTTTGTCAACAAAGCTATATATATATATATATATATATATATATAATAATAATAATAATACTTGTACTCCTCCACGTGAATAACAATTTTCCAAGCCCACCCACTTGACAACTTGACAACTTATATATAGATAATATATAAATACATACTTCATATATATATATATATATATATATATATATTAACTCTTATATATATAAGTAATAAAATAAAAGCGAGATGACTTCTCACGTAAGCCTTAATAATCAATCACTGGTGTCTTTATTACGCAACCACGCCAGCGTATTCTTTTACTTTACTCTGAGGTTATTCAACAAATTAATTCAGTGAAATTTCCGCCGATTATTTTCAATAAAATATTTTTGTCGTTTTCTCGATCAAATGATAATTACATTAATGGGTCCACTGATAATTATCTTGCATCGTCGAATATTCCTGTTAAAACGAATATTCCCAGATAATTCGAATATTATATAACAACTTGCGTCTTTTGCAAAATTTATAAATATTACCTGAACTATAACATTATATTAATTTCACTCCATAATATTCAAAAATAATATTTATAGAAAATTCATCTTTATTCAAAAGTTGGGGTTTTACAGTGCTTTATGTTTTCAATGAAGCTTTTCAGATCTCGGAGAGGAAATGAGTGACTAGAATCTGATAGTGTTGCCATGATCATCTCCAAATCGTTCACCACCACAACCCGTAGCGGTGAGGATATTCCGGATCTGTTAGGATATTCCGGATCTGAGTGACTAGATATTCCAGATCATTAGGATATTCCAGATATGAGGTTCTGCGGCGGGTGGCGGTGATTAACCCGGAAATGCTTTGGCGGTGATCTTTGGTGGGTTACCAAATGGAGGAGATGATGAGGGTGGCGGCTATTTGGTTTACAAGTAGTGGAGGGAGGTGGTCGGCCGGACCCATACTTCTTTGGATCAACATCGACCTGCTTGCCGGTGGAGCCATCGCCAACACAACTCCTACGATGTTGATTCTGCCGTCGGGAAAATTGGTCCGTCGCGGCGAAAGTGTACCTTTTCCGCTTCCTTCCGATGTTGATTCAAGATATAAATATTTTTTCAAAATAAATTTTTCTCAATCTAGATCTATTTTGGTGTACTCAAGATTTTTTTGATTTGAGATTATTGGTTGTGCTTGAGCTTTCGATGGTTCGGGATCTTTCTGCTTATGTGGTCAGACCGTTTCAGGGGTTTGGTAGCCGAGTCGTGGAATGGATCGATTGGTATGAGCGAATTGACGATGGCGGAGTGGGGGTTGGTGGTTGGTGGTGTTGTGGTGGGTCGACGGTGGCGGAATGGTTGGTGGCGTTAGGATTTTGCAGACTAGGAATTCATCAAGAGGAAGAAGACTGCAATTTTTGTATTAATTAATTTAGGGTTATTTGTATTGATTAATTCAAATGGACGAATTTTTGTTATTTGTTGTTAATGAATTTTTGTGACTTATTTGTTGTTAATAAATTAAATATAAATATAAATATTTATTTTGTTTATTAAATATAAATATTTATTTTGTTTATTAATTATTTATTTTGTTTTAAAAAAAATAAACTAAATAATTAATTAATAAAAAATAGATTTTTTAATTATTTGTCTTAATGAATTGTTGTACACATCAGCAAATATTATCACGTGTCAGCCACATTAACACTCGTTAGTCTAGTTGGCAGATTTATTAACGGCAAGGGCACGATCAACCCAAAAAATATAACGTTAAGGATATTTTTGGATCAAAAAAAAGTATAAGGTGTTCGATAAACATCACAATAAAAGTCGGGGGCATTTTTGACCCTTCTCCCAAACAAAATATATACGTTGTCGGTACGGGGGACTAATTGAGTAAACGCTTAGTTCTCATATGGGGACCAACCTTTACCTTATATGCCAAAAAATAAGAGTGATTTTGGGGCGACCGTGTATGGGGACCGGAATTGGCGACCAGTCCATTTTTATTTTTTTTAAACTGTCTCTCAAATAATTTATAAGATTTACTGGAACTGGAATTTTTACAGAAAAAAGTGTTTTGGATGTCATTTGGATACATGTAAAAAATATGCCTGTACAGTACTGTAAAAATTCAAATGACATCCAAAACACTTTTTTCTGTAAAAATTTCAATTCCAGTAAATCTTATAAATTATTTGGGAGACGGTTAAAAAAAAAATAAAATAAAAATTGGACCGGTCGCCATTTCCGGTCCCCATACACAGTCCCCCTAGATTTTTTTAAAAAATAAATAAAAAATAGTAACAATAAGTCTTGGGACCTGATTTTAGGTACCATTATTGCGACCGACAATTTTTAATTTCTTTTATGACTCTTAAATAATTAATATAATTTATTAAAATTGAAATTTTTATAAAATTCAATAAAAAAACAGAGCAATTGTTTTTATAAAATTCAGTGAAAAAACAAAGTAATTGTTTAATCAGAGTAATTCATTTCGATACATGAAAAAAAACAGAGTTGCACATACGATACAACTCTATTTTTTACATGTAACTGAAATTTGAAAAAATTTTAATTTTAATAAATCACATTAATTATTCGGGAGACATAAATTTTTTTTTATACCGGTCGATACCCGCGGGTTGCGGTAGAAGAACTGAAATAATAATTGTGTGTCATAATTGAGGAGGCAGACATATATGTCTGGCAGAAGAAGAAGAAGATGGGGGCTTTCACATTTGCTATATAAAGATTTCTAATTTTTACTTTCGGAAAACAAACAAACAAATAAACAAATATTGTACGGTGTGTATATAAAATCAGTTCATAATACCAATTGAACTTCGCATAGTTGGTATCTCAGGCCTGCTTCTCTCGTAAAGAAATAGGTCTAATATTTAAAATCAGTTTTAGTTAGTTTGTGAAATCCTAATATTTAAATTGTGAATTGAATTTGTTTAAATTTTTTGGATTAACAATTTTCTAAATTAGTATTATTTTTTGAATAGTTTATAATATAATTTATTAAATTTTAATTATATTCAAATAAATTCACATCAACTTTAAAATATTATAAATTGACTAAAAAAATAACAATCAAACGAGACTCTTTTTGTATAATAGATTATAATTTAGTTATCTTTTTTTAACATACCCATGTATCCATTTCCAAAAGGAATCAATACTAGCATATAATGAGTCAAGAATTTATTCACTCCTCAATTAATTGATATTATTAAATTTTTATTTTTCATTCCATTCACTTTCTCTCACTATCATATAGCTGTTTCTCTTCCATTTTTCCCTTTCTTATTAGGTATCAAAATCTAAAATTAATTATAACAACTTTCAACTTTATTAATATGTAACTTCATAATTTTAATAATATAAATTGAATAATTTTTTTTTTTAATTATTCACATTTTTAAATTCATGCAAGTGCATATTTTTTTTCTATACTACTTATACATATTCACAACAAAAAAAATATACATATAATTAGTATTACTTATGAACATATTCATACAATGATACAAACATGTTATATATAAATATATAATAGATAAAAGTACTCATTCACTTTCTTTAATTCTTTTCTTTTCGGAAAACTAATTTGTCATTGTGATGTAGCTTACCACAACCAATTTGTATGTGTAAGATGAAATTCTACAAAAATAATCAATATAAAATTTTCACTTTTTTTATACAATTTCTTCCATTTTTTAGAAATGTAGTTGATATATAACTTATAAGATTAACAAAAATACCTCCAAAATTTTGACATTTAATAGACACAGTACAAATAAAAAAAAAATTATTTTAGAAATAAGCCCGTGCCTCACGGGACGTAAGCTTGTCAAAGAGGCTAAATTTCAGGAAAAGCAGATGGAGAATTTGGTCGAAGGCATGGTCCATGAAAGAAGCAGTAGGGCAAAGAGGACAGAAAGGCTTGGAGTTGCTTGAGTTCTTTGACAGAGGTGTAGTTGGGCTTGGGCAGGAGAGAGATAGTGGATTAGCTGAATGTTTCTTTGATTTTTTTCAAATTTGGGTAGGAGAGTGGACTTAGCCTTGGATTGGAGTATGTTTCGTTGTAATGTGCTCGACACAGCCCAAGCCCTATTGGGCATTTTTAACATTGACTAAATTACAAAATAGAACCTTATGGTTTAGTCCTTTATTTTTGACTAAAAGCACCCTAAATTTATAGTTTAGTATCAAATCAATTTTGACCATGCAACTTGTATTTTAGTCTATTTATTTATGTTATGTTTTAGATTAATTTTTTTAAGTGTTGATGATAAAAAAAATTTGAATTTATAACACAGTTTTCATTGAAGACGGACGGCGCAATATCAAATCGCCTACCATTGTCAAGTATTCGGTTACGATAAATTGATTAATACTCCCTCCGTTTCTATTTAAATGATGTTTTAAATTTTTTTATTTGTCTTTAATTAATTGACGTTTATTTAAATCTAGGAGAATTAATGATAATTTTTCTAAAATTACCCTTCATTACTCTACCTATTTTTTGGTATTTTAAACTCTTGTGCTATGATAAATTAATGATTTAAGAGTATTATAGACAATTGAGTATAATATTTAATATTTTTCATTCATTATCTTAATTTTTGTGTCTATTTCTAAAACGTTATTTAAGTAGGGATGGAGAGAGTACAGTATTATTGACTCGTAGAGAAAAATCTATTAATCAAACTTAATTTTATATTAACAGCTCCCATTGTCAATCCCTGACAATCCCTACGTTAACGTACCCAACAATGGACAGATTCAAATGAAGATGAGCAAATTTATAGTTGTTCTAGTAAAAAGTTACTGTTTAAAAACGTCACATCCAAAACTCTGGTTTGACCAAGGAACATACGTCATAAATAAGACACGGAGTAAATCGGTCACTGTTTGGTCAACATAAACCAATCAAATTTGTCCGAACTGAACCGGACTCAGACCGGACACAACCGCAAACTCCACTGACTCAGAAAAGACCCGAATCATCGTCGTCTCCCCCATAACATTTGCCCTAAAGAAAGAACACACACAGAGAGAGAGAGAGAGAGAGGGCGAAACCTACTACGAACAGCCCTCTCAATCTCAGATCATAAACCTTGACAAGAAATAAGGATTTTTTTAATCAAAAAACTGTAGAATTTGTGAATTATATGCTTAATTACTCATATGGTTCACGAATTCGTACATTTTAATGCGACGATCGAATGCTCGACCAGTCGTCGATAATCCTGCTGATCCCAATAACGCAAACAAAAACACAATGGACTCCGCCAAGCTTCAATTTCGTATGAACAATCGATCCACAAACCTCTTCTCTCGAAACCCTAATAATAAACACACCTCTAAATCAAGCCTAATATTCTTTGCATCGATCACACTAAGTATCGCATTGTTCTGTTTCTTATTCGTTGGTTCCCGAAACTTGGTGACGCCGAAATTCGGGATTGTGATTGATGGAGGCAGCACAGGGTCTCGGATTCACGTGTTTGAGTATCATGTCAAGAACGGGGCACCAGAATTTGATTTTGGGAAGGATGGGTTGGCTTCGATGCGTGTGATGCCGGGGCTGTCGTCGTTTGCCGAGGACCCGGAGGGAGCGGGTGGGTCATTGGAGGAGCTGGTGGATTTTGCAAGGGAGAGGGTTCCAAAGGAGCATTGGGGGAAGACCGAAATTCGATTAATGGCTACCGCGGGATTGAGACTGGTGGAGGGTAAGGTTCAGGAACGGATTTTAGAGTCGTGCAGAAAGGTTTTGAGGTTATCTGGATTCAAGTTTCACCATGATTGGGTTTCTGTCATTTCAGGTATGGTAATGCGGGTTTATACTTTGACTCACTTATGATTCTTGTATGGTCTATTCTTTATATGCATTAGTTTGATGGTATTTGAAGGTATTCAAATTGGAGAAAAAACTGCTTTTTAAATTTCATCCAGGACCCCCCAGTTTTATGCATTAGTTCAATTAAACATAGCTTTGGTAACAAGTATGTAAATATTTAGCATGATGCAATGGTAACTAAAATTATGATCTAGATATTCATTATTTATCTACTTCTACATGTTTAGTGAGTAAAATGACATCCTTTTGGAAAAATAGTCAGAAAGAAACTTGTGCATAATGGTTTTGCTGATTGCACTTGCATGTATTCTGGAGTTCTGTGGAATTGGATAGTATGAGCTTTACCTCCAGTTGTCTAATTCATTTGAACATGTCTGATTTTGTGGTTGTGAAAGGGACTTGAAAATCTTTTTAGTTGTTCCAGCTAAATTTGTTTTTCTTGTTGAAGGAAAGCAATGGCTTGTTGAAGTTGAACAATTCAGCGTAGACCTCTTTCTAGGCACTATTCTGCACTCCTACTATATTTTTGGTTTATATAGTAAAAATAGCATAATAACAAGTAATTAATTTGGTTTCGTTGTTCTTAGTTATTTCTTCAATATTGCAATATGTCTAATATACGAGTATTTGACAATGCAGCTAAAGCCATTTGGAATGTTTTGCTAATTTAATTTCTGTTTTCTTTAGAAATATCCATATTCTTAGTGAAGATATGGCTTTTGGACTCACTATATGGGGACAATTATAGTAGATTGACATGATTTTTCTTTTTTATTTACCCTATTTTTGATTACTCAAAACTGACACATTATTTGGACAAAATATTCGATTGTTGATTGGGTTGAAATCTGGAGATATACGGGAGATTGATATATTAATTATATTAATTCCAATGTCATTTTAGGCTCCGATGAAGGACTATATGCTTGGGTTGTTGCTAATTATGCCCTTGGCACTCTTGGTGGCGATCCTCAGCAAACAACTGGAATTATTGAACTTGGTGGTGCTTCTGCTCAGGTTTACTCAGTTTTGGTTGTTCTTTTAGTTGATCCACTTCTTTTGATATAATGTTCACTTTAAATGGGAATGGGACTTGATTCTTGGTGAGGAAAAACCCATATTCAATATAATATTGTTGAAGATTTCTAGAGTGTTGGAATTGTGGAATATTTGATTGTTCTCCACACATCAGGCTTGTCATGTCTACTTTAGTTTTTGTTCTTTATGAAGTTAATTGTTATTGATTCTGATTGTATCTACATACCCTTTTTATTCTATTTGGGTTGCTAACTCAATGGTCGAGTTCTCTGCTTTTAAGTGCTGCTAAGATCTTTTATACATTTGGAATAAGCGAAGGATTCGTTTTTTAATTATTTTTTATGAAGCCAATAGTTTTTAGGGTGAATTCGACTACTATTATACTGTAGCTCAATAACTAACTCAGTAATTTTTCCATGCATGAGATATATGATTGTCATCTGAATCCTTGAGTACAATCATTTCAGGTGACATTTGTTTCAAATGATCCGATACCCCCCGAGTTCTCTCGTATGGTTAAATTTGGGAACTTCAGTTACAATCTCTACAGCCACAGCTTGCTTCAATATGGTCAGGTAACTTTAGCTGTGTAATTGTGTATACTTTGTGGCATCAACAATTTGACATACTTATTTGTGTAAAAATTGTGGTTTCAGTGTTGTTTTGACCAATTATACTTGTCACTTGTCATCTTATCTCTATCTCCTTATATTTACATCTGATATTTAGTTGTTAGATTTCCTTATCATTTTTTTCTTCTTAATGCTGTGTTTATTTCTTTATTTCCACCTAGTTCATTGATACGTCAATGGTTCATCTGCTAATTTCCGGTTTGAGAACTCTTCAGGACCCAGATTCTAAAATTTTCTGCTACCTTGAATGCCAAGTTTCTTGTCTGCGGCCTTAATTGCCATTGCCATTAGAGTTGAGAGTTTTGATACCATATGATCCTAGTGCTCGAAACTTTTTATGACTGGCTGTAGAAAACTGAAGGTAGTTGAGGGTTTATCAAAATCAGAGTGAACTTTTCCTTTGATTCACACTCTTTAAATTCTAGGAGGATGACTGACCTTGTTTATATGGGATTTTTATCAATATCGCTTTGAACTATGACTGTAGCTGATACTTCTGCCTTTGCATATGTA
Organism: Panax ginseng; assembly: GCA_020205605.1. Taxonomy (NCBI): domain Eukaryota; kingdom Viridiplantae; phylum Streptophyta; class Magnoliopsida; order Apiales; family Araliaceae; genus Panax; species Panax ginseng. Next base: position 100,399,205 of record CM035147.1, read on the forward strand.
CTTTTGAATTAGTCTTTCATGTGCTTATTGATGCTCGTTAGCAAAAGCATGGTGCCTTTTGTGCTGCATTATTGCAACTTAGGGGTTTATGGTAACTGTCTCAGCTATTTGAGCTTATTAACTTGTCCCACTTTGCAGAATGTCGCATTTAACTTGTTGCGGGAGTCACTTCTTACAGGAGGCTTAAAAGTGGGTATGTAGAAGTAATCTCTTTTCCGCTATAGTCCTGTGCATGTAATATATATTGGAAAGTTTTAGAATGTTTCATCTGACTTATTGGGCAACTTCTTGTTTCCAATACCTAGGATTGGACTAGTCCTCTCACTTGCACCATCTTTAGTTCTGTGCAATTTTTTCAAGTTGTTTTCCATGGAGCTTAAGTGACCAAACTATGCTGACTAATACCTAAGATGATACTTGTGAGATCTGTTAGGACCAAATTTGACATTTTAGAGTTATATAGTAGATGTTATGCAACAAAGTCAGTAGGCTGACCTCTTGTGTCAATTTCTTGAGATCAAAGTTGTTGTCATTTACTTTACCGGAAAGGGTAATGATGTGTAAAATTTTGATTTGAGCAAGCCTCGATTTAAACCTTTTCTTTTTGGCAATGCTAAAGTCGTGGCTTGTTTTGGTAAAGTGTTTATGTTAGAAATTGACAAGGAGATGTTCTGTTATAAAGTTTTAGCTCAAAGCTTTTATTTTTATTATTGCAGCTACTGAATCTATTCAGAGAGGGATTCGACTGGATCCTTGTACTCCTAAAGGATATACACATGATATGGAGTTGGAAAAACTCTCTCCTAGTTCTTTGACAGAAAAGAAGACATACCTATCTGATCTGCATCCGAGTGGTAACTTTTCAGAGTGCAGATCCGCTTCACTAACGCTTTTGCAGAAAGGCAGAGGTATATTTCTTACCAAAGATTCTGTATGGTCGCATTTATATTCTGATCAAGAATTCCATTTTAATTCTTGTCAAAGTAATGGATGGAGATCCTTTGCACATGAAATGCAGAAGAATGCTCCCACAAACGCTGCTACATAGGATCAACATTCATACCCGAGCTCCGGGGGAAATTTTTGGCCACAGAAAATTTCTTCCATACATCTAAGGTTTTTGCCTTTTTACCTTTTGGATAATCAATTCTCTCTTGGATATGTTATAGGAAAAATCTTTCCAATTTTATAATATGTGATCATTGTGAATGACATTAGACCTTTCTTTTTTCTCCCTTCAAATAGTTCTTTGGGTTGGCCCCTACATCATTTCTTTCTGACTTACCAACGGCTGGACAACAATTTTGTGAAGAGGATTGGTCAGAGTTGAGGAGGAAATATCACTCACTTAATGCGGAGGATTTGCTTCATTATTGTTTTTCTTCCGCATATATTGTGGCCCTACTTCATGATAGTCTTGAAATTGCTCTGGATGATCAAAGGTATTACTTCTTCAACAACTCGTGCATAATTTTACTATTAATACATAGCAGGCTGGGTTTTGACTAACATCTCATTTAGAAGGTCAGGGTAGGGGTTTTTAGTGAAACATAGTGATTGTGATTTTGCTTGAGCAGGATTATGTATGCCAATCAGGTGGGTGACATCCCTCTTGATTGGGCATTAGGAGCTTTCATCTTGCAGAGTACAGCCGACTTGGATGGAGAGCACTCTAGTTGGATATCTTACATTGTTAGTAGTGATTCTTCTCATTGGCTTGTTTTTTCGATCTTCGTTGTGTTGATGTTTACTGCATGGTATGTGACAAGGTGGAGGAAACCTCAGTTGAAGACAATATATGACCTTGAAAAAGGTAAGTATATAGTTACACACGTTGATAGATATTCATAGCTTCTTTATTGGGGAGACAAAGCGCCTGGTCCTGGTTCAGAAGATCTGGACAAAGGAAGGAAGTATCTCAATTCTGATCTTTTTGTGCCTCTACCTTAGTTTCTATGGCCATGAGTTGACCTCTAGAGGGAAGCTTGTTGATGGAAGTTTTAGATCTGTATTTTAAGAAGGAGGGGGGATGAAACAAACAGTCTTTAAAGGTCACTGGTGTAAAAGATGCATGTATTTTTAACTGCAACCGGAAACCTCAGTTTAATTATTCAATTTTTAATTTTTATTGTTTAGGATGGATATATGAGAGAAACCAAGTTGAGACTTGAGATGATAGAGATTAGAGGGGGAGTGGCCGTGTGGGGGTGGTTAAAATTATTGTTCAGTAGAGTTGTAATGAAAATTCTATGTTCCTCTGGGCTCTGGTCCAATATTTTCTCACTAGGTTCTGTTTCCAACTGTTGAGAAAGTGATGTCTGACATTGTTTGCGTTCAGATGTATCGCTAGTCAATCGGAATTGATAGTTTGTCTTTATGCAATTTTTTATCCGGACTAGTTTTTCTGGCATATTAGATAACATGTATGTTGCAAAAAAAATCATTTAGTCGGCCAATATTTCTTCCTTTTCACCAAAAAAATAAAATAAAAACAAATACAACTATTTTGACGTTTTAAAATTAATTCATAAAATTCTGTTAGGATTGAAAACAACAAAGTTTGTAATTAAAAGAACCTTCTAGATAATTACAATCGTAGTTACTGGCCTGCGCATAGTATGTTAGAACCCTATAATAATATTACTACAATACTACTAGGTTTGTGAGTTTTGAGGGAATTGATTATAATTTCTCGTCATTTTAATTAAATTTTTTCTTGTGAGTTTAAGAAGAGGGAAGAGGAGAAAATATTTTTATTTTTAAATTATACTATTATTATATTATATTTACATATTAATATAATAATTGGCATTATTTATTTTGAAAGATTACTTTAGGTGATATACAATATTTAACTTTACTATCCTTCCAAATTTTCAACCAAAAATAAAATTAATTTTACCTTCAAATCATTTCCCTTCCTAAAAAAATTTCACAAACATGGGATTTTAAAGATTTTGATTATTTTCCCTTTCTTTTCAAAAAAAACTTACAAACACATTATTATTACTACTTCCAATCCAAACCGGTCTTTTCTGTCAAGAGTTGACTAATAAATATTTCATCCGTTCCGAATTCTAAATTTTTTATTAATTTTTTAAAAGTTCTTATGAAATATTTTTAAATTTAAAATTGATATGATTCATTTAATTTTTTAAAATAATAAATTTTAATTACTATTATGATATTCATAATTGTATTGACATATACTAAATGAATTCATCTCAATTTTAAATTTAAAAATAATATTTTAAAAGTCAATATTAATTTTATAATTAAAAATATTAAAAATGATAAAAAAAAAATTTGTGAAATCACCAAAATAAAGAAGAAGAAAATTCTTTAGAAATTGGCAGCAGAGCTACAATAACATAAAAAGGACAGGACAGCAGGATAAAAGGAGGATTTTACTAGAAGGATAGCAATTGACATATTTGCCCATTTGATTCAATTCAAACTTGTCGTAATAATACGAACCTCGTTGAGCAAGCAGCAATAACGCGTTTTTCTTATACGAGGACGAGGACGAGGACGAGGACTGGACTGGAGTATTCATTATTTATTCCCCCAATTGTATGCTTCTTTTCATCTCAGCTTGGTCATCGGTAGATATTTAGAGCTTTTGTAAAGATTTGATTTGAGTATTAAGTTTTGGTTTTCGATCCAGATAACTAGTTGGTATATATTTTGGTGTTCGATTGATACGGCTTTAATTGTTATTTCTATAAAATGGGTGGTGATCATTTGGTTCTTAATGTGGACCGGCTTGTGAATCCTCCTGAGATGTCATCATCTGGGTCGGGTGAAACACCGCCGTCGTCTGAGGTTGATAGGTTGGATGATGAGGGGATGATGGAGGAGGCAAATAATGAGGAAACGCCTCTTATAACGTTGGCCGAGTGCCGCATTTGCCAGGATGAGGATGCTATTGGCAATATGGACACACCTTGCGCTTGCAGGGGCACTCTCAAGGTAGCATAAAAAGCACCCTCAATTTTACTTTTTTATTTCTATGTACAATTTTATTTTTTATGTGTCATGTGTGTGTGTATAATACTATTATATATACTCCTTCTGCTCCAAGAATAGATATACATTTTCATTTTAGTCCATTGCAAAATTAGAGATACATTTTATTTGCTCCTAACATTTCATTACTTATATACACTTATATACTTGGTAGATTGAGTACTATCATGCTGCACTATTATATTTCTAACAAGTGTTAGGGAAATGTATGGAAAGTAAAGTTTTTCTTAAACTTTTTGTTTAGAAATAAAAAATTTGGTTTGTTTTAGGTAAGGATAATGCCAGTTGCAATCTTTTATTGTTTTTCCTAAAATGGGTTATAAATATATCAACTGTACCAATAAATTAATTTTTTTGCTCGATAGGTCATCGTATGTTTTTCATATCGTGTCGAAGAGGTCGAAAACAAATTATATTTCTTATGAAACCTATTTTTTTTAATTATCAAATCGAATCATTATGCAACATATAAGGAACAAGAATGGGGAGGATATTTTGGTATCCAAATTCATTAAGTAACTTGACAAGATACAACTGTTTAGTACTATATAGTTCAATTTTGAAAGACCTATTATTCACTAATAGTCCGAATATATTGTTTTAAGCAATAGTAGTCAATTTTAGTCTTTAATGTTGAACGGTTACATATCGCTCATTATTTAATGCATTGTAGGTTATGATCTACCGTGAGATACTTCATCATACGGTAGAGTGTGTGCGTGTGTACACATATATATGATGGGAAATGTATCCTGCAATACATATTTTGCACCTTTGATGAATGAGACTAAGAATTGTGAGAGGTTTACGTGTAGTGTTTCCTAACCGCCGAAGATAAGTTATCTGATACATTTACGTCTTACTTAAAATAAGCATATTATTTCTCATAATTTTGTTGGCATTGAAATTTTCTTGACATTTAGTCCCAATTTGAAAACATTTTTTTTTCTACAAAAGGAATTAATTTAGGTCAGGGTGGCTCAAATTCTTTTTGAAAAATGAAAGGATGATGTCCTAGCATGAAGAGATAGCTTTGTTTTTTGAAAATTGAAGTGTTGGTGCTGCTGTTTACTGGCATTTTCCCCTAAAACTTTGATATAGAAAATAGTTGTAGCACCACTAACATAATTTTTCCTTCCTTCCTCCCTACCTCTCCCCCTTTCCATACCGGATTTTCAAGCATAATATTTTTGCTTGAACCTCATCATTGTATATGTGACATTGTTTGATTTCTCGAGTAGTGAAAAGTCCGTAAGAGGGCTTTTATTTATGCTCTTTTATGATTGAAGCTAGCAATTTTAAATGATGCCGTGATTGTTAATGAAAATGCCAAATTCAACGTATCTTACTTTTTTTTATGTTTATGTTGCCTTGGTCTTTTATCCTCTTTTGTTCTAATTATTTCAGCACATGTATTTGAGGTGTTATTTTCCTTTCTCCTTTTATAGTCTTCTCATGGATTTACTCATTATTGGTTTGTACAACTTTTATGCGGTATGCTCACGTAAAGTGTGTCCAACCCATTGCAATGCAATGAAAAGGAGACGTAACTTGTGAGATCTGCCATCAGGTATGCTTCTTTTTTGTGAACAATGTTTTACAATTGTCTTACTAGCATATGCTCTCTTTAAGATCTACCGGCTGTCCTTGGAAAAAGTATGAGATATTAAGCATAGTTTACCCTTGTGTATATTATGATTTTGAGGATTAAACCAACTACGCTGTTGGGGCAAAATATTTGGATTAGTATAATAAAATCTGACTAGCTAACAGACTACATCGGCGAGAGAGTGCTATGAGACATATGAAAAGCACAAAGAAAACCAATTGCTTAAGTAGATTAAAGTTCTGCTATAAAGACTGTTCTCAAGAGGAAACTCAAATGGTTGTTTTAAGTTTTTACTTTTAAAAACTTTTATTTACCCTTTTGGATGTTTTCACTTTGTGTACTTGGGTTCACCCTCCCCTTAAGAAGTTTGTAATACAATTGCTTTACATATCAGAAAATAATTTTGCATATTTATAGGAGTATTATTTGTCAGAGCTAAAAGCAAGTAGACTGTACTGTACGCATGGTATATCCATGATATCTTTTGTGGCAAATTTGGTTTTTAGGGTGTCTAGAATCACTATTACGACAACTTATTTTTTGTTGATACATATTTGGTCAGATAACAGAACTTCATCTGTGTAAAGATGTTTTTTTTCTATTAATGTGCAGCTTTACCAACCTGATTATACTGCACCTCCTCCTCGACCTCGGCTTGAGGAGACTACTATAGATATAGGGTAACTTCATGTCTCCTGGATGCTTTATTAACGATTCCTTTGTTTTTCTGAAAATTGTGTTGATAAACATTTATATGTTACCACTTTAGTGTAAAATTGGGTTATATATTCCCCTGAAAAAAGAGAAAATACAAGGATTCTGAATCGAAAAGATTCATCATGGCAACGTTCTGTTTTATGAATTTTTTTCTTTTCTTTGATCTGTCTATCAGGGGAGGATGGCAAATTTCTGGTACACCTTTGGATTTGCATGATCCTCGCATTTTGGCAATTGCTGAAGCAGAACGTCAGCTTTTGGAGGCCGAGTATGATGATTATAATTCAACAGATACCAGTGGAGCTGCATTTTGCCGTTCAGCTGCGCTTATTGTAAGCCCCTATAATCACATAACTAATTTGATGAGGGCATGATATGGAGTTATGGGCTAGCAAATCCAACATTTCGCTTGCAATAAGTTTTCCTTGTCATTTGATGTTTCAACTTCAGAAGTTGGGAAAAAAGAGGGATGGGAATGACCAGCAGCACTTTGTGGCTGTTAAAGATTTCCCTAATAAATCTGGGTCGTATGATTATTATTCTTGGTTTAGCAACTGTAAATTGTACTTGAGTTATGCATTTAATGATGCTAGTATCATTGCCTAGAATTTCTAAGGTTCTTGAAGAATGAATTCTATAATTCTTATTTTGGGTTTAACAGCTTTAATGATGCTATCATTGTGTAGTTGTTCTTAGGTTCTTGCATATATCAATAGTTTTAGAATTCAGGCGATCCCCGTGTCGCGCGTTTGCTTGTCTAATGCTCTTATCAGTTTTGGTTTTTGAATCTTAATGGATTTCATTTTCAGTTAATGGCTCTCCTGCTATTCTGGCATGCATTGACTGTACCTGAAAGCGATGGAGAGGACAATGGATCTACTTTCTTCACTGTAAGTAGGATTGAAACTTTCTATGTGACTTTCCACGGTCCAGCATTTGTGCAAGGGTGTATTGTTTAGTCTCTGGTTAAGTTTACTCGTTTAGTGATTATGATGTTCTACAGCTTTTCTTGCTCCGGGCCACTGGATTTCTTTTGCCCTGCTACATCATGGCCTGGGCCTTCAGTATCTTGTACCGCCGAAGGCAAACACAGGTTACTGTCCGTTTAGTTTTCTATTATGTATTATCATGATATCAGTATCGTCTCTCTCTTTGATTTTTTTCATAGGCTTCCGCCATTTTAATGTTATACCCCTGCATTTCTTGACATTCCCTGTGCTTTCTCAGATTTGAGACTCATGTATGATGCATGTGTTTAAAGCTGTTTAAAACTGTTTTTGTGATTGGTGAAACAGGAGGCTGCGGCATTGGCAGCAACACAATTTGCATTTGTGCTACAATCAGGACAAACCAGGGGTCTACAGTTTACACTAGCATCAGCACCCACAGTAACTCCACAGCAAGAACATGCTTAAACTTGAGCCACCAGTTCCCGCCATTATTTGTTTGCAAGGGACTTGTTGAAGCAGGCGCAAACCCTCTCAAATATCACGGTGTATCTAATTTTATTTTCCTGGTTCTTTGTATCAGAACTTCGAACCTTTCAGTATGAGCCTTTGTCTCCCAATTTACATTCAGAATTGCTTACTCTGTAATTCATAGCAAGGAACATACTAGCTCAGTGTATATATATATAATGTTTCTGACACGGGTTGAGTTATTGCCAAGATTTGATATAATTTATGTTTTGTTATTTATTTAATAGTAGTTAGGTAGGTTTAATTATTTGGGTTCGTTTATGTTTTAGGCTTATTTTTAAATTTATTGGATTTTTTTTATTTTTAGGGGGTGTATTCAATTAAGATTTTTAAAGACTTTTAAAGATTTTAAAAGTTTAGTTGTATTCAATCAAGACATTTAAAGAGTTTATAAAAGTTTAGTGATATTCAATTATAATTTTTTTAATGTCTTTAAAAGTTAGGTGGTATTGAATTAAGATTTTTATAAAGTCTATAAAAGTATTTTGGTATTCAAAAAGTCATAAATTTTAAAGATTTCTATAGACTTTAGAAGAAAATTATAACTATCAATCCATATCTAAAGTCTTACCTCATCTCTAAAGATTTTTAAAGACTTTCAAATAAACACAAATGTGGATAAAACTAGTTATTAATTGGACTTTGTCTTTTATTGGGTCAAATTAGTTATTTATTTGGGTCCTTAACACTAATATACAACAATTAAAAAGTAATTACAAAAATAAAACACACACAACATAATTACAAAAATAAAACAAACACAATATTACGTTGCTAAAATCACATGTCATTAACTCCTATACGTCAGTTACCAACTTTGCTATTTGCAACTAACCGCTCCTAAATTGAAACAATTGAAAAAACATGCCACTTTCATATCGGAGAAATCCAAATCTTCTGTCGCGACACAACTCTGAGATCGGAGAAGACGAAATCTTTTAAATGCAAGTCTGCACTCTCGAGATCGGAGAAGATTTAAACCTTTTGGCAATGTGGCGCAAGAACTCTCGAGATCGGTAAATAGCATACAAAATCAACAAAGAACTTCAAGTTCAAGAATAAAAATATATCATCAAGGTGATCTTGAGTGATTGTTGAATACAAGATCACAACAACTTCGATACAAATCTGAATACGGAGGTATGTGAGTTTAAAATTCGTATGCATGTAGTTACCTATGGTTACTACGAATTCTTATATTGATTACTTTTCTTAAGTTTTTCACACTTAAAATGGTCACAGATTAAGAATACTGAATGTTTTGAATGGTCATTAATATATTTTATATTATGGTTACTAAATAGATATAAATTGGTTACTGTTTATTATGTATTTAGTTGCTGAATAATGTTTATTTGATTGCTTTATAATTTTTATATGAGTTCTACTGATTTTTTTTATATTAATGGTTACTCATCAAATACATTGGTTACCTTCCTACTTGAATCGGTTGGCCATGTGTAATGTTGTCTTGATTATCGTGTAACATTATCTTTGTCTAATGATGTATCGTTCTTCGCTCTAATGATATCTTGGTTACTTTGTAACATTAAATTGATTATTGACTAATGTCGACTTCAATTCTTCGTAACAACATTATAATGGTTACTGACTATTGCTTAGTTGATTGCTGTGTAAAATTATAATGGTTAGTGCATAATATTACTTACTAATGCTGACTTAGTTATTGAAAAATGATGACTTGATTACTGACTAATGCTGACATGGTTACTGTTTAACATTATATTGGTTACTGACTAATGCTGACATGGTTACTATGTAAAATTATAATGGTTACTCATTAGTGCTAACCTGGTTACTGTATTAATCTAATTATACTTATACTTATGTGTTTTATATTAATGGTTACTTTTTACCTACATTGGTTACATTCTTACAACATTTAGCCTTTAGTTGGTAACAATCAAGTTATACTGGTTGGTTTTTACTATAAAAATGCAATGGAGAATGTGTTTATCTTGTGGCTACTAAATAAATATGTGTTGGTTACTGTTTAAATTGGATTTGGTTACTGTATAATGTTGTTATGATTATTACTATATAATATTATGGTGTTTTATATTGATTTGTTTAATTATGATGGTTACTTATTGGCTACATTTGTTACCTTCATACAATTGTTATAGTTTAATTGGTAATAAATGTGAAACCCCAGATTTTATGAATAAAGAATTAATTTTCTCGAAATAATTTTTTTTTATATTATGGTGTGAATTTGAGATAATGTTATAGTTGTGGGTAATATTTATAAATTTTGCAAAGTATGCAAGTTGTCATATTATATTCGATTGGTGGGGAATATTCGCTTTTAAACAGAAATATTCGATGACGATGGCACAATCATTGATGGACCCTCATTAACGGAATTATTGTCATTTGATTGAGAAAACGACAAAAATATTTTATTGAAAATAACGATTTAAAGTTTTACCGTTGATACTGTTGAACTACTCGGTAGTAAAAGTACAGTAATACGCGTTGTTGCATAGGTAGACACGATATTGATTATTGATATTTATGTGAGAAGTCACTCAGTTTTGTTCAATTATTGCTACAATAGTTGCACGACAAGATCTCACATTATTTGATTCAATTATTGTTGATTTAGAAGTTTTGTTTTATTCACGTAATAAAATAGAAACTTCTTTTTATATAAAATGTAATACTTTATTAAAATATTCTATAAATAGAATATATTATATTCTATTATGCATAGTATTTTGCATAGTAAAATCTTTTTATATAAAATGTATTACTTTATTAAAGTTATTCTATAAATAGAATATATTATATTTTATTATGCATAGTGTTTGCATAATGCCCAAGATAAGAAAGCAGATAGTAAAAATCTTTTTATATAAATAGAATATATTATATTTTATTTAAAAGATTTTTCTTTAAATATGGACCGTCGATTAAAGTAAATCAATCTGGACCGCTCATGAATTAGTTACTATGCATTTCATTTTCCTATAAATAAGCTCATTCTTTCATTATTTTTTTTACTTAATTCACCGAACTCTGTAGAAGAGAAACTATAAAGAGAGACTATAGAGATAGAAGAAAAGTTTTTTGCTACTTCACTACTCTTATATCAAGTATTATTTTACTAGTAAGGGGTGTTATTTTTTTTCTTATTCATGAAGAGAATGTTGTTATTCCATTGCTTATTATTCTCGCTGAAATAACTCAGATACGCTGGCTACCCTATACTTCGGTGACATTCTTCTATTATTCTCGCCTTTATTATTCGTCGAAATATCCTCGTCTGCTATATACTGAACCTCGGTTCCATTTTTATTATTCTCGTTTTTATTATTCTATCTAATATCCTCATCTGTCTATACGCCACGGACCGGTTCCATCATTTATTATTCCGCATTTATTATTACATTTGGAACATCCCGCTTGCAGTGAATTTCACCCGACTGGTTCCGTTATTATTATTCTGTTGAATAACCGCTACATGCAAAGTACCGCATGCATGGTGATATCTTTTGTTATTCCATTCGGTATTATACTCGATTGATTAAAATTTTGACTTCTATACTCCATGAAATTAGTGGAATATCCTCGATATTTGCGGCTTCATCCAAAGATTTTTCATGGAAATATTCTTCTGAGCATTCTTGAATTTTATTCTACAAAGAAGTATCATGTTGACAATTTGGACGTTATTGGTTCCTGGACAAATTAATTCTTGAACTTGTTTAATTGAATTCTTATATCATTGTCATCATCCTCATGTTTATGTTATGTTAAAAGTCATCTGTGGCCTGTAGTGCATAGATGGACTTGGTATGATTATGACCAGGGATTATTCGGTATAATCATGACCGTAATGTTACAAATGATGTGAAAATTAAAAGTCCTCATTGGCCCGTAGTGCATTGATGGACAGTTTTTGGTATGATTATGGTTATCGATTCTCTTCGGCCAAGGGAGCAAAGATGAATTGTTTTATGGCATGATCAGGACCGTTGATGAAAACACGATTATCTTTGGCTCGTAGTGCATGGATAATTCGTGGTCGTGATACTAAAGAATATCCTCGGCCCAGTAGTGCGTTGATGATTTAATGATGTGGATTATTTATCGAAATGAGTCTCAAATGATAAAAGTGATGAAAAACCTTTTAAATCATAAAAGATAGTAGATTTTATTCTCTACTTGACTTTTTTAATGGATTGCTTGTTCAAGCGCAGCTTAAACTTGATGTTGTTATATTTTATCGCTTTTAACATCGTTGAAGGCTAACGATAATTTATTCTCAGTATTATCTTAGTCATAATATTTCTTACTCTGGCTAGTTGAGCTCACCTTTTCTTTCACCGTTTCTTTGAAAATGAGAACATAGCGAGGACTAATCGGGGAACTGGAGTGACTAGTCCGCAGGATAGCATTAATAGTCCTCACTATTTTGTGAAATAGTGTATTAATAATTGTAATGAGGACTCCTTTTGAGTTTGTATAATCTCTAGTAGACAATAATTGTATTCAAACTCACAGCTATGTTTTGTCGTATTGCATACCACATACAACAGTATTAGTAAGTTGTATTTGAATTGTGTACCATGTATCCCAGCGACTCAAGATGGGTGATGTATACCTAATTTTGGGGGCTTCACAACTTGGTATCAAAGCTTAGGATATGATCCCCAGCTAAGATGTGAGATAAGAACTAGGAGGGGAGAGACGGGAAATTCCTTCGCTAGTATGACCTACCTAAGTTTATTTGGTATTTAATTGGTCGGTCAAAGTATAGGGATAATATGTGATATGTTAATTAACCCTTGTTTTGTGGCAGTATTTGAAAATGGCATCTGAAAATATTGAGATAAGCAATGGAGCACAGGAGTGTTGATTCTCCACAGATCAATAATCAGGACAATGTGCAACAGGATGGCGATAATCCTCCTATAAACAACAACACTGATCAATTGACGAACGACGGTACGTTTAAGAGCTTTTTAGAATTAATGCAACATCAGGCGAAGACGGCTCCTGTTCATAATGCAGGAGAAAACAATGGTAACCCACGGTTGGTCACCGCTAAGCAATTCAAGGAGCTGGGACCACCGGAGTTTTTGGGAAAGCCAGAACCACTTAAGGCGGAGACGTGATTAAAGTAGATCACCAAGATATTTGATGTCTTGGGATGTTCCGAGGAGCAAAAGGTTACTTTTGCCACCTTTATGTTGCGTGAAGAGACAGATCACTGGTGGGAATCAGAAACGCACTCAAATTACCGACGCACTCAAGATGTCTTGGGAGAAGTTCCAAGAGCTGTTCAATGACAAGTACTTTCCCGAAAGCATTCATCACATGAAGGAGGTGGAATTTATCAAGTTGGAGCAAAACAATATGACCGTGTCGCAATACGAGGCAAAATTTGCGGAGTTATCCCGGTTTGCATCCCATTTGGTCGATAATGAGGAGCGAATGACGCGAATGTTTTTATGAGGTTTGAAACCCGATATACGCCAATACCTCATTTCTCACAAACTTTGTTTATATTCGATGTTGTGAATAGGGCTCGCTTATTGGAGCGCGATAATGAGTCAAAGACAACCAAAAGGCAAACGACCAACAACACGATAATAATCATACCTAAGGCAACGGTCATCTAACAACGATAACCATCGTGGGGAATATTATCATGCCAAGAATGGTAACCATTTCTGCAGGTAATCATGGCCAAGATAATAAGAATGGACATTTTAAGAAGAGAATGTTCAACAATGACGTGAAGACATCCAAGACGCATTCGCTTTCAAAGGAAGAAGAAGAACGCCCATCTGGTCAGATGTTTCAAATGCGACAAGAGGGACACATCCGTCAAACCGTATTTAACAATCCAAAGCGTGTTTTAATTGCGGAAGAAGGTCACCTAGCTCGATTTTGTTGTATGGTGAAGTCAAGTCCAACCGGGATAGTGATGCCAAAGGATGTCCCGCATAAGCCAAAAGCCAGAGAGTAGTTTAAGAGAGAGCATTTTTTTCTCGTGACGAGAACCCCGAATAAAATTATCACGGATAAGTTAATCATAAGCTCTTCACGAAGTCTATACCGTGTTAGATACCTGCCTCTACTCTTCTTTTATTTCACCTAGTTGTGTTCAATGTTTGTACTTAACTCCGAAGAAGTTAAACTTTGATTTATCTATTGAAACTCCATTGGGAGAAACCTTCGTTACCTCCACTGTTTATAAATCTTGTTTGATTCAAATCGACACTTTCGCGTTACCTGTCGATCTTATCTCTTTGAAAATACTTGCCTTTGATGTGGTTTTTTTTGAAACGATTGGTTAACTACTCATCATGTTTTTCGTAAGGTTATTAGCTTTTATATTCCTAACCAACCTATTATGCGAATTCAAGCAACCAAACCACTAAATTCAATCATTGTCATATCAAGCCATGAGTAAAGAGCCCCGATCCTTTTATTGATGACTTCCTTGTGTGGAATGCACCGAAGCCAGACTTTCTGTAGGCGACGTCGTGAATGATGATGACAAGTTGATAGGTATCATTGTGAAGTGCTATCTAGGTTAAGGGATAGAAGTCATAGTTGGTATCAATGTGACGTACTATCCAAGTCTTGGATGAGAGTAACAGTTTTGAATGATATTTCTATCATTAATAAATCTCTTGACGTATTCCTGAAGACTTCTTAGCCTACCCCAGAGCGTGAAATCGAATTTTGTATTGACATCAGTACAAAACCCATTTCTTAAACCCTCAAAATATTTCTTCAACTAAAACGAACGTAACATGCGCCAAAGACGTTGACTCGAGCTTTTGAAGATTACGATCATACTATTCAATATCATCGTGGAAGAGCGAACGTGGTAGCTGACGTGTTGAATAGAAGATCGTATGCGTTTACAAGTGCGATGTTGTTAACACAAAGACTCATTTCGTATAACTTGCAAATGATAAAAATAGAGTTAAAGACTCTAGGGACCCACGTGAAGATAACGAATATACGAGTAAAATCGACTTTAATCGATAAAGTTAAAGACGCCAAGAAATATACCCGAATCGATGAATGTGAAGAAGAAGGTTCAAGAGGCGTTATTCTAGAAGCAAGAGTTGCGAGAAGAGAGAAATCTCAACCCTCGATTTAATTGGCCCATTTGAAATCCTCGATTGAGTAGAACCGCGTGGCTTATAGACTCGCTTTTACCGCCAAGTATGTCAAGCGTGCTCATAACGCTTTTAACGTATCAATGTTACGTAAATATGTGGATAACCCAACCACATTATTAATTTAGAATCGGACGAGATAGTGGATGATTTAACGTATGAGATCTCGTGTTAAAATCTTGGATAAAAAAATCGTATCCAACACTCAAGGGTTATACCTCAAGAGTTAGAATCGAAATGAAGTCAAGGTATCCTCACCGCTCGGCGATACCAGTATCGTCACGTAAATTTCGAGGGCGAAATTCCATAAGAGAGGAGATTGTGAAACCCCGATTTTATGAATAAAGAATTAATTTTCTCGAAATAATTTTTTTTTATATTATGGTGTGAATTTGAGATAATGTTATAGTTGTGGGTAATATTTATAAATTTTGCAAAGTATGCAAGTTGTCATATTATATTCGATTGGTCTAGAATATTCGCTTTTAAAAGGAAATATTCGTATACGATGGCACAATCATTGATGGACCCCTACAACGGAATTATTGTTTGATTGAGAAAATGACAAAAATATTTTATTGAAAATAACGACGAAAGTTTTACCGCTGATACCGTTGAACTACTTTCTAGTAGTAAAAGTACAAGAATACGCTGTTGTTGACAAGAGTAGCACCGATATTGATTATTGATATTTATGTGAGAAGTCACTCGCTTTTGTTCAATTATTGCTACAATAGTTCACGACAAGATCTCACATTATTTGATTCAATTATTGTTGATTTAGAAGTTTTGTTTTATTCACGTAATAAAATAAAACTTCTTTTTATAAAAAATGTAATACTTTATTAAAATATTCTATAAATAGAATATATTATATTCTATTATGCATAGTATTTTATAGTAAAATTTTTTATATAAAATGTATTACTTTATTAAAGTTATTCTATAAATAGAATATATTATATTTTATTATGCATAGTGTTTGCATAATGCCCGCGATAGTGTTTTGCATATAGTAAAAATCTTTTTATATAAATAGAATATATTATATTTTATTTAAAAGATTTTTCTTTAAGTATGAACCGTCAGATTAAAGTAAATCAATCTGGACCGTTCATGGATTAGTTACTATGCATTCCATTTTCCTATAAATAGAAGCTCATTCCTTCATTATTTTTTTACGAATTCACTGAACTCTAGAAAAAGAAACTATAAAGAGAGACTATAGAGAGATAGAAGAAAAGTTTTTTGCTACTTCACTACTCTTATATCAAGTATTATTTTACGGTAAGGGGTGTTATTCTTTCTTATTCATAAAGAAAACTGTTGTTATTCCATTGCTTATTATTCTGTTGAAATAACCTATATACGCGGGCTACCCTATACTTGGTGACATTCTTCTATTCTTTTGTCTTTTATTATTCGTCGAAAATATCCTCGTCTGCGTATATATATGTAAACTCCGTTCCATTTTTATTATTCTGTCAAATATCCTCGCATGCATATATACGCCGGACCGGTTCCATCATTTATTATTCTCATTTATTATTCTCATTGGAACATCCCGTCGATGTGAATTTCACCGACCGGTTCCGTTATTATTATTCTGTTGAATAACCGCCTCATGCGGTACCGCATGCATGGTGATATCTTTTGTTATTCCATTCGGTATTATACTCAGTTGATTAAAATTTTGACTTCTATACTCCATGAAATTAGTGGAATATCCTTGATATTTGCGCTTTATCTAGTATTTTTCATGGAAATATTTTTCTGAGCATTCTTGAATTTTATTCTACAAAGAAGTATCATGTTGACAATTTGGACGTTATTGGTTCCTGGACAAATTAATTCTTGAACTTGTTTAATTGAATTCTTATATCATTATCATCATCCTCATGTTTATGTTATGTTAAAAGTCATCTCATGGCCCGTAGGCATATGATGGACTTGGTATGATTATGACCAGTGGATTATTCTTAGATAATCATGACCGTAATATTACAAATGATGTGAAAATTAAAAGTCCTCATTGGCCGTAGTGCATATCGATGGACAGCTTTTTGGTATGATTATGGTTATGGATTCTCTTCTTGACCAAGGGAGCAAAGATGAATTATTTTATTGCATGATCGGACTGTTGATGAAAACACGATTATCTTTGGCCCGTAGTGCATGGATAATTCGTGGTCGTGATACTTAAAGAATATCTTTGGCCCGTAGCTGCAGGATGATTTAATGATGTGGATTATTTATTGAAATGAGTCTCAAATGATAAAAGTGATGAAAACCTTTTAAATCATAAAAGATAGTAGATTTTATTCTATACTGACTCTTTTAATGGATTGCTTGTTCATTGCAGCTTAAACTTGATGTTGTTATATTTTATCGCTTAACACCTCGTTGAAGGCTAACGATAATTTATTCTCAGATTATCTTAGTCATAATATTTCTTACTCTTACTAGTTGAGCTCACCTTTTCTTTCACCGCTTTCTTCGTAAAAATGAGAACATAGCGAGGACTAATCGGGAACGAGAGTGACGGTCCGCAGGATAAGATTAGTAGTCTTCACTATTCTCGTGAAATAGTGTGTTAATAATTGTAATAAGGACTCCTTTTGAGTTTGTATAATCTCTAGTAGACAATAATTGTATTCAAACTCTCACAGTTATGTTTTGTCGTATTGCATACTTACACAGCAGATTGTATTAAGAAGTTGTATTTGAATTTTGTACCATGTATCCATGGCGACTCAAGATGGGTGATGTATACCTAATTTTGGGGGCGTCACAATAAATATCAATATACTGATTATTTTCATTTTAAGATGAATGTACAAATGTATTTTATGTACTGGTTACTAACATTATGTAGTTTGGTTACTGGCTAACATATATCTTTGTTACTTTACAGTACTTATTCTTTTGTCAGACAATGGAATTGATTCCTGTTGTACTTTATTTCAACGGTACATGGACTGATAGTAACCAATACACCAAATTTGAAGTTACCGGCATACTAGTTCCATCAACTTGTTCGTTCAGAAAAATGCAAAACATGATATGCATTGTTCTATCAAGTTTGGAGTGTCGAATTTTGGAGTTTTCTTGAGCCTAATTTTATTGAAAACGAATCAACGATTAAAAGTCACCAAACTTTCTTTGGTGAATCGCAGATTTTTGGTCAAATTCTATCATTTAGACCTTCAAAATTGTATGTAAAAATGTGGTTTATATTCTGGTTACTAAGATTATGTAATTTGATTACTGTCTAATATTAATTTGGTTACTTTACAATGTTTATTCAACAGCAGACAATGGAGACCGACAAAGAACTAATACAACAAATTTAATTGTTTACAGGAATATATAATTGTTTACTGTTAGTAACCATTAACCACATAGTTGGTAACATTTTTGATGATGCACAATAACCAAAATTGATGTTGATTAATATTTTAGTTTTTGATTCCATCATGAGTTGTCAATATAAAGTAAACATATACATTGAACAATTGGTAATTGTTCTGAAATATTTTTATGTAAATTTGGTTACCCATCTAAAATAAAATGGTTACTTCTATATTCATATTTAGTTACCAACTGGCATGGACCATTTCGAAATAACTTTTATAACTACATAATTTAAAAGTATCCATCAGCTAGATAAATGTGAACCCTCACATTTATATTAAACACTTGATAATTGTTCTAATATAAGTTTTTAATTATTTGGTTACTAACAAAAATTAAAATGGTTACCCTTATATGCAGGTTTGGATACCAACTGCACATCTCAAACTATTTTTATTTTAATATGAGATCTATAAATGACTATCATATATATAAATGAGAACTCTTAATTGGAGTTTCTTATTCCATCATGATGACAGATATATAAATAAAATATATACATTTAACACTTTATAACAAATCCTCATACAAACTTATAATTATAATAAAACAAGAACTACATAATTATACGATAAGAACTGCAATGTTTTTAATGACAACCAAAACAAAACATCATGTAATGAAACACAGCTTTAGGCAATCCATGATACTAAACAATTACATATTAACCAGAATAAAAAATAAAAAAAAAAACCAAAATTTCACATTGAGGACACAATGATATTAGCCAAACCATAAGATTACAAAGAACTAAAAACATAATAAAGAAGTAACCAAATAGTTATATAAAAGTAACTGAACATGTTTTAATGGTAAACAAAAAACAGAAACAACTCAGATATCAAACCCGCTTAGGCAACCTATGTATACTCTCACACGTACATTTAACATTTGATATATGTCATGATACAAGCTTGTAACTATCTGGTTACTACCAAAAAATAAAATGGTTACCCTTCTATGCATATTTGGTTACCAACTGCACCTTTCAAACAATATATCAGACACAACTTAGAAGTACCAAATACGAACCAACAAACAATGTCAAATAATTGATAATATAATCAAATATGTAATCCCATTTACATAAGCTCTAATAAACATTACATACTTACTAACCATAACAAATGGTTATGGATATCCAATAAAAACCAAAATACGAAACACAATTCAGAAGGACAAGACAACAACAATTGAACTAATCAAAATATGTTACAAATCTTCCTGAAACTTTAGCTTTTTGGCTACTGCTACTTTCTTCTTCATGACTGCTCTCATTCTCTAGAAAAGACTTTTGCATTATGTATAAACCTATGGGAGGAAGAGAAATACCTTGGGATTAGTAAATAGAGAACCCATTAACCATAGGTATCATATCATAATATAACATTAACCATACCATAATAAAGCAGTGACCAAAAAATTATATTACATAATCTAATTGTAACCAAAATATAAACAACATGTAGTACAAACCATTTTATGTAGTAAACAAACAGTTATAAATAATATTAACCAAAACATAATTTAATTTAAAGGTCACCAAAACAAAAACATGTATACCAAAAAATATACTAAAGAAGAATTAAATGGGTTATGTGATGGTAACCAAACCATGTTTTAATGGTAACCAACACATAAACAACATGTAAACCAAACCCAATTTAGTCAACCAATGTATACTAAGCAAATACATTGTAACCAAAACAACATATAAAAGTAACCAAAAATCTAATTGAAGGAAAAAGAATGGTATCCAAATCATAAGCTAAAAGTAACAAATAATATACTCATGAAGTAACCAAACAGTTATATGTTAGTAACCAAAACATATATTAATGGTAACCAATACATAAACAACATATAGACCAAATACAGTTTAGTCAACCCAAATATATTAAGCAAATATATGGTAACCAGAATAACAAAAAATAGTAACCAAAATCCCAACTCAAGAAAACAAAAATGGAATCCAAATGAGAAACTAACAGTAACCAAAAATATACTAAAGAAGTAACCAAATATTTATATAATAATAATCAAAACATGTTTTAATGGTAACCAATACATAAACAACATGTACACCAAAACCAGTTTAGTCAACCATGTATACTAAGCAAATACATGGTAACCATAACAACATAAAAAAATAACCAAAATACCAAATCAAGGTAACAAAAATCGATCCCAATCACAAGCTAACAAAGAACTAAAACATAATGCGAAATAACCAAACAGTTATATGATAGTAACAATAACAAAATTTAAATTAGCAAACCTTTAAAAAAATTTAGGTTGAAAATATCTTCTGGCTATGAACTTGAGCTTCTATCTTAACAACAAGAACATCAAAATCAGAATCCAACTGCACAAACCCAAACAAATTTCTTCAAGTCCTTAATAGAATCACCCTCTGTAATTCTTTTCCTCTTTCCATCCTTCTTCCTTGTATCAACCATTCTATACAAAACATAAAAACAACACAAATCCAAACAATCAATACCCCATTCGTTAGAAACATAAGCAGATACATATGATCATATTGACAATTAATTAGTAGAATGAGAATTAATGAAATTAGAAGCATACCTTAGAGAAAACCGTAATCCTTTCAACAGGAAAGCGCTTAGAGAGAAAAATCACATATTAGCCTCGAAAACATAGCACGAAAGTCACGTATTCAATTTTCTCGTCGAGTTGGTAAACTATGGTGTTCATGGCGGCGGAAGAAGAGACTGACGACACGAGTGGCTTCGAGAGGATAGAGAAGAAGTAGTAAGGGAGAAAAGAGAGAAATAGTAAGGGCGTAGATAGAGAGAGACCGAAGGAAGATGTAAACTAATTTGCTATGTCAGGTCATTAATATTAATCCCTTAATTTAAGGACTCTTAATTGTATTAGTATTGTAAATATATATGATGAAGTGTCATATTTTTGTAATTATTTTATGAATGTATGATTTTTTGTAATTACTTTTAAAAATGTACTATAATATGTAATTGTTCCTATTTATTTTATATGGGCTAATAAATATTAATATGTGATGGATAGATAATTTGATAAATTTGGGCCATAAAAATAATTGGATTTATTATAATGAGAGAATTAACAAGATATATTAATAAGTAAACAAATAACTAGACCTAATCAATTTGGTGAGGAAAAAGCACTTGCTCGAAAGCTTCCAATAGAAAGAGGAATAGATTTGTTCAACAAAGGTGAGATAAAATCATAAAACTCTCATATCAGTTGTAAAGATTATGTATATATAATATATGAAAATAGAAAATATATGATGTGCATGTGTATGTTTTTTTTAGTCGGATCCAATCCAAACACTACATTTGGAGTTACCTTATTCAAATATGGTTAAAATTAGGATCGTTAACCATTTAGAGCCCTTATCACTCTGGACTCCATACAAAGGTCAACCCATTGTATATGCCCAATTCAACTGAACTACGTAAACTGGTCTGGGCTCCTGCCCAATGAACTCGAATGCCCGACCTCGAACATTATGCATCCAAACCGGACTCCAACCCAGAGGGCTCGAATGTCCGAACCCGAACATCTTCAATATCCACTGGGCTTCGGCCCAATAGGCTCGACACCTCAAACCCATCCCAGGCCTTCAGCCTATATGATGGTTGATAAAATGCTTCCCAACATGCATGAGAAGGAAAAATTGAAAGTTTTAAAAAGATTTTTTTTTTAATGCAAATCACAAATTCTTTAATTCCAAAAATCTCAAATTTTCAGTCGTGAATTCATCCCACGACAGCTGAAGATTGAATAAGATAGGATTCAAAAATCAATTGAGAAAAGAGAAGAAAGAGTACGTAAACCCCCAATCTCATCAGAAAGCAATAAAAAAGGAATACGGCTACGTACGTACATACATACTGTATGGTTTGGTGTGGTTGGATTGGATTGGAATAATCCTAAAAGACGAGACGAGCATCTACTTTCTTTACATGTGTATTATGGTGACATTCATTCATTCTGATTGCAGTGGCTCCCTTTGTCTCCTAATTTACCCTAAATCTAACACTACACTTTTATAATGTCTTTAATTTTATTTTCTTGATTTTGATTAACGTAATAGTTAATATATATATATATATATATATATATATATATATATATAATGGATCAGATCCGGGAGTCCGGACCTGATAAAAAACGGACCAAATTTTTTTTATTTTTTTTTTTGCTTTTTTTTTTTAAACAACTAAAAAAAAATATTTAATATTTTATGGAACTAAAATTTTTCCATAATATAATGTTTTGGGTGTGATTTAAATACCTATACCAAAAAATAGTGGTACAATTTGCACAGACTGTACATATATATTTTGTTATACGTACCAAAATCACACCCAAAATACTGTATTATGAAAAAATTTCAATTCCATAATTATTTATTTATTTATTTTTAGTTGTTTTAAAAAAAAAGCAAAAAAAAAATAAAAAAAATCCGGACATTAGATCCGTCTGACTAGATCTTGTCCCTATATATATATATATATATATATATATATATATATATATATATATATACTACTCAAATAATTTTATCAAGTACAAAATAGTTATTTCAAAAAATTAAATAAATTCACATTACAATTCAAAATTAAGATTTTATAAATTAAATAGGATCAAAAAAAGGAGGCACTATTATTATATTTATATTAATTAACAGAGAGCGCGGTTATATTTAGTTGCAACAAAATGATATCAACATATTATTTGTAATACAGATTATATGAAATTGTGGTGTGAAACCCTGGACAATGACCATAATGGACCCCTCATGTTTGCATTAAAGTAATAAAAAGTCATTACTACTTTGAGACCAAACTTTGATGATCTAAAGACTCCAAAGCTAGTTTAGTTATTACCACAATTTCATTTTAATTGGTACTATGTCCCATCGGTAATAAGTTACCAAGGCAACAATCTGCACTTTTTTTTGAGTTAAAGAAGGACGGGATCGTATTATCCCCTTGAGATTCTAATAGCCACCAACTTTAATACAAGGTAGGAGGAGTATCTAATAACTACATTTATTAATCAACAAAAACCCCTGCTGCTGCTGCTGCTGCTGCTGCAGCATTAAGCAAAAGAAAAGGCCTACCTAGCACTAACACGTTAACTAATTCAACATCCTTCATTTACCTCAAATATGGAGAGGATCCAGATCCTGAGGATGGAAAACTAGAAAGCAAACAACTCCTTTTACTTTAATTGGACCATGAAAAGCAGATCATTAGCTAGTATTTAAATAACATATCTAACATCAGGTATTCATTGCTTGGCCCATGATCAGTCTCCCTTAATCTTGAGACGCCATCAAATCCCCATCATGCAAATTTATAAAGCATGAGTAGTTAAGCTTTAGAATGTTCCAACTTCATGTGATATAACAACTACATATAATAGGAAAACTGTCTACCTGGATAACCGATAAAAGTTGTAGAGGATTCTTCTTTTGTGTGTAGAGGAGGACGGAGAGAGAAAGAGAGAGAGCCTCAAAATTATTCTTTTGTAACATCCAATTGGTGAAACTAGAACTTAAACAAACCCAAAGAAAGAACTAAGAAAAGCATAAAGAACGCAATAAACCAAAACTGCTATTTTTGTTGCATAGAAATGAGAGCTTGGAATTCTAAAGTGAGATCTTCGATTGGCGTAAAGCTATTGTTTGGTATTTTTTTAGGGGGTTTTCTGTTGTTCCGTACTTTTCCATTCCATTCCTCTTTATGACCCAATACCATCTGTAGATTTGGCTGGCTCAAGGCTGCCTATTCTCTCACTCAAGCCTGTTTCTTAATAACTAAGGCATAGTAATTTACCCACACACCCCTGTCATAATAAACTTGCATGTCTTTTGCACATGTACACGTAAGCATGCTCAAGTGAAGTGCAAGATGGGTAGGAGTCTAAGAGATTGTGTTGGTCTTTGTTTATAAGAAAAAAACAGGAGAAATGACAGTGTAGGGAAATATATGAAAGCGATGCTTGGCTTCTCAAGGATGCTGTTCCAACACCTTTATTCATCCTAGTCAGATACTTCTACAACAGCCTTAATTTGCTTAGATTGCAGGCTTATGATTGGAATGAATCTAAGACTCCTCTCCGGATTTTGGGGCCCTCTCAACTTTACACTTTAGAGTCCCATCAAAGTACTATAAGAGGCAATCACAAGCTTATATCTACCGGAATGGATCACAAAATAAGAAAGATTACAATTTCTCAGTCTTGCTTATTCTATTTCTGCTCTGAAGGAAAACATATACTTTTTCCCTCTCCTTCACATAGAAATCATGTTGCTTAATGCTCAGAGGCTGTTTATCCTTCTAATCTGTATTGGGCTATTAGCGGTTCAACCAGCTAGAGTTTATGGCTTGAGAAGTAAAAAGCTTGCCATTAGATGGAGTAAAGAAGATCATGGAGTAAAAGCAATGAATCAGCGTATCCTTAAGGAAGTTGTTATGGAGGACCTAAATGCAGAGAGGAAGCCAGCTACTATAAACAAGAAATCGGATCCAAACCAATCAAGCAAAAGAAGAGTTCGAAGAGGATCAGATCCCATCCACAACAGGTCATAACATGTTCGAAGTTTTTCCATCAACAACAGAGAAGAACACTGAAGTTGGTAAGAAAATCAAGAACTTGTAACACTACAAAAATTAGAAAGTGGTAGAAATATGATGCCTGCTTCCTGGAGGGTCTTTATATGGATTGATTAAAATGTTTTCCTATTTTATCTTTAGAGATTTCATTAGAGTGATGTGCATAGTCAAAGTTGTTAGAGAATGGCCCATGAAGGTATGCAGTGTCCAAGTATTTACTCATTATTATTTCAAAATCAGAAAAGTGCAATGAAGATGGCAGGCTCTCAAATCAAAGTAATATATTTGTTTTTCCTATTTTCTGTTTCATCAAAAAACTTCATCTGTTTGTATTCTTTGCTTCAAGTTCTTGAAGATGTTTGTATTTCACACTCTAAGGTAAGTTCTCTTCAATTTAAAAGGCCTACTATTACACTTTAGTATTTCGGAGTAATTGACTGTTCTTATTTCTTACTCTCTCTCTCTCTCTCTCTTATATATATATATATATATATATATATATATATACACACACACACACAATTATTTTAAGGTTCAATTAAATATAGTACTGTTATATGAACTCAAACAAATGTGCATATGTTTGTTATATATTTGCAGTTATGCACGCATATTAAAGCCTCATTCGAATAGATGCCAATAGTAACAGAGCAGCACCAGATCTTCCTATAATGCAAGTTTATGTAAGATTGTTAACCCCCCCCCAACCAAACCCCAAAAAAAGAGAAAACTAAAAACATTTTTCAAAAAAATCTCGCCTTCTTCACTTCTCATAAAAATTTCGATTTTTTTTAATTACTAGAATGATTCAATCTTTAATGTCTTATCTGATCATATGGTAACTATTGTCCTAACTTTCTCTACTGGAAACTACAAGTATTTGATTTTTCAGTAATACTAACTAAAGCATCTCAGATGAGTTGCATTTTTAGGATAGATCCCGACTCAATCCGATTTAGTCTCCTGACTCTCCTCAAATCATTACAAAGTCCAAACTTAGTATATTTATTCTGTTATATATCTCTATAACACAATTTCTTCTTTAGAGTCTCTAAAATCACCAGCGAAGAAACATAGTATTTAGCAGCCAACACAGAGTTCCATGTCCAGTTATTCCATCACACGTCTAACACAAAATGACAAAGAAAGAAGTGGTCTCTGCTGAAGTTTGGTCACCAATAATCAAGCAGATATTGGATGAAGTCATTGGCTTCAGTGCTGAAGCCAAAAGTTCAAAAAGTGGTCACTCTTTCCATTTTTAACAGAAGCATAAAGGAACTAGATGAATAATTACCCCGATAACATGACTATAAACGAATATGGAACATAGGGGTATGTATGACAGGATGATAAAAAGCCAACATCTTTAACTAATTAAACAATAACAGATTGTCAGATTCCAAAGAGTACTTGAAGGTATCAGATGTTGGGATTGGCAACGAAAGGGAGCAATGCGAATGATTTAAAAAGAAGAAGAGGTTTTTGGAAGGTGGGTTCAGCTAAAAGTTTCAAGATGATATTATATTGAGTTTCAGTATAGAACTAAATCAAACTTAAGTACTTAACCAACCAAAAGTTTCAAATTTTGGTAGGAGCCAGTGCCTATTGAAGTAATACAAGCTATTTGTGTTGTGCAGGAAATCGGCTAATACTTAGTTAGTTTGTAGCAATATAATTGAAAAATGCATTAGTCTTCAAAGGGAAGAACAAATCATTTAAGCCATCTGACACATTTTAGTCATATAAGGGTAGTTTGCATGATAAAAGAATAGTGATGATAATGAAGATTTTGATTAAAATCTGAGGCAAAACCCTAAAGTAAGAGCTACCAAGATATTGGTAATGAATAGGAAAAACTGAAGAAGAAATTCCTAGTAGAACGGATGGAAGCATAATGAAATTCAAATAAGGGCGTGCGTGTGTATTTATAATACATAACAAGAAAAAGAAGGGGAATTTGAAAGGAAATGTGAAACTTTTCAAATCTTGACAGCACGTTTGAATAAGAGCTCCGATTTGAACAATAAGAGTTCCAATTTGAACACAGAGAAGTAATCTAACAACTCAGAGATTGTTATTAGTTCAGTTCAATAATGTATGTATGTATTACTATTTACTATTACCTGATTGATATATAAGATTTGGAAGCATCAATGTTGAATTGGATTCAGACTAACGTGCTGATGTTCATCACACTTGCTGCGTATGAATAC
This sequence comes from Panax ginseng, assembly GCA_020205605.1. Taxonomy (NCBI): domain Eukaryota; kingdom Viridiplantae; phylum Streptophyta; class Magnoliopsida; order Apiales; family Araliaceae; genus Panax; species Panax ginseng. The sequence goes on from CM035147.1 coordinate 100,426,469, forward strand.
CATACCACCACGATTATAGATAGCTCTAGAGCAATGTAATGGACCCAAGAACCATTGCAGGCCAGGTTGTGGTCGTCGTCCTAATTATTTTTGACTTTGGACATATATATATATATATATATATATAAAATAAAGATTGAGAGCGCCTAGCCTAACCGTTTTGTAATTGGGGGAGTATGTTGGGCCTAGTGTAAGAAAAGAGCAGGCTTCTCTTGTCACATATAAGCCCACTAAAAGAACTTCAATCCTCGTGTATCTGTGTCTCAACTTTTTTTTTAAGGATAATTAAGTTTAGTTATAGTACAATTTTATTTTTTTATCTTTCTATTTAGTCCTTCAAATTTTATAAATTTTATATTTTATTCCAAAAAATAAGGTTTGTTTTAGCTGGAATTCAAATGGAGTTGGGGTTTTAAGGATGATGTTGTAAACATAAACATTTGCTTTCTGTCAGTTTCTTGGATGTATGTATGTATGTATAAGAACCAAATTCTTCAAGTTCATATGATTTCAAACAAACAAATCGTATTTAGTATTTGTTTCAACACTAATCCCACTTGTGTATATGGATGGATGGATAGATAGATAGATAGCAGAATGTCTGTGTTGGTAGGCTACTTCTTATCCATTTGAACCTTATCGTATTACTATTGCACACAACATATTGACTAGTGGATGCATCATCACTAATAACTTACTCCCTCCACTCCTAAATTATTAATTCATTTTTACTTTTCAATTCAATTTTTTAATTAAATCTTAACTATAATTATTGTAAATTATATTTGTTACTTTTAAAATTTAAATAAATTCAATTCGATTTAAATTTTAACATCTATAAATTAACTTCAAATATTAAATTGAAAATGAAAAAAAATTCATTATTAGTCTAATAACTCGCACCTGTAAAATTGTTGGTGTAGGATGGCAGGGAAGGGTAGTCTCTTCATTTTTAAGGCACTGGGCCATCTCTTGACCATGGTTCTCTCCACTTGACCTCCACAGAGGGGGTGGGCGTCTTGCTGCAGAAAGATTTAAAGCTCATCGCCGACCAGACTGATCACACCATTGAATTAATCTTCTTTTTGAACCATTAATGACGACTGCATGGCGCATGCAATGGGATTTTTTAATTCAATGTAATTTTTGTTTTATATTATGTACTTTAAATAAATAAAGAATTACGTGTTAAAAATATCAGCTCTCTAACTTTAAATAATTAAGCACTAATGCTACGTTTATATTATTAAAGAAATGGAGAAATGGAATAAAAAACAATGTATATATCTAGCTAGTGATCAATTCGATAGATAAATCATTCTCATAAAATAAAAATTCATTCCATTCATTTCTCGTAGGAGGAATGAGAATAGATGCATGTGATAATTTAATTATCCAATCACACCGTTTATCATCATCAACAACCAAATATACACTTAATTTTTTTCTCAATTCCATTTATTCAATCCAATTCCAACGTCCCCAAGGAAAAGCTCAATTATTGAGAATAAAGAGGCTGGTTAGATGTTGTGTTGAAAGTTCACCATCACCACTAATTTAATTATAGTATTAATTAGATAACGATAGTGTTGGCATGGTACAACATTATGCTATACTCCCTCCCTCCCTTTTTAAATAGTATCGTTTTAAAAGAAATGTTTTTGTCTATTAATATTTGTCATTTGAGAATTTTTAATTAAGTATTAATTATTTAATTTCTAATATTATCTCAAATATTAAATATAACTTTGATTCTCTTACTATTTTTTATCTAATAAGTAATAACATTCTCTTATTCTAATTCTATATGACAATATTAATATTTAAAATTATTTTTAACTAATAATATATAGTATTATATTATATAATGTGTTTCAACTTCTAAAAGGACAAATAATAATGGAGAAGGAGGACTGAGTACTATACAACACAATATATTAATTATGATCATAAAACATTAATCATCTGCATCTGTATGTCTTTCACTATAGACGAAATTTCAAATTTTATAAAATTTCTATTTTAATCAGTATAATTTATAAAAGATTGTCGCTTTTTTGACATATTTAAGAAAGTATCATTTACCAAGTAAAATTTGTTTGAAATTTCATCATACCCCTTTATGGGAAGTTGAAAACTATTAATACAAGGAAGAATTTCTTGGGACAATGAGAGAATTATAATATAGGAAAATAAATAATTTATTCTCCTCGAAAGTTTAAACGATAAACTTTTGGAACAAATTTTTCTTAAAACGATTCTTTTTATCACCTATAATTTACACATGCTTTCCAGTGACACCGGCTAGGTTATAAAATAATAAGTTCACTATCACATTTCATAACGTACTAATAATAATGTTAGTTTATCATCATATATGATAATATGTCCCCGTTTATAAAAGTAATAATAAACTTATTCTTATTAAAACTCTCCATCTTACTGCTTCTAAAAGAAGTTACGTTCTAGTGAGACTTCTGCAACGTACCTTCTGGTTATTCTTTTTATAAATAGCTCTTTTTATTAATAAAAAAACATTAGAGCAAAGTAAATAAAATTAAAATTCAATATACTTTATCCATTCCATAATATATTTTTGAAACGATAATTTTTAAAGATAATTTATATTTTTAAATTTATCCTTAATATCAACTGAGATTTTTTTTTTTAAAATAAGAATTTAATAGTGAATGTGTGATGCTAGAATGATAGTTAATTATATATACTTTGTCCTTAACACTGTATTTGTGAGTTATAAAATGGTTGAAAAAGTGATTTCTTTTTGTTCATTTCTTTTGTTTGTCAATTTTTAAGCGACAAATTAAAAGTATATATATATATATATATATATATATATATATATATATATATATATTGATTAGAAGTTGACAAATATTTTGTTTCTCTTTCCAGGTACACATATAAAAGAAGTTGCAAATATTTAACACAAATAAAAGAGTAAAATGGTAATTTTAATTTTAAAATTAAATTTATGAAAAAAATTATAAACTCCCAAACAACGCAAAAGAAGACTTATAAATTTTCTATTCTTTTAAAATTAATTTGAGTGTTTATTTAATAATAATGTTATAATATTAGAAAATATTATGTTATTTTATATTATCATCTATAAAAAGATGATTCTTATTTGTGGGACAATGTTTTTCAGAAATGGGAAATTTTGTGAAACGACGGGAATATATAATATAATTTTCCGGCTAAACAATATTTAAGTCATTTTTATATAACGGTGTTCATTTACTAGTTGGGGGGGGTATATAAAAATCTTGTCAAATTAAAGAATGTTTTGGGACCTTTTTAGTTAATTAGGGGAATTAGGTGCAATACCTTGCTTGCTTGCTTGGTATCTGGATTCTGGAGCATATTGAGTCACGTCTGTCTGTCTGTCTGTCTGTCTATATGTAAAAAAACCATAAGCGGTTTCAATTGATTATATAAACTTCTATTTTTTGAGTGGTAAAAAAATGTTGTAAGTACATATAAAAATGGATTCGATTAAAGATAAATTATTTTTTCATAAGTTAATTAATTCCATTATATATATATATATATATATATATTTATATATATATATATTTTTCTATCGATCAATCAATTCAACTTACTCCAAAATATAATTTCATACTAGTTAGAAACTTCCTATAAAAATTTAGTAATGATATATATTTTCATGCAGCAGCACAATTATATATATATATATATATATATAGAGTACACACACTACCGAAGGAAAGGAAAGGAAGACCGATTTGTTATCAAATAATTCTAAATTTTCACATCTTTGCGCGTGCGTGCTATATATTTTGATGGTGACAAAAAATGTGTCAGGCCAATTTTTTAAAGCCATTAAAAAAGGGAATTGACTCAGCCGCAGCAGCACAGCAGCAGCAATAATAATACTCCCTCCCCTCCGTCCTATAATTATAGGTTAATTTTTTATTTTGAGATGTTCTAATATATAGGTTACTTATTATTTATAAAATTTAGTTGGTCTATTATTTTACTTTTATGCCCTTATAATAAATATTCAACCATTACTCTTTTTTTTGAAAAAACAACATTCAATGTTATTATTTGTATCACCACATTTAATGTTATTGTATTCTCTTTGGTTAAAGTTATATGGTTATGAACTTTAATGGTCAGTACACGTCAATCAATGAAGTTGAGAGTATAAGTAAGGAGTAATTAACTTATTTATTAATTTCATATTAAGGGGTATATGTGAAAAATTATGTTAGAAATTGTCACTTAAACTGATTTTCTTAAACTATGTGCCAAAAGAAATCAGCCTATATATAATTATGGAACGGAGGGAATATTATGCATGCATGCATGCATGCATGCATACATACATGGTCGATATATATTGGTTTGCTAGTGTGTGTGTTGGTGATCATTTTTTAATATCTAGTCACAAGTTGGCGTTGCTATCTATTCACCCGTTCTTGCAGCTAATTTCTTCATTGCTTTAATTATAAGCAATCCCTAGTCTTGTGTCTTTTTAATTAGTAGTAGTATGTACATGTACTAGATAGAAGAGAATAAGTTACTGAAAAAGCCTATACATGAAATCATGCATGTTTCCATATCATATGCGTACTATATATATATATAGCTAGCTAGATTTTTATGTCTTGGAAATATTATACTCTTATTCAGATTAAATATATTTATATTTAATTTATTTTATATATATATATATAAATCTCTATATATATATATTATTTTTCCTAATTTACCCATCTATTTAATATGCTTAGTAAATGCAATTGTGGAGAGAAATAATTAATTAGAGACACAAAAGATATTTTGTGTTATTTCTTAATAAGTATATTTAACTCTAAAAATTTAGTTAATCTGAATAGGAGGGAGTACTAATTAAAACCCTCCATCTCTCACCATTCAATTTGACTACATAATTTTATTTATGCGGAGGTGGGGGGTGGTGCATGGTACGTGCTAATAAAGAAATGATCTGTGAGTTTTGGATCAAAGGTTTTAATTACATTTGTCAAATATCAACATCGTCTATTCTTTTACGGTCACTCTCAAGGCCCAGGTGATTGTAAATTCGTCTACAATATTGGTCGTAAAAACAATACATATTTCAATCATTCTTTTTTTATAAAATAATTTGTGTGTAAACTTTTTCGAAAACTTGAATCATTTGCATTTCAAATATAAAAACAAAATAAAAATTCATATTCGTTCAAAAAATCTGACTCAATTCTAGATCAAGCTCGACACGCTAGTTAAATAAACTTTAATTAAATTTTATTTTATATTACTCGATAAACTGAAAAAATTCAATACTTAATTCATTTATACCCTTATTTGCATATCAACAAATCATGTATTTGGAAAGCGTATTACACGTGGAGATGAAGTGTGGAACCTCCAATTTTTAATTAGAATTTGAGCTGAACGTGCAATATTTATGTCCATATGGTTTTTGGTGCAGCACTATTAATTATGTGCACCTAACCTAATCATCTACTAGTTGAAATTCCAAAACAATAATACCACTGCATAGTCTAGTATTATGGTGAAGCATGTTATCACCTAACCTAATTTCGAAGCTTGATTCGTTAATCAACTTGTACAATATTAAAAAATTTACAACATCTACCAAAATACTACTCCAATATAGATTAATATTCTCCCAAAATACTACTCCAATATAATTAATACTCACTCCATTCCAAGATAAAATTTTTAATTTTTTTGCATATTAAAAAAGATGATAAAATGATAAAATTATCCATATTTAAATTCTCATTTAATTGCATAATTTTCTGCACATTACTAACGATGCTCCATAAATATGCATAAAGAATAGAAATATAACAATTAATAATAAAAATATTATAAATAAATTATTATAAAAATAAATTATTTAAAATAAATAGATATTTAACTTCAGACTACCTAAAACTTTTATCCTACTACAGACGGAGGGAGGGTGTATTAGTGCAAGTAAGAAAATACCAATTGAGTCGGTAGATAAGATACTTGTCGGTCAATACCCAATAAAAAAAATGATAAAAATGTAAATTAGTTGCCAATAAAATAAAATAATTGAAGGGATTTTTAAATCAATAAGCATCCTGCCGTATATTCATACGTGGCGCAAAAGGGAGATTAATTAATTATAGTTATGAGGGTGGCACCTACTCATTTATTTATTCTAATGGTAGGTTAATAATAGAAATATTACTCATGTGACGAATGATGACATTAATTTTGTTCACTTTCTCAACACAGATAAATTAGTCAGAATTAATTAAAAATGCTAAAAAAATAAATTCCCAAAGTAGTATTTTTCAAGATTCTCTGGCTAAGTATTCTACCAAATCATTATTATCTCACATAGTCAAAATTACAAAGACGTTTCTGGATATACTTTTTCTGATTGAAGTGACAATTTAAGTGATTATTATATTGTGCAAAAGCTCTAGTACCTTCTAATTAAGGTGCCATGATAAGTGTTACGGTTGAAATTGACACTTCCTTTGTTTTTCATTTTGTATCTTGTGATTTTATATATATTTTGTATTATTAATTACATAAATAAATATAAGTAATATTTGTAATTTTATATATTATTTTTTAATTATCAATTAAATAAATAAATATAAAGTAATAATTTTTTAAAGGGATATATAATATTAAAAAATCACGCTTATAATCTCATACATTAATATGCCTCTTGTAATTGTAATTGTAATTTGACCAAAAAAACATACAATACATAACATGACTCTTTCCAAAAAATAAACTTGATTTATTTTCTTATTTTGCTTTATAAAAGAACTCTGATACCGTGTTAAGAGCCAGCATGTTGCCATTTTGAGTAAGCACTTTTATATGAACAGTTGTATCCCTATCTATCATACTCACTATACATATATCTTGTCCATATATAGTAGTAGTATTAATTATTCCCCCTCACATACATATGGTCATAGACTCATAGTCATATGGAGTACTACAAATTGCATAAACCTTTGGGTTTTTGGTCATAATTACCATAGCTGTCAGCTTGTACTTAAACCAATACCATCAGCAGATCAACCAAAGACCTTCAAGTTTTCTCTTCTTCAACCTTTATCTAGCCAACCCACCTCATCAATAGAAATGACCACCACAAGAAGCCCAGATACAGAAAACGATAGCCCACCCCAAACCCAACCCCTTAGGTCCTTATCCTTCACCCACGGCGCCAACAAGAAACACCACCACCACCACCCACCGCCGGTCACATACAAGGAATGCCTCAAGAACCATGCAGCCAGCTTGGGCGCCCACGCCTTGGACGGTTGTGGAGAGTTCATGCCTTCTCCCACCGCCGCCCCAACCGACCCCACCTCGCTAAAATGCGCCGCCTGTGGCTGCCACCGCAATTTCCACCGCCAAGAATCCGACGACTCCACCACCCCCAACTTCCTCACCTTCCACCGCCACCTCCCACCGGTTAGCCACAATTCACCTTCTCCTCCGCCAGCTCCTAATAACTACTCGTGTGCACCAAACGTGTTCCTGGCGCTGAGCACCGCCGTGCAAGATGATCATCCCCATAAGTCCCCAATTAACCACCACCCAGGAGTAGCAACTCCGGCGACTCCGACGGCTGCAAAGGGGGAAAACCCCAATGGGAGGAAGCGGATTAGGACGAAATTTAGTCAAGAGCAGAAGGAGAAGATGCATTTTTTTGCAGAGAAACTGGGATGGAAAATGCAGAAGAGTGATGAGATAATGGTGGAGGAATTTTGCAGAGAAGTTGGAGTTGGTAAAAGCGTACTTAAGGTTTGGATGCACAATAACAAGACCAATCTTGGGAGGAGAGAGAATTTTGTTGCGAGTAATAATAATGTTGCTACTTATACCACCACCAACAACAACAAAGATATTATCAGTAATGGGGGCGATAGTACTACTAGAGTTATCAGCTTCGAAAACAGTATTAACCACAATATCAGCATCAACAAATTAAAATGACAGTAATCGTCAGAATGGAAGTAGTGATGTTCATCTTCAAGTTTCCACTCTTAGATTTTATGATCAGAGACGGACAGTTGAGAGAGGGTTGTTTTTGTTCATGTCTATTAACTAAAGCTAAGCTAATTGTTTTAGTAATGGTGAAGAAGATGAGAATTTGAAGAATAAACAATCAAACTGTTTATTCAGTTAACTTACATTGGAAAATGAATTTTGCCATGTAACGCTTGCTAAAATTTTTGTACGAATTATTCTTACTAGTGTCTAGTAGTAGTGGAGTAGTATAATTATCTCGATGAGATTATTGTATTTCTCCACCATTATCGAAAGATCCGTCCTGATGATATATGTACAGTTAGAGCATCTCTAGCGATGCAATCCTATACTATATTTAGTCTAGGAACACAGATTTCGCTCCAGCAGATAGGACTAAATATAGTCCATTGAAACAAAAACTATATCAAGAAACTTGAGTTGGTGGACTATAATTGTGACTATAATTTTTAATATATTTAAATGGGAGAGATGGGTGAAGAAGAAGGAAAATGGGGATGCTGAAAAAGGAGATTAGGGCAGGGCTGCTCCAAAGAATATAAAAAAAATCATAAAGGCAAAATTTTTTTGGCCAAAACGATAATAAAATACTAACTGATATAAATTGAAAATATAAATTGGAAAATCTATAAATATATACCATTGTAAGTATTTTGTTAATAATAGTTTGTATTTTTATTATATTTAATAATAATTTTTTTTGAATTCATTGATTATTTTAATCTTTTTATATTATAGTCAACGGGATAGTCCATCTGCTGGAAGAATTGAATACTAAAGGACATATGCTTATGTCATATGGACTAAATATAGTCTACGGGATAGTCCATCTATTGGAGATGCTCACTGTTGATTCATGACAGATTAAGTGCTTAATAAAAACTCCCCCTCCCTCCTAGCATTAGTTCACACTTGATTGTTCCAAATTTGGAGCTGAGCACTGCACAGCAGAGTCCAATTAACAAAATTTGATAAATTAAGCAATTGTTATCAGCAATTACTAATTCTTTAATTAATGGAATACTAGAATTAATTGAACTTGTCAACTTTTCTTTCTGCAGGAGAGTAATGTAAATCTGCCCTTCTGGGCGGGGTGTTGGGCTTAATGGCACTAATAATGGGAGGTGGTTGGTAGATCTTACTACTACTACTAAATTGAGCAAAAACCAAATCTCTCTCCTCTCCTCTCCTCTCCTCTCCACTCCTCTTCCTTCCTAATCATGCCTAAGGTTCTGCTTTTGTCCGTTTAGATCTTCATTAAATATGTTTCTTTCCAAATGAGGGGATGCCTCACCTTTTTTATAATGATAAAAGGTCGACCCATAGTTGTGAGTTGTCACAGTTTCTCAAATTTAATCTCAACTTTTAAGCAAGCAGACTTTTTAAAGCATCGAATTAATTGATTAAGAAGAAGAAATAATATATATATATATATATATATATGTATGTGTGTGTGTGTGTCTATTCCCCAAATTCTGCTGGGGGGTGGGGGTGGGTGGCAATACCTTGCCACGTTTCCTTATTTAGTTGGTTGGTTTAGGCGGCAAGCTTTGGGCGTAGAATAAGATAAACATAGCTTAAAAACCAGTGAAATAATGCTAGTAATACAAGATGAGAGTAAAGAAAGCATGACTCTCGGACAAAAGCTACTTTATTTAGATAGTAGATGTCTTAAATTAATGTTAATCCATGCTAATTTTGATTATTCAGTCATTTTGGTAATGATACTCTTAAAGCTAGTAGATGGTAAATAATTCATGCGCTCATATCAGTTGAGGTAGACAAGTTAAAGCATTTTACTAGTAAATTAAAAGAGAGAAGAAATAAAATAAAAGCAAAGTTTGTCATGAATTTTAATTTGTGTACTATTTTTATTTTTTGAAGGACTTAGTTTGTGTATTAAAAATAATGTTATTATTAGAGACAAATGACCGCATGTAAATATTAATTACTTACTACTGTTTTACAATTAGTTGATTTTTAGAATCTTAAAACATCAAACTAGGGTATAAGAATGCCTAAATATGATGCAACACAAGCTGATGACAACACCATATAATAAATAATCAACAGCTGCTATTACAACTACTTCCCAATTAATAATAACAGGACTACTATAATTCATCAATTTTATATCACCATGTATGTTTATGGAAAGTCATAGATTTTGAAAGTATGCAAACACACTCTGACTTAAGAGATGAAACAAAAGGTGAAATACATACCTTTTTTCTCAAGACAAAAGATCAAGAAGTAAGACAGCTCAGACTTTGAAAACCCGATAGAATCATCAGTAACATTCTCTTCCACGTCGTCGTGCCAAAACTCACAACCTACAAGCAGTGATCAGTTCTCTTTCCTAGCCAAGCCAATCTCCTCTCAAAACTATCAACGAGCTCGCCGTAATTGGCAAGGGTCAGTTGCAGCTCCGTCTAACCCATGCTTGGCATCATCATTCATTCACTTGAACCCATTTCCTAAAACCATGTACATATGTTATACAAAATCATAAATACAGATATTACACAAACACAAGTAAGAAGCCTTACTTCATTAGCTGATAACCAACACACTGGAGTCATAGACCACTCGTATATGTGACATGCATGAGGAAGAACTTTTACAACAGGAAGAGAGAAAAGATTGATATAGCGGGAAGCTATTGCAAAAAAGTTTACTGGAGGTAATTTCAAACCTACTATTTCAGCTACAGATGCATCCAGTGACTCCAACTTTTGCAATGAAAAAGTTTGAGTAGGTCTGAACATTATAATCGACTGGAATTGATAGGACATTCCTTAGGATGAGGATCAATCAATTGTACCCGATTACAGCAAAAGCAGCAAAATAAGGACAGCTTCCCTTCAAGCATCCACTTTAAGATGTCTGCTCGAAGAATTGCCTCACTCAAGACATGATAAGCGAAAAGAGAGATCACCAAATAATAAGATAATGGCATCGTCTTGCTCAAAGATCTGTACCATATCATTGCAGCTCACTGACCAAGTAAATTATAAGGTTTGGCGCTATATTTGGAAATAGGCACAAAACCATATATTTGGAAATAGGCACAAAACCATCTAGTTCTTCTGATATTAAAGATGGAAATAGTTAAACAAGGAAAGGGAAAAAAAATGCTAGAGACAGCATAAAATATATAGAATTCACATACAGGCCATAATATAGTAGAGTAAAAGAAGCTCATCGGTCATAACAACTGTTTACACATCAACAAAAAGAAATACAAAAGAAAAAAACTAATGGTTATACATACATTTTTCTACCTCAAAATTAATTACAACATTAGATAACATGCACGTCTTGCAATCTAATGAGACATAACAAACTTTGTCAACGTGTTAACTAAATTTGGTGAATTCCAATAAACCCTGATTGTATAGCTGTACTCACTTTATAAACATAGCTAAAAGAATTTCTTCTGCAACTATGTCCATCTAGCAAATGCTATATAGAGAAGTGTCGAACTATATAATCAGATTATTCTTCAAACATATTTTTGAATAAGCAATAGGAGTAGAAATTAATTTAAGAGAAATGTGTAAAAATAAAGATTGATGTCGAAACAAAGCTTTTTGAACTAATTAGAAATCAAGCAAACAATGAAGTTAATCGATTTGTCTGCCAAACAGCTTATCACCCTAATTTATTTATTTATTTTCAAATTGCATAAGCCAACCAGAAAGGCCCATTGTTAAACAAAACAATACTTTTATATAAGGTTCCATAATATACTCCCTTTCGCAAAAAGAGTTTCATTTGATTTTTTTCCTAGTCAATTTGCAAAATAAAGTTATTTAATTTTGATTAATATAATAATAATTATTATAAATTACTTAAGAAAGTATTACTAACAAAGAACTTGTAATTTTGAAAATTATAAATGCATATCACAATTTGAACTTTAGGACATTGCAAATTAACTGGTATCAAAAGGGCTAGAGTAAAAAGGTAAGCATAGATAATTAGCTAAGAATTTATACAGTTCCCCTGATTAGCATATATAATACTCCAGTAATTGATTTAACGATCATTACCTCATCATTAACATTAAACTTCTCAACCAAAGCCAAGCAGTGCAACTGAACCGTCATCTGAACCCCCATCACATTCCTAAGCCTAATCTCTGAGTGATAATTCTCGTTCCCTAGTACCCGAACTGAAATAGGTAGGGCCGATGGGTTCCACACCGTCGGCCTTTCCAAAATTGGGATCTTTCGGGTTGAGATTGAGAGAGTGGCTGCTGGGCCGGTAGGCGGATGGATTTCCTCTGAGCTACGTCGACGAAATCATCTCCGGTGTCTGGTAAGTGAAGTCCAATGCGTCTGTCTGGCAGCTTCAATCACTGTCGAATTCCGGTACAGTTTTATTTGTTTTCCCGTAATTGGTTTTGATATACTCCTTTCTTCCCTTAATATAACACATTTTAGAAATTGTACACGTTTTAGAATTCCAAATAAATATTAATTATTTAATTTTTAATATCATTTTAAATATTAAATATAATTTTATTTTTCTCATTATTTTTTATTTAATAAATAAAACTAATATTTTTTTCTAATACAAGGACAATATTTTATTTTTTTTTCTTTTTCCAAAGTATCATTTTATAAAAATATATACATATGACACTACTACAAGATATTGTATCAACCAAATTTTATTAAATAAACTTCACATAAAAAATAATATATATATATACTTATTTATGCAAAATACAAAGCATGCAAAGTTCATTAAGGATGGCATCTCCATCCTTTATCTTCTTCTTTTTCTCAAATAGATACGTTACGTTAGCTTTTAAATTTATTAATTTAGTTAGAATTTATTGTCAATCATAAAAAGATCAAGTATAATATTCTTTTATGATCATTTTGCTAATTTAGGAATTTAATTGAATTGTATTTTGAGGTTTATAAATTTAAAATTATGAGACTTCCGCTTTTATATATAGAATTGAATTTTTTTATTTATTTTATTTAGGTGACACTACATAATTTTGATTAAATTTAACTTTAAAAATACATATCCAAAAATTTACATATATGCTAATATTTTAGTTGAAAACTAACTTGGTTTCTTTCTATCTTTTAAGGGAACATATATTATTCACATTGACCATATATATGATTGACTTGACTTAAAAATTTAAATAAATTATTAAAATTTTAATATTGGATAACTTTGCAAATCCAAATCCTTGATTTTAATTAGAGCTACCAAAATATTTGAAATTGACGTATTCAAATTAAAATAATTCTATATGATTTCCTTACATGATTCAACAAGTTCACTAAATATGTATATACAAAGTAGTGTCGTTGAACATTTTGATCTCTGGAGAACCTAGTGTAAGAAAACTATAGCCTATAGGAGAGAGAGTGGAGAAAAAACCAAAGATTTAACTTCTTCAATTTTGTAATTAATAAAATGACTACCAGGCCAACCCAATTATTAATTATTATCACACACACACACACACACACACACACACATATATATATATATATATATACTTAGCATAACCAATGTGACTTTTATCTAATTTTCAATATTCCCAAAATCAAATTATATTATTAAAATAATATGTTCAGTTTTTTAAATAAAAAAACATTACTAAATTAATACTCCCTCCGTCTCCAAATTAATCTGCTTCAACTTTTTTAAGTCAAATTGACTATTTTAAATTAATAATTAAGCATATATAAATATATTTCTAAAATTATAAAAATTAGGATTAGTAATAAATTGTATATACTTTCTTTTGTTTATAATCTTTTCACCTATATTTTAGCAAAAATAGTAAAAAAATTAATTTTAAAAATGGTCAATTTAATTTTAAAAAATCAAAACTGAACAATTAATTTGGAACAGAGGGAGTATATAACAATTCTAACCCCCAATTCCCAATCCAAACAAGGCCTGCCTAGCCAAATGCTTCATGCTGAGCAATTTGAAGGTGACTATTGCCTAGAATCTAAACAGGACCGGGTGGAAGTGGACTAGTACGTCTTCCTTTTACAAATTGCTGATATTTTGGACTTTTCGTTTGGATTGCAAATCAACGAGTCGGTTCGGTTCGGTTCGAGTTTGACTTACTCGTTTAGTCGAGTTCGCACATAGTGTTTTGTTCGATTACTCAATCAAATATGTTCACGAATCATATGATTCGGTTCGTTTTTGTTTGCGAATAATTCGAGTTCGGTTCGATAAGTTCAAAATTGATTCAAGTAGTTCGATTTCTTAATTACATGTTTAAATTGTTTCTAAAATTCTAAATACAAATAACTAGTTATTTCATATTAAATTATAAAATTTGTCTTATTACTAATTGTTAAATTTGTAGTAATTTTTTTATTACCTAAACATCTTTTTGTTATTTTAATAATTGATTATAAATAAATATTTTTATTAAATTATTAATAAATAATAATGTGTACTTCTTCACCTCTAAATTCTAATTTAATTAAAATAATTTTAATATTTTCATAAAAAAAATTAACAATGATTGTTGGATTATTATAATTTATATCCCTAATAAATTATAACTTATATCATAAAGCACATAAATAAAGTCATTAATCATCATGCAATGACAATTTGACATTAATTAAAGAATGATACAATACAATTGCTTACATTTAAATGAGTTATTAAAATTGTTAATTTGAGATAGAGAATAGAGAAATCAAGTCATCAATGTATGTATCGAGACTTCAGTAATAAATAATAATCATTAAATTATTTACTAAATAATTTTGAAACTTTAAAAACCTATACATAAATTTGAAGATCGAAAATAAAACTAGATGTTAAATTTAAAAATTTTAAAAAAACTATATATTAATTAAAAATGACAACAAAAGAAATACATTATTAATAGTCCCTCCGTCCCAGGATAAAAGTCCTTATTACTATTTTGGGTTGTCCCATGTTAAATGTCCTTTTTTTTTTAATAACCAAACTTTTACATATTTTTTCCTATTATACCCGTAGCATTAAATATCTCATACTTTTCTTATTCTAATTCTCTATCCATATTTAATGACATTATTACGGATAATTTTGTCATTTTATTTCTCTTCTTAATATACGTGAAAAATCTATCAAAATTTTTATCGAGGGAGGGAGGGAGTATTAAATTGTGAGTTTTTAATAATCATTTGTTTGAAGTCTACAAACAAATGATTGTTTTTTTTTGCTGGGAAATTGAAATATTTTGCTCGACAAGAGGGTACCACTCAAGTTGAAGACTCGGGTAAAAAAAATTCACTTCCTTTTTAGCGACAAGTTAAAGAAGTTATTTTTAGTTAGAGCTGCGACTTATTCTTTCCGTTTTTTAATATAAATCGTTTTAAAAAAATATTTTTGTTCTTTAATATAATTTATTTGAGAATTTCAAGTAATCATTAATTATTTAATTTTCAATATTACCACAATTATTAAATATAACTTTGGTTCTCTCACTATTTTCTATTCAATAAATAACAATCCATTATTTTAATACAAGGACAATATAGACAATTGATATTATAGTTAATGATATACAATTATTACCTTAATACTTGTGCATAACCCTAAAACGACCTATATTAAGGAACAGAGAGAGTAATTACTACTTATTTTAAATACCAATTATTTCTTTTACATTAGTTAGTTACAGTAAAATTTCTATTTATGAATAGACTTGAACCAAACTATTTGTATTTTAATTGAGAGGTTATTACTAAATAGAGGTATTGGTACAAAATATTTTCTGAACATCCAAAAATATTCACTTTAACAAAAATATCAATAAGAACTCCCTAATAATTATTATTCAAAAAATATTTATGCAAAGTAGTCTTTTATAGAAAAATATGCTCTTTTATAGGAAATGTAGTATTTTATAGAAAAATATAGTCCTTTATAGGAAATGTAGTTTTTTATAGGAAAATATAATTTTTTTTATAGGAAATGTAGTCTTTTAAAATTAATATTGTCTCTCTCTCTATATATATATATATATATATATATATATATATATATATATATATATAGAGAGAGAGAGAGAGAGAGAGATGTATAGTTTAATTGTCTGGAACTTAAAAAGTATATAACATATTATAATTTAGAGGTTATTCTTATTTATAATTGGCCCAAATTAGGACCATTTTTTTTTTATAATATTATAGATGTTATTCTTACATAGAATATTCCTAAATAGGGATTTTAGTGTATTTTAAATTATAAACAATTTGTTAACCAATCGTGACACTAAAGCAACTATAAATTACTTTTTGCATGATACTCAAAAATGATTTTTCTTAGTTAATTCTTAATTAAAATGACTTAGTTTTCTTTTTAATTAGTTATCAAAATTTAGTCCCCCGGCCCCATTCTCAAAAAGTATCTCATTTATAAAGTTTTATTTTGGGGGAGGGGATCAGATGTATTTTTTGTTTCATATTTATCTTTAATTTTATTGAATATTTGTTTAGTAGTAACGACATGTTACTTGACTTTTGATACTAAATTTGAACATTTTATATTATTTTTAATAAGAATTCCACAAATAAGACTATTATTATTAACTGAGGGATTATAGTTTTATATTTTTGCTACTTGTTGAAGATGTGATTTTTTTTTATTTTCGTCCTACGTACAATAATTTCTGTAATTACTTAGCATAGTTTGCTAGACTAAATGAATATGCCAAAATGACTCGAATCACCGGCCGTGACCGTCCATTTTAGCTAAAAGCCGGCTGATATATATATAAAGAAAAAACTTGAATTTAAATATTTTACATTAGAAATATTTCTTCCTTTGTTTCAAAATATAAAAATAATTTTGAATTTTAAAGTCTACATATATATGAAATCAAATCAAATTGGATGTGAGATATTTATGTTGAGATAGCAATAAATAGTATAATTAATAATAGATGTTAATAATAACTGTAAATAATTTACAATTATATTAATTCAGAATTAAAGATATCAGAAATTAATGTCTAAAAACATGGAGGCTGAGAGTCGATACTCTTTTAGGTTGGTGGTGGCCTGGTGGGGTCAAAATATGTCAGTACCACTCCTCAAAATGGATTTGCTATCTTTCCATTATAATATTCCTATTTCAAAACTATATATACTCTCTAATATCAACTACCAATATTGGAGGGTGACGATGACGATGACGATGACGATGACGACATTAGTTTTATTTTATGGATACTTTCAAAGAAACTCATTTATAATAATAATTCCACATTATACCAATCTTTCAAATGGAAATACAATATTAAATCTTTCCCATCATTTTAACCTGTTTTGTTACATAAAAAAAAAGTTACACAAGAAAACTATTTCCAAAAAAATTATGGTTAAAGAAGGGTTGGGTGCGTAGTGAAAACTCATTTAATAGCGAATGTGTAACAAACACTTATTTGGATCAAAATAAAAAATAACAAGCACAACTTGAATAAGCGATCGAACCTCTATCAGATAAAGTTGTTGTCAAAACAAAACTTTGGGCTTAATGAAGGAGAAATAACTAGGTTTGCAAACAAATTAAACCGATCCAAATTTTATCGAATTCGAACACTGTTAATCAAATTTGAACTAACATATGCGAGTTCGATCGTTAACTGTTTGCGAACATGATTAAATTCGCGGATATGAACGGTTCGCGAACATTTTGACCAACCACATCGATTGATTATATTTTCAACTTCCAAGTTGGTTAATAAATTTTATATGTAAGAAATTGAATCACTTGAACTCATACTAGAAATCGAACTACTCGAGTCGATCTCCAATCAAACTCGTACTGAACCGTCCAGAACTATTCGATAACACAAACGAATCGAATCACATGGTTCGCGAATATGTTTGTAATTAAACGATGATAACAAGATATCAAACTTGAACTCCAACCAAATTCGCGAACAGTCCAATTTGTTTGCAGAGCTAGACACAAAAGCTCTCATCGCATGTGTTTCGTGAGTATGGGAACAAGTTCAGCCAAGGTTAAAATTATAAAAACAAAAAAAAGGACAAAAAAAAAAGGCAAGGAAAGCATTGCGATTCCAAAAGCAAACAGCCAAATACACACTTCGGTATTTCACTGTAACGAGAATTTGACGCGATCAAGTCCTTCCAGACGTGTCAAAAGACTAAAAAACGGACAATATAACCAGAATCCAACCGACAAAACTTTAGAAAGGAAGGGCCATTCTCAAACAGTGGCCATTGGACACATATTCGTCCCACGTACCTCTCTATCTCTCTCTTAAACTTGTTATTGTATCAAATCTCTCTCTTCCCCACAATTGTCGCCGGACTAACCCAAATTTTCTATCACAGTAGTAATTTAGACGATGGGTCGCTATTTTCCCACGAATTTCGGGCTCTACAGGTGGAGAGTAAAAATTAGTACTTGTATATTGGTTTGCGCCTAACTTTACTACTTTACCCTTTACTCCCTTTACTCTTTACTTATAAATGAGAAAAACCTGTACAGGTTGATTGTATCTATCTATGGATACCCAGAAATTGTTTATACTCAAAAGCCACCTCAATTTTGTAAATGAAAGCTTTTTAACAAAACCCATGTTTAGGTTTTGTAATTCTGTCTGGATTTTGTTCTGCGCCTTGATTTGCGATCTTTTTGGGTTCATAAGCAGTCATATAGCCAGGTGTGGTTAGTTTATGATTCTTTTTTTCTATCCAAAATTTGCAAGATTTTAACGGTTTTTTTTAATGGGAACCTTTCACTTTTTCCAGATTGAGTGCTGTTGATGATTTCCATGAAAGGAATTCAAACTCTGGAGTCCTTTGTCCTCAACCAGATGATCAAAAATCTTTTAAAGATTCAGAGGTTGATGGGCTTATTGAGAAAGAGTATTCCGATTTCTCTTTTGGGTTTCAGTTCCAGACCGGAAAAGATTTGAATCTAAGTTTTGCAGAAACAGAGAGCTCTGTTTCTAAGTATCAGTTTATGTCAGCCAAAGATGTAAGTGGATTCATACAAGAGCAAAAAGCAATGAGCTTCACTGTTGAAGAATCATTTGGGTGTGTCATCAACAAAGAACTAAATTTCTATAGTGGGATGACCAGAAATAATGATTTACAGGAACACGATTATGTGGGTTCAAGAAATCGAGGCTCTGATCAGTTTATTGATTTCAAGGCTTCTGATTTTGAAGATGGTCAGAAACTTATTTCAGAATCTTCAAAATCAGAAGCAGAGTTTGTCGATCTCAATCAAACTGAGGACTGTTCTAAAAGTTCATGCAGTGAAGAGGATATAAAGGGACAAGAAGAAATAAGTTCTGAAGTACATAAACTTTCTCTGCCAATTGACGAGGGCAAGCAAATATTTTTGCAGAAGCTAGAGAGTTTTGAAGAGATTATTAGTATGAGGTATTCAAGCTCTTCAGATGAGGATTTAAGTTTCAAAAAATATAAATTAGAAGATACTGATGATGAGTACATAGAATTGGAACCCCATTTCCATCATCCAATTGATGAGTTCGTAAAAAAAAATCAAGTCCAGGAATTACATGAACTTCAGTGTGACCATAATAAGGGGACAGAGCCATTGGAGGGCTCAGGGAATTTGGAAGAAGATAGCCCGAAGAAAAAATCCTGGGAATGGGAATCTAATGAGGACGATGAAGTGGACATCCTGATGGAGCATAGGGATTTGATTGAGCAGATGAAAATGGAACTGAAAAACTCAAGAACTAGAGCACTCCCAACCATCTTAGAGGAATCCGAAACGCCAAAGATTGCGGAAGATTTGAAGCCATTACACATTGATGAAAAATTTGAGCATTGCGATCGCATGGAAGAGATTCACAAGTTCTACAAGAGCTACTCAGACAAAATGAGGAAATTGGATATCTTGAATTATCAGACCTTGCATGCAATTAGTAAGTTACATTTTTCACATTCTATTTTTCTTCCTAACCAAGATGGCAAGATTATATGTATATTAGGTGATCAGCATATAGTATTGTTTATGATTTGAGCACATCTAAGTTTGTCAAATGAAAAAAATACAAATACTTGTCAAACAGTTCAATGTGAGACCAGGTCTAAAGTTATTAATCTCAAGGCTAATGAGAAATTTTCCTTAATTGAATGAATGAATGATGAAAGCCAGCAGAAATCTTCCCATATCTAATAGTGTGGTATAGGGGTATAAATGAACCGAGTCGAACCGTGTATTGAATTGTTCAGATTTAGTTCACAAAATTTATTGAGTACAAAATAAAGTTTGGTTGAGACTCGTTTAGATACCGAGTCGAGCACTATATTAAATCGGGCATGATCAATTTGAACTGTTTAAGTGAGCGAGTACAAATCGAGTCTGAACTTTTAGTTATTTGGGGAAGATTTTGTGTTTCCAAAAAAGATCTTCATAGGACATGAAGAACCTTGCATGGTGGGCCTCCATCATCTTTACACCACTAGGACCCACTACGATGTGGATACAAACCTACTCACGAGTAGTCCGAGTCCTTTAAATATATTTATGCCATAATTGTATAAAGTCCATAACAATATTCTTAAATATTAATGGACCAACCTTTTACTCTCCCAATCTCCACATAGTTCTACCACTAAATCAAAGCAATTGTATTATTATTGAGAGTGGCTTACCCCACTTCTGTACTCAATTGTTATTCTGGTGGTGTACAACCCTGAAAGATATTTGTTTATTTCCAAAAGCAAGTTAAGAACAATAAATAATTTATTTATTTTTATCTCTCATCATTTTTCTTTTTCCAGGATATAATTTTCTTACGTGTGTTGGTACTCTCTGTAGGTTTTCTACATTTGAAGGAGCCAGTTAAACTGATTTCAAGCCATAAGTCTGCAGTCTCAGCAATAAAGTCTCTTTTTTTGCCAAACTTTAATCCGGGAAAATTAAGAAAAATATATGCAGATCAAACACTCAAGTCCATGAGTGAGTTGCATAGAGATTTGGAACGTGTATATGTTGGACAAGTTTGCCTTTCATGGGAAATCCTTCACTGGCAATATGGAAAGGCGAAAGAGTTGCAGGAATATAATTCTCAAGACTGTCATTCTTATAACCAAGTAGCCGGTGAATTTCAACAGTTTCAAGTGCTTGTGCAAAGATTTACAGAGGATGAGCCATTTCAAGGACCTAGAGTCCAAAACTATGTCAAGAAACGACACATCGTCCTTAGCCTTCTTCAAGTTCCAACAATTAAAGGTAAATAATATCGATAGGCAAAGTTAGAAATTGTCTTCAATCAATCCAAATCATGAACATTATCTTGGGTATTAAATAAGTTCTTTTTGATGGCACAGATGATTGTTTCAAGGATAAGAACGGAGGAGGAGATGAAGAAGAAGGTGCAATTTCAATTGCAATGCTAAGGGAAATCATAGAGGAATCAATGCAGGTTTTTTGGGAATTTCTTGGAGCTGATAAAGATGAAGCTAGTTTGAGCTTGAAGGGGTTTCGGGGTACTAAAGTTGATCACAATGCTGCTGATTCAGAGCTGCTTATGAATATCAAGTCAAGTCTTCAGAAGGTTTTCTTCTACTTTAATTGTTTGTAGAATACCTTTATTCAATTATTAAATTCATGGTGTTGCTTTTTATTAGTATAGCTTTTCTCTTTTGCTTTTATAAATATTCTAAGTTGGTGATTTTCATGGTATGCAGAAGGAGAAAAGGCTTAAAGAGATGTTGAGAAGCGGCAATTGCATAGTAAAGAAGTTTCAAAAACATCAAGGAGGTCTAGTGAAGCGTGATATATTCATTTCTCAGGTGGAATTGAGATTAGTTTCGAGAGTATTAAATCTGTCAAGACTGACAACAGATCAGCTAGTATGGTGTCAAAGCAAGCTAAACAGAATTAACTTTGTCAACAGAAGGATTTTTGTGGAACCCTCATTTTTGCTTTTTCCCATGTTAGATTTTTGATTGTTGCCATATACTTAAATTTTCCATTTGTAGATCCACACACTTTACCTTATAGAAGAAGGGAAGAACCACAGAAATTAAACATAAACTTGCTTCTACTATTGTAATTCTGCATCTTTAATTTGTATGTTAGTATATATTGAAGGAAGCATATATCTTCCTCACAAGACATTGATGCTGAATTTAAGTTAGTTAGCATACTAACAGGTGTTTTTTAGATAGTTAGAGATGGTAGAAGTTGGAAGTTATCAACAACATCATGGTTCATATCAATCTGTATTCTAAAGTTATATGATCATTAAATAAATGGCTACTATTTGACTTTTATATCAACTATATATATATATATATATATATATATATATATATATATATATATATATATATTTTTGAAGTGGTTAGTATGAAGTTTATTTTAGAGTAAGTTGGTCGATTGGTAATAGAATCTTGACACGCACGCGACGTTGTATGCAGACGTCGGTCTATCGGTAATCGACAACTTACTAAAAAAAATAACTTCATTCTAACCGGATCTATATATTTCATACGGCTACATGCTGCCTGCTCCACCACGCTGAGCTGAACTGAACTATTTACTACACTAATACTAATACTCTTGGCCGGGTTAGGTTATATAGTATTAGCTTAGGTAAACTAACTGCCATTTTTTCAGTAGTCTGGAAACTAACATGTACTACATACGTAGTACTCCAAATTCAGCCCAGGGTTTGGTAATGGTAATGGTAATGGTAGGTGGTAATGCCATGCCTGCTATTTAGCCCACTTCTTCTTTATAGCTAGTGCGTGACACAGTTTATATGTCAGAGGGAGAGGGGCTAAGGGCCCAAGGGCACTTGTTTTTAACACAATTCATGTACATATTCATTCATAATTACATGTATTGAAAAAAAGTTATACCAACTTAAATTTAAAAATATTTTGAAACAATCTTTTACCCTATAAATCACAATATTAAAAAGGGAATTATTAAATTCATAATATTTTTTTGTTATTTTCACAACAAAAGTGTTGCTGTAGATGTATAATACCGTCGCTATAAAATCTATAACGATACTTTTGCTGTGAAAATAACAAAAAAATATTGTGAATTTAATAATTCCGTATTAAAAATGTAGAACACCTGACCTTGAATCTAGGGACCAAATGAATCCCAATTTAAGATTCAACTTGGACCATACGATCTAGGGCAACTAACTAACGTTTTGTTTTGGGACCCATTATACAAGTGTGGGTATAGCTCCTTCTTATATACAAAATCATCAGCCCTCTAAACTCAACAAAGGAGGGGGAGAGAGAGTGTGTGAAGAATCATTTATCGGGAATAAGTAAGGGAAGATGGTGCAACGGCTCACTTATCGGAAGAGGCACAGCTACGCCACCAAGTCCAACCAGCATCGGGTCGTCAAAACCCCCGGTATTTCCTTCTTTCATTTCTTCTTCGTTTTGATCGATTAATGCTTCATTTTTTTATATTGTTGAGCTTCATTTGTGATCTATGCTTAAACCTAGTTTATATATGAATTTGTGGTAATTAATATTGATAAACCGAGCTTCATTGCATGTGAATTTGTTGGGATGTGATTAATAGGCGGAAAGCTAGTGTATCAAACCACTAAGAAGAGGGCAAGTGGGCCTAAGTGTCCTGTTACTGGCAAGAGAATCCAAGGAGTATGTTATTTATAATTCTCTTTTATTTGACTGTTTGAAATACTTGTAATTATTTCTGCATGTTTTACCGTGAATTGTCAGTATTTTAAGATCATAGGTAATTTATCAGAAATGATTGGTTATCCTAATACATTGTTGGTAAATTAGAATACTGGCATTTATTTGAGTATTAATTGGAGTAAAATGTTATGTATAATTTGAGTTCCATAACTTCAGTGACTTTAGTTTTTTCTTTGGTTGTTCATAGCTTCTTGAACATGATTAAGTATTATGTTCTATTTGCAAAGAGTATAAAATTCACGGGGTAAGAATTTGGAAAGTTTGACCTGACCAAAAACATATAAAATTGGAAGGAATGTGAGACGGGATTTATTTTTGTTCGCATTGAACCTTGAACTTTTGTCAGCTCTGGTAATCTGGGTTTATTTAAACAGTATTGTTTAATGTATATGTCTGTAGTGTAAAGATAAGTAGAAGAGAAGAGAGGAGGAATTATTCTAATATGTCTCGTTTAATACTGACAAAATAGTTAAAAGGAAATTAATATTTGCTTCTCTTCCCCTCCCAGTCTTCTACTAGTCTAACACATATAAATATGTGGGCTAATGACAAAATTGTCCCCTCAAGTTTGGACGAAAATCAATTTGATACTCAAAATTTGGGAATCCTCAATCAATACATCGAAGTATTTAAAAACACCAATTGTGTTCCTTTTGGCGTGAGTGCCCAATTAAATTAACGAAGAAAGACACGTGTCAACAAATTAGCTAAATTCTACAAATTGGTATATGTTGACTGTATTTTGACCGTATACAATACAAAATGTTACATTTGTTACCCAGTTATCATAGTTCTAGCTCCTTCATCAGTCAGGATCTCGAGTAACAATGAATGCTCCAGCCTTCCATCAATAATACTCGCAGTCCGAACCCCTCACAACAATTCACCTTCGGAATCGTCCCTTCGGAATCGTCCCACCAACAATTCACCTTCCGAATCGTCCCACCAACAATTTTCCCATCCTCCATCATCCTCTTCACACCACTAATATCAATCTCCTTCACCAAACTCCTTAAATCCTCACAGTCCTCAAGAATTCCGGCCACATCAGGTTTCAGAGTTGTGACAGATACAGAAGAAAAATCAAGAAAAGAGGGAAAAGCAATGACAGAGTAATTGTTGTATAGAGGAAAAAACCCACTAAGAAAAATAGATTTTCTCAATCAAAAGCTAGAACAGAGAAAGCACAACAAGGGTCTGAGTTTGGATCCTCCCCAGTAGAATCAAAACCAAAACCAAAACCCATCAGAAAAAGAAGTCTCATGGAAGTCCATGGATTCCACCATCAACACCAAAACCATCAGTATTTTCAGCAAGCCCAACAACTCCATCAGCAACTATTGTTTGGGTTTGGAGGAGGAGGATTAGATACGCAACCCTCACCCAAGAAACGCCCCTACTTGCCTTCTTCCTCCTCTCAAACCAACGAATTTGCCATTGCTTCGCCACCAAAAATGGGAGACTCGGATACTACACACCATCGCCAAACAAGATTGGGGAATTTAAAGAACACCGTAGGCGGGAAATTGTGGAGGTTCAAGGCGGCCACTTTGTTCGCCAAACAAGATTATGGAATTTAAGGAACACAATTGTTGATTTTGGGGTCGCCGTCGTGAACGAAGACAATGCGGAGGTCGACGCAGGAGAGGAGGATGAGGTCAGCAATGACGGAGGCGCGGAGGGACTCCGATTTCATGGTGGCGCTGTTGTACTTGACCTTGGTTTTGTTGCAGAATTTTTGGATGAAAGGGAGGGCTTCCGATAGGATTCTGACTCGGCTTTTAGCCGGGGTTGGGGTAATTGTAGGAAGGGTTTTTGTTTGGATGGATTGTAGGGATGATTTGAAATTGGGTTTTGGGTTTGGTGGAGAACAAGCATATTGGGAATTTGAAATTAGAAATTAGCATGAGGGAGAACATGTATATACGTATCACATATGCATCAGTATTCAATTTGTAGAATTTAGCTAATTTGTTGACACGTGTCATTCTCCGGCAATTCAATTGGGCTCTCAGAGAATAGAATTGGTGTTTTTAAATATTTCGAGGTATTGATTGAGGATTCCCAAACTTTGACTATCAAATTGATTTTCGTTCAAATTTGGGGGACAGTTTTGTCATTAGCGCTAAATATGTTGTTATTTACCCTTCGTCTTTCTCAGATGAGAGAAGTAGTTTACAACTTGTCTTCAAATCTATTTTTTTCTTATGTTACTTATTCTTTCATAGTTCTCCAATCTAAAGATAAGAGAGTTTTTTGAAATCCTTCTAAAGATTTCTATCAAGGGATTGGTAAAGTTTAATATGTTCTTATTTTCTTTTCCTTCTCCTTCCAGTTCTCTTTATATATATGCTAATCCAGTGCTCTTTTTCTTCTGGATAAGCTGGTCAAAAATATCCAATGAAGCAAGGAAATCACAGTGGCCAATATTGTCAATGTTTAACAGTTCTATGCTATTAGTACTTGTTGTTTTGTGAGGCTGAAGAAGTTAAGATATGTTTGAGGTTATACATCAAGTATATCCCATAATAACTTAGTCCCTGAAGACAAGTCATTTAGGAAGCTAATGTGAAATATTCATGCAAAAAGTTATATGATTGTGGAAAACCGTTAATGTAGTGAACAAATGTTCCCATCCAAGAAGAGGCTAAATGACGGATTGGATTGCAGATATTCATAACCTTTATGTAAATGTACATTTAACATGATGTCTTACTCTTATTGTATTTAGGGGGTACTAATATTATTCAAGGGGGCTATAGTCCCTTGAGATTACGATGTTCCTCCCTTCCCCACTATAAGGCGCTGTAAAAATTTATTCCCCTTCTCAACCTGAACCTTCTATTATCAAGTAATTATTAAATTTCAATAGGAGTATATTTGGCCCCTTTCCCTTCATTTACTGTAATTGAGAGATTCATTCGTGTTTTTTTTTAAAGATTTTGACCCTTCATTTATCAGTTGTTGTTTCCCTTGTTGGAATACGATATTTGGAAATGCTTTTGGAGTTTCAATCACTAAATCCCATCATAAGAACAACTTAAAGTGATGAATCGTATTGCATATCTGCAGATTCCACACTTGAGATCTGCTGAATACAAGAGGTCAAGATTATCTAGAAACAGGAGAACCGTTAACCGTGCTTATGGCGGAGTATTGTCTGGGGGTGCTGTAAGGGAAAGGTATGTTCTTCATAGGTCATAGAGGTTCATATTTTTGGCAATATCTTATGATTTTTTATTGGGCTTGCTATGGTGTAAGAATTGGCGTATTAAGCAAGCTCAAGGATTGTATTCTCTGCTGATTTTGTAGGATCATTAGAGCATTTCTGGTGGAAGAGCAAAAGATAGTGAAGAAGGTGTTGAAGATCCAGAAGACCAAGGAGAAGTTTGCAGCTAAGAGTTGATCTGAGAGTGGGGCATGTATCAGGTCTTGTTAGCGCGTGAGAGTAATTTTGAATACAGCTTCCAACAACGAATCTGGAAATGTAATGTGGGATGTTCAAAATGGGATCTGCATTTCCTTGGGAATGTTTTTTAGTGCGATTTTTTGCTGAGACAAGTCCTTTCTGTTTTTTTCCTATTGTTTTCTGGGTTATGATGAACTTCAGTTCAGGTTGTTATGCTTGTAATATCCATGTTGATGTTATATTGAATTACATTTTGAAGATATTTGAGATAAATTACACAGTTGGGGTTAACGCGAGACTTTCTATTTGCTGTCTGATGGATATGTACACTGTTTTCCTTCAATATAACATGATCAGTTCAAGGCCAATTTATTTAGAATCAGACAAGTAAATCGGAAAGGAGGACACCCCTAACCTAATCAACTCAAGGACTCTTTAAACAATAAACAATAGTTGGTTATTAGAAATTATATATGTTTGTTGGGCCATGATACTTTATGCATTTGAGCCTGATCAATTGGACTCCTCTCTCAGACCATGATACTTTAGACATTGGGCCAAACTGAATGGGCTTACCCCTTGGTTCTATTTATTATGTTTTAAATGCATTGAGCTTCTTTATTGGACCGGTCCATTAGATAATTAAATATCTAAACTTCAGCTTTGACCGGTAATAATCATTAAAATAACAGTTGACTGTTATCTCTGCCATGCATTAATGAGGATTGGACTTGATCGGCCGACGGTGACAAACAGTGATGGGATGGAGCAGGTGAGCTATTGATATTCGGCTGAGATCAGGAGAGTGGGATATGGTGTCAGACGGTAGGGGTGGCACAAAAAACCGGACCGAGATTATATCTTAGCAAGGATCACATAATCTAAAGGTAACTGAATCATTTTTCTCTCTCAAGCACTAGATATTATTTCTTCCATTGTTAACCTTGTGATCGCCTGTACTGACTCTCACGCCGGAGCTATCCTCCGACGGTCATGCCGTCAAGCTTTTGGTGATTGTCGTGTTTACTGTGCAGGATATCGGACGTGTCTTACGTGATTAGGACGTGAGAAAAGATCTTGGCGTTAACAATGTTAAAGACTCAAATTATGATAAAGCAACTACTAATGATGTACATAGAAATCATAAACCCTTCTCTATAAATACATTAACGCTTAACAAACAAGCCACCCAAAAACAAAATTTACCTTTACCCTACATATTGGAAGCTTATATATATAACCCAACGTACATTGGATCATTTGTAAACATTGGATTAAAGCCTCTTCTTTTGGAAGAAATTAATTCATCACCTTCGGGTATTGTTTTCAACTAAACGACAGCCAGCATCCTCACATTTTTAATCTGTCATAATAATATTATATTTTTAGTACTACTTATTTTGGGTAAGAATGAATAATGCTCAATCAATTTGGTAGGAGAGAGTAGTCAATGTAGCCATTTAATATTTCATGGATTAATAAACTCCACCAGTTGACATTCGAAATTAACATCTAAAAC
The DNA here is from genome assembly GCA_020205605.1 of Panax ginseng. Classification (NCBI taxonomy): domain Eukaryota; kingdom Viridiplantae; phylum Streptophyta; class Magnoliopsida; order Apiales; family Araliaceae; genus Panax; species Panax ginseng. Next base: position 100,455,189 of record CM035147.1, read on the forward strand.
ATAGAATTCATAGTCATGAAAATCCAAAAACGTACCCTAGCTATTTGTACAACCTAATTTCCTAGCTAAGATGATCTAACTTGTAATGAAAGTACAAAGTTTCAGAGAAATTAAAAGAGAGACAATGGTTGATCATATATCAGTTGCTTGCATGCATGTCGACTAAATTAATTTTCTCATTTAAGTATTGCACTTGTTTGTAGAATAACTAGTAGACATCTGATCACTAGGACAAGGTGAAGAAGAATCACACAGCAGATTCGACTTCCACGCCTCCGGTATACTCATCGGCAAAGTGTATGGAAATCCAACCGATGATGATCTGATATTGATTCCCCACTGATCATCGAAAAACGCAACATTTGAGCATTGTTCCTTCATCAAGGCTACAATACTAGTCTCTCCAACTTGCCCTACATTCTCTTCAACTTGTTGTGGTAGATTGATTAAAAACCCATTGTTTACAAACTCATCTTGGATCCCTTTATAGTGATCTAAAGACTCTGAGGCCTTGTCAAAATCTCCAAATATCGAGGACGAAGACATGTTAAAATGCAAAGAAGAAGTATCAATGCTGCATTTAGGGGGTTGATGATCAGTTGTTTCTGGGGACAAAAATGTGTAGGCTGTTGAAGCCATTTGGTTGTAGGGTTTGTATGGAGGAAGATCAAAATTAGGAGAGAGACTAGTACTAGATGAGTTCTGTAAATCATTAATGTAATTAGAACAACTACCATATTGGATTAGTGAACTTGGTCTTGTAGTATCCGAGCTGAACTGAGTGTTAGTTGTAGTGTGAAAATGTGGGGTTAGCATATCAGATGTGATGGTGGTGGTATGAGGCAAAACTGGAGAGACCCAAGAATGAGAGAGGGCTTTTTGAGCATTGGAGTTGGCTTTCTTGAAAATTCTGCATATTGCCCATGAATCCTGCAAAAAAGTCCAACATATATAATATATATATATCAGTAAAACCAAAAATATAAATAGTTGTGTTATAATCTCTATATTGTTCTACTATTTATATATATGATCAGTATAACGTTAAAATGCCATTAAAGTTGTAATTATTTACAACGCACGTCATTGTGTTTGTATGTGTTGGACTAGAAAGTAAGTAAGGACTGCATATCATGAAAAAGGGTAGGAAAAATTTAGTGAAAAGAAATTGAGAAATGGTTTACATTGGCAGGAATATTGTTTTTGTCGATGAATCGCTTTGGGGGAACTGAGTCAGTGAGTGAAGGTAACCGAAACTCGTGCATCATCCAGTCAGTTTTGATGCCTTTGGCAGCTCTACCTTTGTAGAAGACAAGGGATTTCTTTAAGCCGATGCATTTGGAACCTTCAGAGGAGTAGATAGGGCGGTCCGTTCCGGTGGCTTTCCAAAAGCCAGCTCCTGTTACTCGGTTAGGCCGGGAGCTATTTCTATACTTCCGGTCCCTTGGACAATAGAAGTACCATTCTTTCTCTCCTGTGGTTGCAAGTTCTGCTTGGAAAAATAAATAAATAAATGTCAAACTTCATTTTTCTAGCTAATATAATGATATATACGTACCTAATATATAATTAAGAAATTATATCATGAAAATATGTAATTAAGAGAGCAAAATGAAAATATGTACGTACTTGGAAGATCCCATGGATCATATTTATAGATGTCAAGTTGCTTGATAAGTTCAATGGAGAGAGGTCGGTGCTGAATCTTCCTCTTTAGATAAAACCCTACTAGCTCTTCATCTGTTGGATGAAACCTAAACCCTGGCAGCATCACCTCATCTACAGCTTTATCCACTGCCGCTTGATCATTTCTCTCATCCATACTAATTATATATATCTCTCTTTCACTTATATATATATATATATATATAGAACTATATATATTTTAGATCACAACTCAAATCTTTTACTCTTCTTCTTCTTAATTATTCTTATTTTTTCAAGAAAATCAAAGAAACGGATTAATTATATATAGAAGTACAGTGCAATATGAACACATGCAAGAAGCTAATTAGTTTTCTCTCTCCTAGATCCTCTTAAAATAGACAATAAAATTGTCTCTAAGGTACTGATCTGAAAACCTAAGAAGAAAAGTTTTGGAACCTAAAATCTTAAACTGTGAAGTAACCTTAATTAAAGCTAGCATGCATATTCAAACAAACATGAACTCAAAAGACAGCAACTTTCTAGCTAGGGTTAATTAGAATGAAGAGTACGTACTTCACTTAATTTGAAGTGATTATATGCTTGCTAGGAAGGGGGCTGACTCCGAAGGATCAGCCGACTTTTCTGGTGACTTTAAAGGAGCTTGTTCCTGCGAGGATCGCGTTAACTCTCATGTAGAGAGAAGATTATTAAGGCAAAGCTAGCTCTATATATCTTAAGAACAACTACCAAGAAACCCTAATTTATAAGTCAAGGGAATGGATTTCCAGCAAAGACCCTTATTTCTTACTTAATGCACCCATTTGTGTTTTGTTTAGTCCAAACTGAGGAATCTCAAGAACTACTTGTATATAACTATTAAAAGCACTTTCTGGGGATCATGATTTGATTATAAGTTTCATATACCTCATATTCATCTCATGAAAGTTTTATATTGATTATTTACATGTCAAGACAAAGCAAACTTCCAAGAAAAATGTTTGTTTATAAGCTTTTGTTTGAAATGTAATTTGGAAATTTGGACCTAAACCAACTTCCAAAGCAGAAGCTCAAAATTAAATATATACAGTGTCAAATTCTATGGGGCTGACTACTCTTCCAATTAAGTTGATTTTTATTTTTTTTTACTTTAATGATATACTAGTATATAGTTTTCTCAGGATCCAAAAATCCCATTTCTATTCCATTCCCAGAGCTTCTATTCCACTGACCTGTCAGATTGGATAATTTGAGTCAAAATGGACAGATGAAGATGCCCCCTAAATATAGTAAAACTACCGGTTGACCATTTTGGGTCCCCACGTACAGCCTCTCTTTCAGGATTAAACTCACCCCAAAAATAAGTTGACTTTCATTGCAGGGGTAATGGTGTACATGCACTACAACTTCCATTCAGTTACTAATTAGTACAGCTTAATTAATTTGTTACTACTATATATCTTGTACAGTGAATTGTAAAGGTTTTTTTTCTTTTTCCTTTTCTTCTTATTTCTTGTGTAATGGATGGTAATGTTAATTAGAAATGAGCCTTATTTTAGTTTTTTGTTATGCGTATATAATGGTTTGTAATTTGTATAGGACACCCTTAAACATTACTTTTTTTTTTCTTTTTAGCATTAACATTCGTTTTAGTGTTGAATAAAATTATTGAAAAGTTACATTTAAGTGGGTTAATTCTAGATAAACCTAATTAATTTTCGTAAATAATAATAAACATATTGGACGAACTCAAATTTTTAGACAGATGAAACATATTTGGATGCATTAGAATGACTAAATAAAACTCCGTAAAGAAAAAGTATAATGAAGAACGAAACCCCTCACAATTAATTAGCACCCCAAGTTAACCCTAGCTAAGTCAACGTACCTTGAGATGCTTGACCAAATATTTTGTTTAATCACATCAATCAGCTAGCTAGCTCAAGGTTGAATAGTGATCAACTGAAATTCTTAAAATAATTTTGGATATAATTTCATGGATTAAATTTCAACAGATGCTTTTGTTCATTAAACTTGAATTAGAGATTGACAAGAAAGTCTTCCATGGTGAGAGTGAATGCCAACGAATATTTTCCTAAAGGGATTGAAAGAAATAGATATTAATTGTAGTCGATTGAGGGGAGCAGGAGTCAATTTAATTACTTTGAATTTGTGGCCATTTTGCAAAACCAGGACATGGGTTTCCTCAATTCCTTGCTTTTTGTAAAGAAATACTCCTACGTACTACTCCAAGTAAGTTGATTTAAGTTACAGTTTGAATTTACTGCAAATAGTTTTAATGGAAAGTTTGGGTAAATTTGGAAACCTTGTCTACATGGTGGATAGTACTACTCCCTCCGTTCCTAAAAGATTGTCGTTTTAGAAGAAAAAATTTGTTCCAAAATGTTTGTCGTTTATAACTTTCGGGGAGAATAAATTATTTATTTTCCTATATTACTCCAACCTTCTCTCATTGTCCCAAGAAATTCTCTTCTCATAAAGGAGGGGTAGTGATGAAATTTCAAATAAATTTTACTTGATAAATGATACTTTCTTAATCTATGTGCAAAAATCTTAAACGACAATCTTTTAGAAACGGAGGTAGTATTAAATTAAATGGGGAAGGGTCATTTAGTCAAAATTTGAGCTTGGGGGAATCCCATGCATATTGAGAGTGAAATTTCCCGAGTGTGGCCCTCCCTCGTTTTCAAGAACCCTTCTTGTCTGTTCCTTGACCTAGGTTTTGCTTCACATACGTGCAACCTCCTAATTTTCAAATGTTTCTAGTTCTTCAAGCCCAAGCATCCAAGGACTAAGCCTCCTCCTCTTTCTCTGTGTCATTGGAATGAGAAAGGGATATAAAAAATAACAGTACGTAACGTAGTTATTTATTTTAAGAACAGAGGGTAATAATTTTAAGTGATGAAGAATATGTCGTCATCTAGGTCGAGGGTAATGGTATACCAAAGTATACAACAATATTTTGAATATATAGCGTTTAATTATTATTACGACGTGCATTTAACTCGTCAAACGATATTTTTGTTTGACTAATTGCCTCCACAAGTAATCACCTGACATAACACAATATATACAGAAGCTAGAAAATACTTAGTATTTTATGTTAAGCTTCAAGTATAATGATAGTGTGATTATACAATACAATTGAGTGTACTATCTCATTTTATACCATCATCAATAAAACAACACCACATTTGAAGTTTGTTTTTACTAGTCATGCTCTGAATTTCTTATAATAAAAAAATTACAAGGGAGAGTATCATGTCCAACAGCAAGAAAATCCTTGATGCACAAGCTCCATGTTCCCCTATCAAGATGACTGCAACAATTCCTTGATATCATATCCTTGTAGCTAAAAACAAACAAACAAACAAACAAACAGTAAGGAGGAAAGTTTTAGCAGTAATCAAGGAAAAAAAGATAATTTACAATTCAACATTCCCGCATTAAACTAAAATTGATCCGTCAAAACATTTTTCACCATGAATGATAAATCAACGTAATAAAGAATTTTATTTTAGTTCCCAACCTTCTTTGCTTAAATAAAGTAAGGTAGACATACACAAATCAGTCATATGAGGAATTCCTTGTCTTCACCTTGAAATTACAAAGAAAGAAAAAATACTGAAGAAAGAGCAACTAACTTAAGTAGTAAAACCCAATTACCTGAAGAAAAGTGAGAAACAAGATCACTCCAGAGTTCCAGATAGCATGTATTGTTATGGGGGTGAGAAGGTTGCGAGTATGAGCATATGAGAATCCCAAAGCAGTACCTAATTAGATATACAATCCTTTTACTTTTTCCATCTTCCATATTATAAATAAAGAGCAAAAACAGATGAAAGCAGTTAAAACTTTTGTAAGTATAGTTGTTAGCATTTCTCAGCAACAGCTAGCGTTTTTTTAAATTCAAATGAGAAATGACTATATATTATGAGCCCTATTATCATATAAAGTTTATGCCTGCCCAAGAATTTCATGTACGTCTCTTCTAACTTTCTGTTTTTTGTTTATCCTTCAAAAGAAAAGACTAAAGAGTAGAGAGGAAATAACCAGAAAAAAAATAAGTCGATATCACTGTTTTTGTGCGCAAGTATAAAATAATTTTTGTTGTCAACAAAGAATACCAAGTACAAAAAGCTGGGGAAATTCTCCTGGAGTGAGATGTGCAACTGCAAACACAGCAGCACTTGCAAGGACAGAAAGTGGAGTAGGCAACCTGCAAATAGAATTGTATAAACTATAAAGCATGAGAGCATATAAATTGCATTCACATGACCAAATATTGTATTGGATGTAAATGTGCTCTTTGTGCAATAGTCAAACACCCATCAACTTTTCATGTTAAATTCTATCTAGGTCAATATCTAGTGTTGTATTATAGGCATAATTGTTTTCTTACAAACTGGCTCTACATTCTCTTCCCCACCCCTTTTTCTTCAACTTGTTGTGAAACCTACAGGTAAGAGTATGAATTGGCCCAGCAATCGGTCTGACTTGCAGGTCAATAAAATCATCTCCTACTTCTCACTTATTTCCTTAATCAGTTCTCATCATTAACTTCATCATATGGTTCAGTTAAACTAATTTTGGGACAATAAAATATACAAATGGTGAAGACATATCTAGTGTTGCCCCTATCTCAGCCTACTTATAGTGTTGCATGACGACCTATCAAAATAATCATGTTGTTGATGCTCCTAAAATGATGTTACTGCTTTCCCAACCTAAAAGCAATTTTGGCCCAAGTTACCAAAATAGAGGGGACACTTCAAAGATTGCATGTATTTGAATCTACATACAAAGACCATCATTAAGCAGAAAAACAAAACAAACAAAAAAACATGTTATGTATACCTCATTGATCTATTCTTCTTATAACCATTGAAAATGAAGAAGTTTGAAACTCTTGAGTCTTAATCTTGCATATTGAGAAGAAGATGCAAAATGAAAAGGAAACTTCATAATCAGAAAGAACGATACCATTTAGTAAGAGACACCATAAAAAATCCTCGAAACACAGTTTCCTCGAGAAGTGGAGCAAGAACACCAGTGATTCCGACAAGGCAAGCAGTGCTACATCAGAATTGTGAAATTATGTGATTGTTTTATCTGCAACATCAAATTCAGCACTACCAAGGAGAGCCTAGTCCAGTTAACAAGTATTTATCAACAGTTTGGGAAATTCCAGTAAAATATGCATGTTGTAACTATAAAAGACTTTTGGAGGAAGTACCTGGTACTTGAAGATCCAATCAACGGAAGCAAGAGAACAAGAGCATCAGTCTGATATAAGTTGGCAAAACCAAATAAAAGACTGTTACACAATAGAGAAATAGAAAGGTCAACTAAATAACTTATAAAATTTGCCAAATCTTTCTGATTCTTCTGAATTAAGCAGTTAGTAGATAAAACAGCGACCTAAAATGTACACCCCGTTCCATTAAGGAACACCCGAAACCCTAGCCACACGAACTTCAGATTTATTCTTTTATTTTATTATGTAAAAAGAAAAGAAAGGAAAATTCTAGAGATGAGAGCGGGGCAGAGTTTTTCTGGCCCCATCATACAAATATATGAAGTTGCAGAGGAGAAAGGATTAAGGCTCTCAACCCTTCTTGGGTTTGAACCAGGGAAGGGAATTGGTCACCCACCAGCCCTGTAGTTATAGTGAACTTCCATAAAACAAAATTTCCTGAAACCAACCCCACAATATGAATGCCAAGGTCATATGACATCATTTTTAGATGTGATCAACTATCTACTGAATGTATTCGTCTCTTTACGTAATTGGTTTGTGCATCTAGCCAACTCGATTGACATGTTTTTATTTGTTTGCGCAAGTCCCAGAATATGTAGGAATAGTGCTAAATGATTGAGCACTATGTATTCTGTAAAAGAGCTGATCACAGTTTTTTTTTGTTTCACGGTGCTTATGCTTGTCATGTTTTGCTTTTGAGTATTGCGGCTCCTAGATTAAATCCGAAAGAAAGTACTACAGCTGAAAACTGATGTCTTCATGCATATTCTAATGACCAGACTAAAGTTTAATGACCCAACTCACACATGCCGGCCTCATATATTATTAACTTGGTCCTGCCAACTTAGTTCAGCTGTTGGACTGGTTTGAAATGAACATGCATAACTTTTATATGACAATGCCTGAACCCAAGTTGAGTATTATAGTTTTGAAATGAACCAGCTCTACTCCGGTAATAAGCTGCACCAAACATCTAATTGGGATAGTTCACCGACTTTGAATTAATTTTCATCCTAGTCATGGAGAGATGCTATGTAGTACTCATGAACTGAAGTGCAGGGAAATATATATCAAAATGTTCATTTTATTTACCTTAAAAAAAAGATCATTGTAAGGATATGCACATGTATGTGTGTGTATGGGTGTATGAGAGTTAGAGAAAGAAAAGCTAGTTTAAATTAGTTTCTAACCTCTCTTTGCGGGTTCTCACCCCTAAACAAGGACACGACGGCTCCTGTTAATGCAATAGATGCAAGGGCTCCTAAAAGACCAATTCCCGCCCACAAGAGCCATCCTTTCTGAAGATTGAAAGGTTCTCTCCAATCTGAAACATTATTCAAATGTAAATAAAAATAGAAGAATATAATGCATCCTACTTCTCTAACAATATTAGGACTTTTATAACATAAGCAACAGCGGCTTTTCGCTAAGCATCTCAAAGCACGAAAATACGAATTTTCTTCAGCATCCTGATGTAGTCTTATATATATATTTATACAACACACCATAGCGGAAAAAGTCATCAGGAAGTGGTTGGTAGTTGGTAAGACTGTACATAACTGCAAGTACAACTGCTGTTGTAATACTGCAAGAAACAATAAGAAACAAAGTTAGACATACTTTTTCAATTAAAAGATCAGCGAAACAGAAAAGAAATATAAGTGCAGTAGAAATTTTTTTTAAAAGAAAACTAAAAATGGTGACATAATAAACTATTAGGCATAGTTCCAACATTCTCTGGTTTGCAAATAAGAAAAATAATGAATCAATGTCACTCTTTGCTAAGGTGTACAAAAGCCAACAAGAATAAAAGGACTGCAGCATGGCATGGATAAAGCTGTTGAATATGACTAAGCTCCGAGCAATAATACGGATAAAGCTGTTGAATATGATTAACTTCCAAGCAAATGTAAAGATTATTTTTTCGTAACAGTCAATCTGATTATGAGATATCGCATATGGAACTGGAAGAGGGTTTCATATATTACATCCATTAGTAAAACATTCAGGAGAGTAATGTGATCTTTTTGAATTATTTTCAAATATACAACAATTTCTGGGTGATAACGTCAATCTAAGAAAAATTTAAACATGTAGCCCTTTCCTACTCCCAAAAACTAATGTAAATAAATTTAAATACCAACTCTGTGGTAACTGGTAAGTTGACAATAAAGCAACATAAAGGCTGGGTGCAATGATCGCAAACAGCCCTCAGTTAGAAAAGTGGTTACAGTGTACAGAAACAACAAAAAAAAACAAAATACAAAATTTTGAACAGGGGTCCTTACCTCTGGTCCACAAACAATATGTCTGCCTTCTCATCCAAGCTTAATTCTCCCAATTGAAGCCCCAGATATGGTAAAGCTGCTGCCTCTATCAGTCCTGTCAAAACAAAACTGCCTGGGATATGATTAGATTCACTGAAAGATTGCTACCTAGCTATTAACTACTAAGCTTAAAGAGGAAGATAACTTTTATCTAAAAAAATTAATAAAGAGGAAGAGAACAACCAAAAGATATGTTTCCTTGAGAATAAATTCTAAATAACTAAATAGAGAAATCCTGGAATAAGACAACCATCAGCAAATCTATTCATTGATACTCAAGTTCAAAGTTTTTCATGGGTATGACCAACAAAAACTCACTATTTAAATATTCAGATTTATTTTCTGAACTGTACTAAAATAGTTTGCACAGGTAAGCCACTTGTACATAAGAATTAAGAACGCTTCAAGGCAAGGGCAAGAGAAAGCCACAGCAAACAAAGCAATCATAGGGACCCATAATTGTTCTTCAAAATTGAATATAAAAAACAAACCTCAATCCACATGCAAGTGAGGTCAGGGACACAGTCTGCCACTTCCAAAGCACGTCCCACCGCTTCAGAATTGGCCAATCCAATCCACTACCCTGTGATATCATTTAACCAATGAACAACAAATGTGTACTTTCACGAATTCATAGAAATTATGGGGTATATTTTCCATACATTATAGGTTTTTATTAGAAAAACTACGGACCGCAGGAGCTCAAGAGTCCATGACCAGAAAATGGTTAACAATCATGATTTATAGGTTGTACTTTGTGCATACATAATTGTACTTAATTACATTTTGTACAACTACAATACTAATGACTACTAATGCTATAAAGGACTGCTCAGCTCCCGTTTTCTCACTCAATGTAAACCTAGTATAAATTTTGTAGTATTTCCTATGTTGTGATTCTGATAATGTCAATGGTGCTGACAAGATTGCACCATTATATGACACATGCTTTAGAGCATTTAATCTGAGATTTGTTTCATAGAGCAAAGCATGTAAGAATTAGGAAATTACATGACGGAATCTTCAGTTTCAATCATGCAAACCCCATAATACAAAATCTAGGCATAGTTATAATACAATTTTTCATTAAATTTCCTTGTTCTTGCTTTCTATTATCTATATGACAATACTCGTGCAGAATACCTTTGGGCAGCAAAAGAGATGGCTGACATCACATGATTACCGATTGTAATTTTCTTCAATTTATTTTATCAATGAAACTTTTCTAACAAAGGGAGTAAATTAAAACGAAAATTGGATGCACTCTATAACTGAAAGCAAAACAATCACAGTAGGAAAAACTTTTTAATTATTTCAGGTTCACAGGGAATGAAAATTAACCTTTGTATCAGATTCGTCGCCAGCATTATAGGAACATATAAGTGAAAGGCATCTCTTTTCCGCTGGAACTGTATCAGCGGTCTTAAACTTTAAAGCTCGGGTCGATTGACATGGCGAGAAGCAGCCATGAGCTCGGTGAGGTAGTAGTAGGGTTTTTGATGAATATAGGTTTGGTGTAACAGACAAAGTGGAGAGAGAAGAAGATTGAGCAAGACATGTAAATGTGATCATGGCTGCCATTCTTCAATTTCTAACTTAAAACTAATTCATTCGGTTCCGATAGCCCTCTCGATTTATTGAGTAGAAGATAAAGGGATAGTTTTGAAGAGCAAAGAATTACAGAAACATGCCTTAAAGTTCTGGTAATATATAAAACGTCGCGTGAAAAAAGAAGAAGAATATTTCTCAAAACGACCCGTGCAAATATGTTTATTGAAGCCGGACCCCAAATAAAAAAACTTTTACATCTTGCGGGCAAATACTCCCTCCGTGGCTATATACAGTTGGAGATAACTAACAGTACTTGAAAATAATTTATGGAGAGAAGAGGAAATTAAATTAAATTATATAATATTAATTATATAATTTAAATGAGTTATTTTAATTAATTAAGGAATGAGATGTTAATTATTTAAATTAGTAGTTCGTTACACTAAAAGTGTTAACTTTATTATGAATTAATTCCATAATTAGTGGAATAATTTTTATACATAATTACAAATGTATAAATTATAAAAGTATATAATATGTATAATGTATATGTGTTATATAACAATGTAGTATAATGGATACATGTTGATGTATTGGCTCTACAATATAGCCTAATACAGTCAAAACTAGTTAAATAGTTTCAACCTAATAATAATCTAATCTAGGTCCAAAATCAAATCAATCCATAACATAAAAATTAGTTAACCAATTCAATAAATTCAAATAATTTTAATTAACTATATGGTTTTTAACCTAAATTATCAGGCCTAGCACAACATAATGAGAAGTCATTTTTTTAATGATTGATAAATGTGCTACTTTTTTATAATCTCAATTTCTTTACTACCTTATATATTAAGCTTATTTATTGGTTCACATTGCGATCAATTCTCCTTCTTTTTATTTCCAGCTCAATCAGATTGAGAGCATTTCAAAACAAATCACTATGACCATTTCATTACAATGAGCCTTGCCTTGTATATGGAAATTCTACCCAGTACCCACTGGCTTTGTAAACCATGTGTTGAATACCAACTGCTATTCCATAAAATGTAATAGGAATCTTTAGCATGTTCTACTATATGTTGGGTGTTGTTTATCACCCGAATCCAAGTTGAAAAAGAATTTACTTGTTAGATTGGTTGGTGACTATAACAAGAAGATGTGATATCTAATTTGATTAGGAGAATAAATTGTTTTTAATCCATAATATGAATGGATTAGAAAAGTATTATAAATAAGACTATGAGTGAGTCTTATTTTTCACAGGAGAGAAGTTTGGTAAGAAGAAGGTACCAAAAAAAATAAATTTAGAGAATTACAGTTTGTTGTTCGTGGGTATCCGTCACCGTTCAATTGAAAGTTTGAAGATTTTATTGTTTGGAGTATTTTTAAGTGGTGAAGTTAATTCCGTTCTTCAACCTAATTAAAGGTAAATTTGTACTTTTTTGATTTATTGTGCAACCTCAAGTTTTAGGACATAAAACTTGAAAAGATTATTATAAACTCATTATTTTGATATAGTAAATATTTGGAGTTTGACCTGTAATTTTTTTTAACGTCTATAGGAATAGGATATTAAAAATATTTAAAGGAGTGGGGTGGATCCAGTCTCCTAAGAGGGGGGTAGATCAAGTCTCTTAGGTAAGCACCTAAATGAATCGAGTTGAGTTGAATTGAGTATTAAGTTATTTAGATTTGGTTCACAAAATTTATCGAGTATAAAATAAGGTTTGATTGAAACTCGTTTAGCTACCGAGTCGAGCACGATCACGATCTCGAATCGAGCTCGAACAATTTGAACTTTTCGAATTATGATCCGAGTATCAATAAAAAATTATAATTTCAGAAGGTTCGAGTAATTTATCGAACTTTAAAATTTGCTCATATTTGAATAATTTATATTTCAAGTCGAGCTCGAATCAAACTTTTAATTGAGCGAGTATGAATCGAGCCTAAACTATTTGCTCATTTTATAGCTTTACTCTTAGGTTAGTGGGGTCAAATTTAAATAAACAAATTACTGCAAAAAAATAAAAAATATAATAAAAAAAATTACAAAACAAAATAATGCCCAAATATTATTTTTAATAACATTTTTTGATAGTTCATTACTTAAAATTATTGTATGATAGTCTTATTTTTTTTAGTTACAAAAATTCACAAGTAATTACAAAAAAAAAATCTTAAAACAATTGTGAAATTTGTGAAATTATAAATAAAAAATACAACATATCAAATTTTCTCTAAAGTCGAACTAGTAAGAAGAATAATGTCAAGCTGCTAGGCGAGAAACAGATAGACAAAGAATATTATAGTGACCAAGGTAGTATAGAATATGAATTTTGAAGAATTTAATACTATCTCAATTCCAAAATTAATATATATTTTGACTTTTTAAAATCAATTCTCGAAATCCTAAAACTCAAATTGATATAAGCTTATTCAAGTTTTGAAAACAACAAAGATAATAATTATAATAGTTAGTTTACAATGGTTATATTTGTTGTATTAAAATTAAATAATTTAATATCAATTTTGAATGCTAATATTTTATGATTTGACTTTAAAAGGTTAAAATAAATACTCCATCCGTTCCTTAATATAGGTCGTTTTAGTCTTTTAGACATGTGCACAAGAATTAAAAAAATGATTGAAAAACATTAACTATAGTATCAATTGTCTATAATACCCTTCACCTCACTTATCTCATAAATATGAATCAAACGATTAGGTAGAGTAATAAGGGGTAATTTGGAAAAAATAGTAATCAATTCTCTTAGATAACCACAAATGACAAATAATTAAGAATATAAAAAAAAAATCTAAAACGACCTACATATAAAAATAGAAGGAATATTTATTTTTGGAATAAATATAATATTATTCAATCTAAAATTTAAATTTTTTATTAAATACTCTAAAATTTTAGTCTTTCAATTTGATCCTAAAAATTCAATGGGATGAATTGATCCTACCGTCTCTAAACTAGTTTAGATATGCTCCTGATTTAAAGTCACAAGTATTAATTATAATAGCACCGATCCATCTTTTGACCTGAACAAAATGATTTTTTTTTTATTAAAATCAGTTTTGATCAAGTCCAACTCAGCTTCGATCGTTTCTATATTCAACTTGGTAACAATATATATTTTAAACATATTATTATGACTTATATGTTCGATTTTAATTATTTATATTTTAGAGATTCTTCTTTTTTTATTTGGACGTTAAATTATAACATTACATTTAATCTTTCTCACCTTAGTTTCAAAATATAAGATAATGTTTGAAATTAAATTTAATATCAATTCAGTTAATTTTAGATAATATAATTATAAACTATCTAAAAACTACTACTACTATTAATTTTAAAAAAATATTAATATTAAAAATTAAATAAAGTAAATAAACTTTAAATTGATTTCAAAACCTGAAATATCATTTTTTGTCATTTGGATGTTTCGAGCCTTTTGAGTTGCATACAAATAAAAGGAGAAAAATTGGACGTCGGTACATAGTGGGGTGGGCACTGGGCAGGAGGGGTTAAGAGACAAAATATCATTATCACTACGACTATTATTAATTATTATTGTCAGTAGCTAATAAACCAAAATAATTTTAAACCCACCGGCAATAAACCACCACTAAAGAGGGGGAGGGGGTATTATAAGCTACTCGTAGGTTCAATTAACAACAATGGACCAGCATCGTATCGACAATATTTAATACGTATATGAATCAACTCGCTTGGCCTCCTCCTGCTGCTGCCTGCCTGCCTGCCTTTTTAAACCTACACTCACCAACCTGGTCCTAGATCTTCATCCGGCCGTTGATTTTTATTTTGCGCAGGACCATCAATCTACTCCTTCTTCCCTCCGGCAGATGAATGTGGACCCCGGTGTTTTGGCAATTTGCATTGCCATCTTAATTCGCGTGTGGGTCCCACGGTGTGGGATCTCTGCGCTGCGCACCCCTTTGCACGATAGCGAAGGCAGATGTGGTTTGGTTTTGTTAAATGATGATAATCATTAAATAAAGAAGCTTAAATTACGTTGTCGTGTGATATCTGAGATTCTAATATAGCGGGACTTCTTTTCATACGTTGTGAGAGCTTTAGCTTACTGCTGAAAAAAACTCCATTTCCATTTTCTTTTCTGAAACAATACTCCATTTCTACAAAACTAGTTTATTAGTTAGTTTGTTTGTGCTTTTATACTGA
Source organism: Panax ginseng (assembly GCA_020205605.1). Classification (NCBI taxonomy): domain Eukaryota; kingdom Viridiplantae; phylum Streptophyta; class Magnoliopsida; order Apiales; family Araliaceae; genus Panax; species Panax ginseng. The sequence goes on from CM035147.1 coordinate 100,470,214, forward strand.
TGATGATGATTGAAGAGCCAAAACGCATAGTTTCGAGATCTTGAATCAGGAACGGCCATCTCCCTGACGCGATTGGTATGACATTTCTAATTAACTCTCTCGCTGCTGATGGGGATTGATTATACATGATCATTACATTTAATCTCTCTTTCCTTTTTAGAAAGTATTTAATTTTCGGGTTTTGATTTAGTTATTTTTAGCCTCACTTCCTTAGCTGCACCTAATCTTTGTCTTGTTTTCGATTTCACAAATGTTAGTATGACTTTTATTTCTTTTCTTTTCTTATCACTAAACTGCTGTAATAAACTTTATTTATTCTTTGTTTTTGGTGCTATTATCATCAAACTCTTATATTTTTTTGCTCATAAATCTGCTTCTAAGAGTTGTTTATGAGACTTTGATCTTGGCTGATCTCCTATAAACCATATTTTTATACTAAAATGTATTCTTTTGCTTATGTGTATGTTAAATCGGATCTATGTTAAATAAATAGATCCAGGGCCATTGTTGTGGGGTACGATGTAGTTATCTCTTCTTACATAACGAAATTCTTCAAGCTGGTTTCTTTTTTTTTTGTTACTCATCTAATATGTCAAAAAGATGACGTGATGGATTTACTGGTAAATCACATTTGACATCAGAATAGGATGTTGTTCAAGTTGATGTAACCTCATATTTAAGTGAGTAACGGGCTACTCGCAGATGCCATTAAGGAGAATGATTATGGTTTAACTGGAAATTTCAGAGGGTTCTTGTCTTGGTTTTAGAAGTTGGTGTTTAATAATATCAAACTAGTGGATTTGCAGTCTGGGTTTAATTCAAATCCGTACATTTTTCTGGTTAGAAGACATTTTTGCACACGTTTGAACACACAAACAATGAAAAAAATGTGCAACAAAGCAAACAAAAACACACGTAGATTTCATATGCTGAATTTATGTGGAAAATGCTTTCAGGTGCATCATGGCATCAAAATTAAGTGCGGGAGACAGTAGGACCAGGAGTTCTGTATCTATTTTTATAGTAGTTGGAATGTGTTGTTTCTTTTATTTATTGGGAGCATGGCAGAGAAGTGGGTTTGGGAAGGGAGACAGCATAGCTTTGGAGATGACCAAGAGCGGTGCGGACTGCAGTGTGCTACCAAATCTGAATTTTGATACCCACCATAACGGTGATGCTGGGATCATTGATGATTCTGGCTCAAAAGTTCAAATTTTTAAGCCATGCCCCTCTCGTTATACGGATTACACGCCCTGCCAAGATCAAAGTCGTGCAATGACCTTCCCAAGGGAAAATATGAATTACCGAGAAAGGCATTGCCCTCCTCAGGAAGAGAAGTTGAATTGCCTCATTCCTGCCCCCAAAGGATATGTAACCCCATTTCCATGGCCAAAAAGTCGTGATTATGTACCTTATGCCAATGCACCTTATAAGAGCTTGACCGTCGAGAAGGCTATTCAGAACTGGATTCAATATGAGGGCAATGTCTTTAGGTTCCCTGGTGGAGGGACACAGTTTCCTCAAGGGGCAGATAAATATATTGATCAGCTTGCTTCAGTGATACCAATTGAGAATGGGACTGTAAGAACTTCTTTGGACACTGGTTGTGGGGTATGTTGAGTTTCTTTAATCTCTTTAGAATCTTTGTCTCACATGTATTTATTTTATTGTGAATTGTGTTGATATTTGCGCTCTATGGTATTCTGTATTGTCTTTCCTCTAACAACTTGTTATATCATTTAGGTTGCTAGTTGGGGTGCATACCTTTGGAAGAGAAAGGTTATAGCAATGTCATTTGCACCTAGAGATTCTCACGAGGCACAGGTTCAGTTTGCTCTTGAGAGGGGAGTACCTGCTGTTATTGGAGTTCTAGGAACCATAAAAATGCCATATCCATCTAGAGCTTTTGACATGGCTCACTGTTCTCGTTGCTTAATTCCGTGGGGAGCTAATGGTGAGAATTAAATCACAAATGCATTTTTACTGCCATTGGAGAAACAGCGCCAATATAAAGTCCTGTCCAAAGGTTGAAATTATTTTTTATGACTGTAGATATTTGCGTCAATTTATTCGGAATCTTTCTCTGCAGATGGACTTTACATGATGGAAGTTGATCGAGTTCTGAGACCTGGTGGCTATTGGGTGCTTTCGGGTCCTCCAATCAATTGGAAGAACAACTACAAATCATGGCAGCGTCCTAAGGAGGAACTCCAGGAAGAACAAAGGAAGATTGAAGAAATCGCGAAACTCCTTTGCTGGGAGAAAAAATCTGAGAAAGGTGAAACGGCTATATGGCAGAAGAGAGTAAATGCTGATTCTTGTCGTGCTTCACAAGCTAATGCTTGTGAATCATCAGATCCAGACAATGCCTGGTATGTTTCCTTGTTTGATATTTTTTATGAACTAATTATGTTCTCAGTTAAATTGCTGATATACATAAGGATAATCTGAACAAGGAAGATTGATTTACTATGTTGTTTACTATGGATTTTACCCCTTGTGCATGTTTGGTACAAATTTGCTTCATTGTTGCGGCTAAAACACTTATTTGATTATTGTCATGTACATGTTTAATCAAATCTGTATCGTTACAAATCTGTATAATTGTACAAATTTGTGACCATGTACAATTACAAAGGTAGGATCATTGTTTGTTTGAGCCGCTTTATTTCCATGGATGACTTGTATATCTGAAATTCAAGCCTCAACTATATAATTGGCGCAGTTGTCTCAGGGGTCTGCACAGGCTGTTCCATCAGACATATCTCTTATGTTAGATCTTGCATTAAGTGCAGAGTTAGGGATTGAACCACTAATTTACTGTGCTTTTTTGGGTGGTACTAGGTACCAAAAAATGGAGGCTTGCATAACTCCATATGCCAAATCAAATGGTGATGAAGCTGGTGGGGAGCTCAAGGCATTTCCAGAGAGGCTTTATGCTGTCCCTCCCAGAATTGCTAGTGGATCTGTTCCTGGAATTTCTGTTGAGACTTACCTGGATGACAACAAGGAATGGAAAAAGCATGTAAATGCTTATAAAAGAATTAATAAAATTATTGATTCAGGAAGGTATCGCAACATTATGGACATGAATGCTGGGCTGGGAGGTTTTGCTGCGGCTCTGGAGTCTCCCAAGTTGTGGGTTATGAATGTTGTACCCACTTTGGCTAAAAATACTCTCGGTGTTATATACGAGCGAGGACTGATTGGCATCTATCATGACTGGTATAAATTCTGAACTTTGTTCCTTCTGCTCTAACTGCTGGAGACGATGCATTTTCAGAAAATAATTATTTAAATAAATTAGGCTTGTTTGGACAGTTTCTTGAAACTCTTTGCTACTTTTTTTTCAATATTGGGTCGAAATACTTGTTTGGCTAGCTTAAATATTACAGAGTCTAGAAATGAGAGTGTATTATTATTATCAAATATTAAGGTTTTTGTATTGCAATAGCTATCTTTGCTTTATTTGCATGCTTTATATTAGCAGCTACTGTAAATAGTGGGATGAAAATCAAATGTGCCTAAGCCTTTAATTTCTTAATATTTTCTTTTTCCTTTTTAACCCTATAAATTAGATATATGTTTAGTTGCTATTCTCTTTGTGTTCAGGTGTGAAGGTTTCTCAACTTACCCAAGGACATATGACCTTATTCATGCCAATGGCCTTTTCAGTTTGTATAAAGACAAGTAAGTACTATTTGTGCTTTGAAGTTCAGTTTCTAGGCTTCTCGATTTTCCTCCAGCCACAGCCATCTTTGTGTAATTCACAAATGACTTTTGCTTACCAGCATTAATACAGTTGTGGAATCTTACTGACCTAGCAAATTGCGTTTTGGTACTTGTGTTCTCAAACATGGTACTGTTATGTACCACCAATACTTTAAATTTAGTGTACAGGAAAATTTCATTGTTTTACCTGTATTGCACAAATATCAATATTCTAACCTAGTGTTGGATGCTCAAACAATACATTTGTGCTAAAATATTTATAAAACAATCAGCTAGCTTGTTTGTTGATTAAACTAAAAATCTTGTCTAAGACTTGGATTTATTACATTTATTCAAATAGAATTCCTAACACTGCTCTCTACCATAGTCAGTCAACTCATGAGCATCATCGCAGTTAAATTTGAGTTATATTTCTGATTAAATATTGTAACAGGTGTGATTTTGAAGACATTCTTCTGGAAATGGATCGTATCCTGCGTCCAGAAGGTGCAGTTATAATACGTGATGAAGTTGAAGTAGTTGTGAAGGTGAAGAAGATGGTGGGAGGAATGAGATGGGATACTAAAATGACAGACCACGAGGATGGTCCCCTTGTTCCCGAGAAGATTCTTATTGCCGTCAAACAGTATTGGGTCGTTGGAGAAAGCAACTCCACCTCTTCACGGTGACTTGAAAGGAAGAAGAAGAAGTAAATGGCACGGGGGCAGCATGATTTGAAGCGGCAATGCTTCTGTTTGTATTGCAAGTTATTTATTTTTGCTTTTTACATTTTTGGTAGATGAGGTTTATCTTAGAGAGGAAAATGGAGGGTGGTGGATCTTATGCTCTGTGTGTTTGAATGGCTCACAAACAGTTGTTAGTAAAGTTTACTCCTATTTAGTTATGGTTGCTAAGCAAATGTTCCTTTTACTGTCCATCATATATTATTTATTGGGCAATCAACTTTGTACGGTGAGAAAAAATTATATAAAAATATCAAAAACACAAAATATAGTTTTTTAATTATTTCTTTTGGGGTCACCACACACACTTCACACATTTTATTATGAATTAATTACCTTGTGTGGGTGATTGATGGGGACATTCATTCTTGCATTTTATTTAGAGCACACTTCAAAGGCTGTTTGGCTGCGTGTTTTACCATCATACAAAAATATAAATTTTAATAATTAAAATTTATTAAGAAAAAAGTTGAAAATAAAATCACGTTTAAAGCTTCCCTAAATCCACTCTAATGTGTAAAAAAATATATATATTTAAAAAAAAGTAGTCAAATATATATAGAACTCCCAATATTCATTTCCGGACGCAAGGAACAACTGAAATTTGAAATGTAGTTGCTGAAATAAAGAACAGGCTTGGTGGGGGGACAAATAAGACAGTTACTCGTCTTGCAGATCGCTGCTAAATGAAGTTCCAACTTACTTAAAATTATATTAATGAATCTATTATAATCTCTATATTACCATCTATTTACCAACATAATAAAACTTGGATAATGATATATATATATTCATTTTTTTTATTACTAGTTACGTATATAAAATCTAATTAATATACGTCCCAATTGTAATTCAGCAAAAATATTTTGAAATAGTATATAGCAAGACTCACAAACAACATAACGAAAAGTGTTTTCGTACTCTTTTTCTATATCTATACAAATATATCAAAACGTTTTTTCATATCATAAATTAAACGTAGTTTTAATCTCTTTTTACCTACATTCAACAGAAAATTGAAATTCAAAATGAGCCAGCTTTTGGTGGAGGGAGGGAGTAGTAATTATGTTCCATAGCTTGATCAATCTAGGCCATTGTTAAAAAACAATGTGAAATGGAAAATCAGTGCAGGTAGTCGGGCCACACAACGGAGGCAAACGGTGTCGTTATACGGAAGTCATTGGGAACAAAGAAGGTTGAGATAGGGTCACAGTGCTGCGGCAGATGAAGAGAAAATACAAAAAAAATGAAATTTAGGCGAGGCGAGGCGAGGCGAGGCGAGGCTTGACAACCAACACATGCACGTTTGACTCTAAGTAAAGTAGCTCTTCAAGCGTGGATTGGATTGGATTGGATTGGATTGGATCAGTAGGAGAGTAGTCGAGTAGGGTGTTGGGGTGATATTGAGCACACCCCTCTGGCACCTCTTCCAAAACTCTATAAAAATCCACATTTTCGCTAATAATACAAACCATCACAAACAAAACCTCCATACTTGGCTCTACTTGAAACAAGGTCTGCCACAAATAAAATTTAGTACTGGCCCCTTCCCTTCTTTAGATATACATATAATATATATCACTTTGCTGAATTTTTCTTTTTCCACATACCATATCCAATTACATTATAGGAACCAGACTTGGTTATGGTGAAAACTTCAATAGCCATTGCAAAAAAAACAAACATGTAAAAGGGGATATCTTTTTACTTGGGCTTGAAAATTCAGAAGTCAACTAACAAAATACTACTACTACTTATGTCACAAATTTCCAATTTTTAAACCCCGAATCGCAGACTTGATATCCACTTCAACTGTAAAATGATTTTTTTTTCATCTGGGTTTTCGAAACAATTCTGTCTGACAAGTTTTCTGTATTTTTGAATTGCAAAAATTATTTGCAGCAGGGGATAGAATGTTCATGGTTGTCTTTTTAGTGTGATGGTGGATCTTTTGTGGCCAATATTCCTCTGAACCAAATCCACAAGCCAACAAAAGGTGCTGGTATTTCTTGTTATAATTTGAAATGAGGGATGAGTTTTGTGTGGGTCAGGAAGAACCCTGCATGCCTACAATTGCATGTGTCACAGATTCCTTAGAACTTCCACTATTTTTCTAACTTCCAAGAATGTACTGAAAACGAAAACCCATTTCCATAAATTTAACCACAGAAAAAAATAATCATATTGTAATTAAAAACGCATGTATTAGAACATCCACTCGTTCTATTATTTGGTCATATGGTGGATAAACCATGCATCACTTTCCAGCATTAATGGTGAAAATAATGAGTGCTGTCACAGATGATTTGATTATCTGTAATGTAATCTAATATTAGACGGAAGCCTAAAACATATTGCAATTATCATGAAGCACTTGATATATAGCATATCTGATGATTACAACAGTTAACTAGTATGATTTGGTCTTCCCATTAAATCACTTGGATCTATCTATCTATCTAATAATCAAAAAATCTTGTTTTTTTAACAGTGAATGACTGATTGTCTACAAATGAAATAAGAGGGAAAAGGGAGGAATGGTAAATAGGAATGAGGTATTGCTTTTTGTTATACACAATCAACATCAGAGTTGCATGACAATTGACAAATAATGTTGGGAAGGGTAAGAACACTTCTCTAGTGAGAGGTTGTGATAAACTTTCAATTAAGGCACACGCAAAAGCATATGGGCCAACCTTTGTACCTTTAATACTCTTCCTCATGTCTACTTAAAGAGATGATTCTCAATTAGCCTGATCATAGAGCCTCTCATTTCTTCCACTTCCTCTCCTACCAACTTTCTCCCCCTATAACTAATTTCGGCCTCTTCTTGCTCCAACCCCAACCAAATCTAAAAGGCCTCAAGAATTAGTAGGTCTAGTCTCTAGCCCCTCAATTCACGAGTAGTTTTTTCTTGCAAAAATAAATAAATTAGCATATTTATATTTTTCTTTAGTAGTTTGTGGTTCTTCCCAAGTTTTTCTTTTCCCATGACAATGGTTACTTCAACAACAGCCTGCAACACCAATCTCTCGAAAACATTGTCATTTGAAAACAGCAGAAATCACCGTGATGTCTCCTTTTCCTCTTACTTGAATGGTGATGAAGGAATTTTGGCTCTCAATTTTTCCGAGTCGGGTCAAAACATAAGCTCTCCCCTCTCCAACTCACACGACCATGTTTACGTTGGTAAAAAGAAAGTTAAAGACACAGAAATTGGAGTCTTTTCTGCAGAGAAGTACTTCAAAGGGGCAATGGATGATGATGGAAACCCAAAGATTGCCGACAAGAGTACTACAAAGTACCAGCATGAGAAAGATATACAGGTTAATATAGATCCTGTGAAACCAAAAGCTCAGCCTGGTACCCCAAGTAGTCGTTCTGTATCAAGTGGGAATAGCCAAAGCGTGCTACTGCCAAGAAACCAGCAGCACAAAAAGATGAGCAAAGTCCATACCAAAAGTTTCCTATCTAGTCTTGGTTGCGGCTGCTCCTGCAATGACAAAAATTCTGTTGACATTGATAACCATGTTAGCGAAAACAGCGGGGTAGCTCAAAGCAAAGCAATCACAGAACAACCCAAGAAAGCTGGTGTTTTAGTTCATACAAGTAAGTCCTTGTCAAAAACATGGGCAGAGGACGATACGCAGTGCAAGAAATTCGACGAGATGGGAGCTAAATTGAACAGAGAAGACTGTTTTAGTTTCCCAATTTTGAATTCTAAACAGGAAAATCTGCCAGTTAAAGTGAAGTTACCAGAGGGAGGAGATGATGCAACACGGAAATCATTGGAGGTATTTGGCTCTCCTATACTGGAGAATAAAAAGAAATCTCCAAGTTTTGAAAGGAAATTAAGCATGTTGACGTGGGATGTAGTTTCTCCAACAGTGGAAGAAACTGAAATGACCAGAAATCCAAATGTAATGTACAATGACACAGAAAGTGATGCAAGTTCAGACTTGTTTGAGATAGAGAGCTTCTCCACCAAAAGCAACTCGCTTCTAGCTAGGCAAACATCAGATGGAATGTCCAGTTGTGTCACCCCAACCACTTGCTACGCCCCAAGTGAAGCAAGCATAGCATGGAGTGTTGTCACAGCCAGTGCTGCAGATTTCTCCATAATGTCGGACTCAGAGGAGCTCACAACAGCAGCAAACACGAGAAATCCCAACAGAATAGTTAGAAATGCCAAAAGTGCTCCAGGGAAAGAGCTCAATAAGCGGGGTCCTACTGTTCTTTTGGGTTGTAAGAGCCACAAAGCTGTGAGAGTTGTAGGAGACGCGCACAAAATAAGTCCTGGACCCCAAGGGCGCTGCAGGTTGGATCCTTGCAAACCAATGGCAAAATTTCAAGCAGAGACTAAGCTAACAGGCTTTGGTTCAAGACACGGGCACAAGACTTTTAATACACGCTCAGTCTCTCCTACACATACTTCACATCTCTTGTACATACAGTAGTAGTATAGGATTATGTTCACTAATAATGTGTATTATGCTTATACAGAGCTGCTTTTCAGTCTTGCACCAATCGCGAGAGATATTTGACTTGTACTAGCAGTGAATTCTATAATATAAATTGTTTCCATCATATCTCTACATCCATATAATTTAAAGGTTGCAACCCAAAAGCACAAAAAGATCATTGAGGCCCGTTTATTGTTCAGAATCTCAAGTTCTTAGCTAGAAACTTAAAAAATAAAGAGTGTTTTATACTATTCATTGGTTTTTGACAAACTTTTTTCCTGAAGGAATAAATCTAAATGAGCACATACAAGCGAAAGTTGATTTTAGCCATCTGCCTTTTCTTTGCAGATTACTTTAAAGCTCCAAATAACAACTTTTGGTTGAGTTTTTGTTTCTGAAAGTAATTCAGTCAGGGGATTCTTAGAGGTTTGAAGGGTTAGCATCTTACTTATATCTCTGTTGAGGACCACCAGCAGGAGATGGGAGAAAAAAAGTTCAAGATTCTAAAGCATTGGGCTGGAATGTCGGCAATACAGATTATATAAACAATCAAAACTATAACACAGAATAAGTATAATTTATCTATAGAGACAAAGGTCATAAAATATTTGTACATCCCAGCTAGATAAAAAAAAAAAAAAAAAAGTTCCCTGGATTAAGTTTTGATATTCAACCTATCTAAGCCATATTTTCTATAATCTTTGTCAATTCATCACCCAAGTGTTGCCATCAAAACTCATTCTGATTTACTAATGCAGTTATTGGCTTTCATCCACCTCCACTTTCAAGCTACACTAAATCTATTTAACATACAAGATAGGACCATATCTATCCAATGAGAGTTTCTTTTTAGAAAGTATGTTTTAATAATTAATGACTTTACGTTACATTACAGGGAAGTTAATTATTCTGCTTGCCTCAACACACTTGTGAACGTGTATAGTGTTGTTTGTAAATCTCTACCCTTAAAAGGTCACCCAACCCTGGATGAAGGATAAAACCCAAGTACAGGTCAATCCAAATACAGATGAAAGGTCTTCATCATATCTACTTTGAATTAATTTTGTTAAAAGTAGAGTTGGGGATCTTTCAATCATAATTTCACTTATAATAAAGAGAATTATTTAACAAAGGAATGTCATTTATGGTGACACGCTATTCTTGTGATAGTCACACCTACTCAGTAAGGATAAGCTGCTGAATCTCTCTCTCTCTCTCTCTGTATATATATATGAAAAAGTTTCATATCCAAAGTTGGATAGGAGTTTTTAACCTTCCAACTTATCTCTGACCATTAATCTCTTCCGCACAATAGTTGTTCGGTCGCATAAGTCATAACTATTGTGTAGATGAGAACTAGATGAGAACCCAATACAAATTATATCTCAGTTATGAACGGTGGATCACGTTGGATATATATATATATATATATATATATATATATATATATATATTATAGGTCCTTGATTAACTATCATAATTTTCTCCTAATTGATACAATACATATCAAATGAAACATCTATTTAAATGATGATGAAGAAAGTAGCATGTGACTAATGGGGTCGAGAGATAATACAAAAACACAGAGGTAGATGTACCATAAATGCAAGGCATGAATGAATTTGTAACTAATTGGAGAGGGAAATCAAGTTACAGTATGATGTCTTGACTAAGAGATTCAAAAGGGGGCCAACTGTAATAATGTCAGTTAGGTCGCAATGCCAATGCAAGCCAGCCATAAGGGGTGTATCTTTGTCATGGACCAGATGATACTCAAGTGTGTTCTTGGTAGGGTTCTAACAGAGCTAACCATTATATGTATAGCCATGGAGAACTTTCAGAGAATTAAATATGAAACAGATAAAAGCTTGATTCTTGATGGAAAATAAGGTCCAGGGAGTATATAATGCTATCACTATCTCAGCCAGCCAATTTCATTAGCCGAATAATTAAGAACAAGGTATATTGGTCTCTGAAAGAAAAAAATGCACCAAGTTGTCCTTAATGAAGTTTTACTACTTTAGAGCTGAATGTGAAATGGTGGAACATATTGACTAAAAGCCATAATGGCAAAAGGGAAAGGACACATAAATATCCGTCAACAAGATTTTCAAAGTAAATCCAGAAAATATCACAAGAGAATAATGAGCTTTTTCTAGTATTGAAGCACTTATCTATTTGACTGCTGCAGCTTATAACTACTACTGGTGAAACACTTTCAAAATGGGCTTTTACCTCAATGTGTTGTTTTGGTAAGCTTTGAAGGAATAATTTTTTGAAGTTTAAGCTAAGCTTTCAGCATTTGACAAAGTTTTATTAGTCGTCTCGTCCGTCTCCAAGCAGCTTTTTCAACTGAACTCCTCCATGACAGAGGAAGCCTCGTATGTCCTTTGATGGTTCATCCCAAACTTCCATATCTAATTATTTCGCACAATTATCATTATAGAGCTGCAATTGAGCAATGTCAAATCATCAGAAATAATTACAACTTTTTTACAGCTAGCATGCCATGTACAACTTAAATCATACTCAAATGATTAGACAGGGATGATCATCATTGACAGACAGGCCATGTAGTATGTAATTGTTCAATCACGCATATCTGGCTTCCAAATAAGAATAGACCAATGAAAGTTATAAGGGAAGAGTTATATGACAAGATTTAATATAATTTATGTTTTGATATTTATGAACAATTTAAATATTTGATGTATTTTTGTTTATTAAGTAGTAGTTACTTGCGTTTAATTATCTGGGTCCGTTGATGTTTTTGGTTTACCTTTTAAGTTTATTAAATTTTATTTATTTCTAGAGTTTAAATAATCTTTTAGAGTTATTATTATGAACTCTTTTTATTCAAATTTTGTAAATTCCTGAAATTGTAAAGTTATATAGATTCAATTCTATTCCGTCTTCAGCTGTGTCTGAAGGATTAATAACTAACTGCAGAAGCTAAGAAGAGAGCATTCCTCTAATACACAAAAGCAACACCGAGTAGTAATATCTTTCATTATAATACTTAGAAAACTAGTTTCACAGCCTGAGATCATAAATATTGATTTGATCTTTTTGGATAAGTTGCTCATAAATATTGTTACATATGAACTCAGCCATACACCAAAGGTAACAGATACTACAAACGAGATAGAAAAGGCCATACACAGCTTCCAGGATACCAACTTGGCATGAGGTTCCCAGTTTAGGTATCAAAATCAACTTATATGGACAAGCACCCAACAATACAAACATACATACATAGGTACGTACAAGATACATAAACAATTAACCATCGTGGAAGACAATTAAAAAATAATTATTCTAGGGTTGATGAAAAAACTAATATAGCAACACATATTTTAACATATGGTATTGTAAAATGGATCAACTCTCCTTATAATCTGTAGCGGGTCGTGCTTCAAGGCCTCCACTTGCTCTCTTCTGTAGTGAGTAAGGCATGTAAGTACCAAGAATTCTATCCCACAAAACGAAAAATGGCTGTGAAAAGTTATATTTGTTGCCATAAAGCTGGTGGTGAATATCATGATAAGCTGAGTTGTTTTTAAAGAAGACATGGAAAAGGTTCCCTGGCAGCCACAATCCGCAATGGTCATCAACTGTTTTGATTGTAGCAAAGGAAAAGAAGAAGATGGAAGCTCGAGGGGACATGCCTGACAAAAGGAAAGATAGAGCCCCACCGACTGTATCTAGGAGAAGCCCCTCCACTGGGTGATTGTAAAGAGCTCCAAATGCATAAGGGACAACAAGGCGATGATGCTGAGAATGTATGTGCCGATACAAGAACTTGTTATGGTGCATGTATCTATGCATGAAATATTGCCAGGTATCTAAGACCACCATTGCAATAAAGAATTGTCTCGCAAGAACAATCAGTGAAGACTGTTCCCCTGTAGCAGCATCAGTATCATTTCCAGTAACCTGCAAACACACAAATATTATAATAGATCAGTTCACCAAACCATTCTATCATTAAGCATATGTAAATTTAAATTTACAACTTTCAATGAAAATCCAAAATGTGGAATTATATCCTCCCATCTGGCATTAAAATTATCATCATAAGAAACATTCCAAGGACTATGTTTTGTGTAGACGATTGATTAACACAAACATAAGGTTACAATAATTACTTGGTAGTAAATTAGTTTAGCATCTGCCAACCATCCAAAGTTAAATTAAGTGACTTTTCCCTCTATTTGCCAGATGGTTGTTGAAGCTCTGAAGTCTGACCATGGGAATTGTGCCAGACCTCCAAGCTCCAATTCCATCATATGAACAATAACATTTTGGTCATGACCATGATATTCTCTTGAGAAAGTGCAGTATTGAATTGACATGAAAACAACAAACTACCGAAGCATTTTCAATTAACCAAAATTGGCAGGAAAACAAAGGTTTAAATGCTGATATATACACCACACAAGCTAACATTTTCTAAAAGAAACAGATGAAGCAAAAGAAGAGAAACTGACACCATAATGTTAATAAATTAAATGAAGCTAGACGTGCATTTGGTAGGAAGACAATGAAAAAGCAAGGACGAAAAAACAGAAGGGATGGAATGAATACTTTTCAAAGAAAAGAAGTCACTTTTACCTCTTTTGTCTGGCAAAATAAAAAGGAAGTACCACTGAAAGATAAAGGTCCTAGTTAATTAACAATTAAGTCCTCTCAAGCAATTTAAAAGGGTAATAGTCAAACAATGGAATAGTCTCTTCACACTACATAACCTTCAACAATTTATAAAAATAAAAATTTTAAAAAACAATATTTTGTTGGATAAATAATGTAGTTCAAAGGCGGATAAACAATATTTCTCTTAATAAGTTATTACATTTTAAAATCTCTTTAAAGTGTATTAAAAGTAGAAGGTAAGAATATATGTAAACATGTATATAAAATACCAAAGGTTATTGGGAACACAAATTTATTAAAATGTAAGAAATTTAGAATTTTGTGGACCAAGGTAGAGGGAAAAAAGGAAAAGAAAATTGAACGGAAAAAATTACAAATGATTTCATGTAAAAATTGTTAAAGATCAAGGACATTTTTGTCTTCTCCAAATCCTAAACATTGAGCAAGTGATAGAATAGCTTCTTCTTTTTTTATGGCAGCCTTTCAAATACAGACCAATAACATGTTTAGTGAGACCACCATCCAATATAAAACAATTAACCCACCCAAATCATCCACACTAAGCTTAACCTGACCCATTGAATCATGACTACATCGTTTTGAATGTGAGATTGATAGGATTGCTCATTTTGATGCTAAACTAAATAGAACACACTGATACGAATTCTAATAACCTCTTTGTTTGCAAATTTGAAAAAAAAATGAAACAATAAGAAAGTTTTCCTAAGTGAAGACTTGTGTGAGTTGTCGCAACACAACAAATGATGTGCTCTAAATAGAATTATTTTTCACTATGATTATTGCAAAGTTAAGGCATTTTTAATAGTGTTCCTACTGATGGCTTGCGAGATAAGTTTGCTGCTTCCTTTTTTTTTTATTTTTTTCACTTGCAATAAAAGACTACAACTTTCTGGAAAATAAGTACCCAGGTTTAGCAGAAAGTGCAATATGATGCCAGGGTCCTACATAATTTACAAATGCAATCAAATTACACCTCTAGGGTGAAGCTAAAAATTAGCTAAAAATTAGACTTTGAAGGAAAGCAATCCATAAACATAACATCACCAATTCTACTAGAATACCGAATGCACATTCAAAACAAGGGTTTAAATGCAGTGTTCTAAATTATCAAATACGATTGAATTAAGGTGATATCATACTGAGCCGCATAACATTAATTAAGCAAACATACCATGATATGGCATAGGGTGGTCATATGATTGAACAACTAGAAATTTTCCATTATATAAGATAACTCCTTGCTCACTACTCAAAGCCAGCCGCAAAGTGTATGACTAAGGGCTTTAGAATGCAAAATGAAGGGTCTGGCCTGCTGCTAAATAACACACTTACAACTTAATGAACCAGGTCCTTATTGTGCAAAAAGGATCACCACGTCCTTGCTCAGTATTACTTAATTGTTTATCACGAGAGGTGAAATTTGAAAATAACCATTTATGATGAAAAGATGGGATCTTTGACATCACAATCACAAACCACGACCATGAAATAAATAATAGATCCAGGAAGGCCCAAATTGAGATGAGTAAACAAAAATAACTGTTGAGCTTTTACAGGGTAGTTTGATTTCAAATAAAGTAATAGACTAAATAGAATCACTCTCTGGCGAAGGAAACTAAGACGAACAACAAAGTTAAATTATATGCATATATAATATGATATGGGCTATACCGTGAATAGGATAATGGCGACAACAGCCTGAACCGCCTGTTGGAGAAGAACACCTTTGACCACCGTCTTCTTTGATACTGAATTCTTGTCATCTTCATCTTTCTTCGAATGCAACCTATAATTCTCAAGAGATCCAAACATTAAGTATATGCCTGAATATGCCCAATACACGACAAGCGGTACCACGGTCCCCAATAACTCATCGGAAACACTAAATTCCATACAAATCAAATACAGATACAGATACAGATACAGATACAGATACAGTAGTATCCCAATCTATGAATCTATAATTAATTAAATAGTAAAAGTTAGAAATTTTTCAATCCAGTGGAAGCATTAAAATGTGTTTGAGCTGATGTAGGTTAATAAAGGGCAAAAAAGAAGGGGAAAATTCTAGGGTTTCAACGTCAACACAGACTCGCAAATGAGACTCTGAGAGGGTTGAAAGCAATTATGGTGTTATTTGGTCTGTTTTGTAAATTAGCAAAGGTGGTCAGATCGTGTGTAAAATATCTGGGTTAACTCGCTTTTTTGGCCGTTGATATCTGTCGCGTGTCAGCAATTGGAGCCTGCGATGGCCTCCTCTAGATAACGCGTCGGATTTGACTTTAATCACATTTGGCTATGGTTGTTTTGAAAGATTGTACTTAGGTTTTTAACCCTATTAATTTTAGGTGTTTACTTGTTTTTAAATTTAGTCTTGAGATTGAGATTATAAAATGATTTAATAATTTTGATATTATAATTATAATTTTAGGATTATAATTATAGAATTAATAGTCTTGAAATTATAATTTTATAAATTATAATCTTAAAATTATAATTTTTGCAAATAAACATAACCATATGAGTTGTTTGTTAGGTTAAATTAAAAGGTAAGTTAAAATAATTTGTAAATGTGTTTGACTAAAAGTTAAAATAAGGTTTAAAGAAAAATAAAAATTGGGCAAAATAGTGAGTTAAACTTATTTATTTTAATATAATTATTTAAAAGTTATTTTAAAATAAAACATAAGAAATTATTATTTTTTATAAATTAAAAAATAAGTGACGCATGAACAATAAAACAGACAAACTTAGAAGTAGCAGCCGAGAACATGACCAGACATCATATACTAGTATTATTTACCAAAAACCAAAATTTGAATCTTAGAGCGCTATTTTACTTTTTGCTGGCTCATTATTGTACTACTATAATTTTGAATTCTATTGGAAGGTAAAGTAGATCTCTCTCTCTCTCTCTCTCTCTCTCTTAACACGTCTTTATAAAAATAAAACTACTATTACTCCATTAAATGGGAAATTTGTTGTTTGTTTGTTTATGTGGTGTGGTTGGATTATGAGACTTTTATGGCTCCCCAGGAAAAGGTCAGAATAGATTATTGTGTTGGACCTGGCTATTTCCTTGCCTTGCCTTGTTTTTAAGCAAGTAGGAGTATTTCTTATGGTTGCAAATATCCTAGGCATTTGGAAGTTTCTTATCAGCAGGCTAGGATTAGGAAAGATCTACTGCCCTGCCCTGCCCTGCTGCATGTTTCAACTTATGTAGTATATATATGATTTTGAACAACTTGGCTCGCCTTTTTGAAGTAAATTAAAGTGCTTTTGAGAAAAATGGCAAACAAGTAATTAAGGAGAAAACAATGCCCTCCTTTAAGGAGAGGGGTCCTAATGTTAAATAGTAATTTATAATCTTGGACTCTTTCCATGACTACATCCCAAAAGGATTATACATTATAAACTCAAAATCCGGAAAATAATTTACACCCTCTTAATTGTCCTTCTGGTTCTGGAAACGGAAAGAGTAACATATAACACATACAAAGACTTACATTATTATGTACAATAACTAATTGCGGTGGAGCTAGTCGTCTCCTACACCAAACACAACCTTTCCAATTGATTATACCGTCAAAAACTCATAAGCATGCTTACTTACTTACTTGATGCTAATAGCCTCCTCTCCGTCTTCGATCCTCCTGCGCACGTACGTGAAATTAAATTGCTGAATATGATGACCATCACGTTGATACAAATGTCTTAACCATGCATATTAAGTTTGCCAATTAGAAAATTGCATGGTGAGGACGATGAATGAAGGGTTACCCCGGTTCCCTTTTACATCTTTTTTCTCCTTTGATATTCCAAAGTTTTCACGGCATGGAGGCACTCAAGTGCTTAGCAGTAACCACAAAATTAATCACATCAAGTGGTTCTACAAGGAAAGACAAGTATGAGAGAATCTAAGTGATGTATCAACACTAAAATTATTGTGATGAATCTAAGTGATGTATCAACACTAAAATTAACAAGCAAATATGAGAGAATATATACCCACAAAATAAACAGCCTAAGTTCTATGTTACACATTATCTTGATTCACACATTATGTCACAGAGACAGATAACACATGAATGTTAAGAACATGAGATGAGAATGAAACTTACGGGGATAAGCCTTTTTGTACCAAAGAATGAGCCTAATACATCCAAACTGAATCCCCAATTCTCTAATATCAAGCTTGTTCCTACAACATTCATATGTCTCAATCAAGCATAATGCATTAACTTTGCAAATTAAGCAATTAGGAGAAGAAGATGAATAAGAACTAACTTCACGCCAAGGCCATTCTGCATTGCAATGAGAGATCTGTTGTAAGTTTTTTCAGACATCCCACTCAAATTTAAGTATATTCGACCGCATAGCGCAGTGGATTAGCGCGTCTGACTTCGGATCAGAAGGTCGTGGGTTCGACTCCCACTGTGGTCGGTAAATAATTTTAATGTGTTTTGTTTTGTTCTTTTCAGTATGAATATACTACAAATTTTCACGGTAAGATACAATTATGCATCATTTGCTCTGATTTATGAAGATCAAAAAATTTAAATGGTAAATAGTCCCTTTAATTTTTTAAAAGTGTAGATTGTAGCGGTTCCGTCTTTGCAGCTTATCAACCAACCAGTCGACTCAGGCTTTGTGATATTCGCTAAACTACGTAACAATGGAGGCATCTTCTCTCTTCAGAGCCCTAAAACTAAAACCTTCCAATTTGAAGCTCACGACCAATTCTTTTCTGGGTGTTCGAAATTCTTCCTTATCTCCTACTGCAACAATTACAGTTCATACGGGTCAGTTTCTCATTTAATTTGCAAATATTTCCCTATTTTTAGGCTTATACTATTCTAGATGAACCAATTGTCTGTGTTTCTGTTGTTAGGTGGAAACTCAGTGAAGAGAAGGTATGATGCATTATTATTGGATGCTGGAGGTACCCTTTTGCAGCTGACTAGTCCTGTTGAAGATACATACTCCTCAATTGGTCAAAAATATGGTTAGCATTTTTTTTTAAAATTTTTTTCTATATGCAAGTTACTTTTGGTAACAATGAATGAATTCATGGTATTGCAAGAGTTCACTTTGCATCTGCCTCACATGTGCTAAAATAGCAAAATTGCCTTGGGATTTTTTTTTGTTTGTACTTTAGTCTGTAATCTAGTTTACTTGAATAATATATTTGATCTTAGAAATGAAGCGATTCATACTTAGAGGTCACTATCTCTAAGACTTATCGGAGCGTTCTAGTGCATTATTATGTACCATGAGTTTCAGTTTTTCACTCGGTGTTTGGGGATTGTTGTCTACACTATACCATACTGCAGTAATTAAACCTTTGTGTGTTGTTCATATTCTGTGCCTCTTAGGGCCTTGTGTTATTCATGAATTGTAGCTCTTCTGTTATTATTTTCTAAAGAACATGTTTAAACAGTTTTTAGCTTTTTTAGTTTTTGAAAGCCACATTTACGAAAAATGAATAAAAAATTTTCCACTGAGGATATGAATTTTGGAGTTCTATAAATGAGGATATAAAAACAAACCAAACAAATAACTTATTCAACATAGAAAGATTTAAAATTATTATAACCTGTGTTACTCGGACCCGTGTCCAAATTCGGATCCATATCCGCGTATCCTCTATTTTTTAACTTCACGTGTCCGACACCTAGATTTGTACCCGTACCCGCACCCGACACCCGAACACGAGTCCGAGTAACACAGATTATAACAAATAATTTTGCATTTTCTTGTTTCGTTGAAGCAATAAGCCAATAATCTTATTTATGTCTGGCTCTCAGCAGATGCAAAACTCATGAGAATTCAGTTTTAGATTTGAGTGCTGCTAGTCTGTGTTTGGTGTACTAATTTCTTTGTCATTAATAGGTTTGAGTATGACCCGTGCTGAAATAAAGCAAGGATTTAAAAGAGCCTTTTCTGCATCATGGCCTGAAAAGCTTCGGTACCAGGCGAGTTATTGACTTCTTTTCTATGTTCACTGTTCCTTCATTCTCAAACACATAGCAAAGTATATAAGTTTGCCATTTTTTACCCAGTCAATAAGCTATGTTATTCCCTGGGGATAGCTAATCCATATGTATTTTGAAAGAAAATTTGATACTAGTGGAGTCCTAACTCCTACCTTCTCAAAGTTCAATCTGGAAAGGAGATGAGAAAAAAAGGAATAGCCAGCTCGTACCAATTAACCATTAAACTGGTCCTATTTGTCGGTGTTTACAAAACATGTATCTTGTTTTACCCACGAAGTTGATAAAAAATGTATGTTTGAAATATCTTTTGTATTTCCATATCATGATAGGGAGACGGAAAACCATTCTGGAGACTTGTAGTTTCTGAAGCCACTGGTTGTGCCAAAGATGATTATTTTGAAGAAGTGTATCAGGTGATCATTCATGATAGCAAAAATACAGTAAAACCCCTATTTAAGAATACTCTATATAAGAATAACCTCTACAATATTATAAAAAAATTTGGTCCCAATTTGGGGCAGTTATAAATAGGAATAACCTCTAAATTGTAATATGTTATATACTTTTTAAGTCCCGTATTAATAAACTATACCTCTATATAGTAATAATTTCATATATATATATATGAGAGAGAGAGAGATAATATTAATTTTAAAGAACTATATTTTCCTAGCTATAAAAGACTACATTTCCTATAAAGGACTATAATTTCCTATAAAAAGACTACATTTTCTATAAAAACTACATTTTTCTATAAAATACTACTTTGCATAAATATTTTTTGAATAATAATTATTATAGAGTTCTTATTGATATTTTTGTTAAAGTGAATATTTTTGGGTGTTCGAAAAATATTTTTTTACCAATATCTCTATTTAGTAATAACCTCTCAATTAGAATACAAATAGTTTGGTCCAAAGTCTATTCCTAAATAGAGGTTTTACTGTATTATAATTTGTGCTTTCGGGCATCAGTGAATTTTTTTTTGATAGGTTAGCCAGTAACCAAGTATATATAATTTGAGTTTATCTTAGTGGTCTACGGTATTTATGGAAGAAGTTTGTATCTTGACACTTGATTACCAACTGACCATAGTGTGAACTGATTAGTTAGCCTGTAACCAAGTATGTATAATTTGAGTTTATCTTAGTGCTCTACGATATTTATGGAAGAAGTTTGTATCTTGACACTTAATTACCAACTGACCATAGTGTGAACTGATTACCCCAACTATAATCTAACGCTGGCTGCTATTATCTTAAACTGTTGATGCTTGCTTTGTTCAGTACTATGCAACTGGTGATGCATGGTGTCTTCCACCTGGAGCCTATGAAACAATAATCAGCCTGAAAGATGCTGGAGGTTATATTTATCCTATATTATCATTAATTTGTTGCAGCATATATATGGGAACTTTTTGTTTGTAATTAATGTTTCATTTTATTTCTCCTATTTAAATTATTGGACCATGAACAGTTAAATTGGCTGTGGTTTCCAACTTTGACAATCGTTTGAGGAAGTTATTAAAGGATCTGAATGTTGTGGACTTGTAAGCGTCATTGTCCTCTACCTTTCCAGCCTCTACATTTGATCATTTCTTACGCTAATCTTGATATTGGGATCACGATACTTTAATTGCTTATACTTTTGAATTATTTTAAGAAAAATATCATTTATGGAACTAGTTGGCTTGTAAGATGCATGGTTGTTTCATCATCCCATAAGTGAATAATTGTTCCATACTTTTCATATAGTACTCCTATAAACACCCACCCCCAAAATAAATCCCATTTAAAGAAGTGAAGTATTTTTTAGGAAATAATTATGTTATATTAAGTTATTCAAAACTTACATGTACATGTTGCACAAGAATGTCTAACTCAGATGGTAAATTTAGAAAGTCGTAAAATTTGGTACCTTAAACTCCTATTTTGGGATAGTTTAAAAAAGGACTGGAGGACTCTTAAATTGCCTTGCAGGGGGAAAGCTTTTTTTTTTTTGCAAGAAGTTCCTTTTTCTTTGAGGTCCTATATAGACCATTAGAAAGTATAGTTGTTGTGCTTGCATATGGAAAATGATAGGGATACTTGGCAGTCTTTGCAGACAGCTACACTAGTATGGTAATTTTCTTTTTCCTTTGACTCTGTTAGGTTTGATGCTGTTATCATATCTTCGGAGGTTGGATATGAAAAGCCAGATGCAAAAATATTTAAAGCAGCTTTAGGTATGTATTTTAATTGAAAGTTTCTTTTATTATGACATAATGATGGAGAGGAGGTTTACATTATATGTAATAATTTCCGAAGAACCTTATGTCGTGCTTGGTTGGCAGTAGCATATGCATCTATTCCCAGCTTGGAGAGATTGAACAAAAGGTTCAAATGCTGGTTTGATTTTGAACGGCGACAAGTTTATGTTTCATTTAGATGAGGCACTTACATGTGCATGTCTATTATGTTATTCTTACGACAAGTTCAAAGTGAGTTGCATAATGATGCAACTTCCTAATGTTTGGCAATGTGTAGACCAGATTAATGTGGATGCCTGTAAAGTGGTACATGTTGGAGATGATCAAAAGGCTGACAAGTCAGGGGCCAATGCTGTTGGGATCCACTGCTGGTAAGTTTCTAAATTCATGCCTCATTTGGTGACATTAAATTTATCACATTGCTGAAAAGCATAGTTATCAAGGCGACAAGTCGAGGCTAGTCGACAGCCGGGAGATTAAGCGCTTAGGCGACAAGGCGCCCGACTAGTCGTCCACAAGTCGATAAGTCGTTAACAATGTAAATTTTATACGAATAAAATTATATATATTTAACATTTATATGAATATTTATATATTGATATTTCTAATGAATATTTATATTGATATTTCTAATGATTTACCAAATTTTATACAAGTATTGTTAAGATAAAGGTAATATACAAGCATATAATCATGATATCATATCATAAAATTAGACAACCATCCTTTATAAGATAAAGACATGTTTATTGTGGCATTGCCAAAAACAAACATAATATAGAAATGAAAACAGTCAATTGCGCCTAAGGAGAAATTAAAGATGGAAGTGAAGTATTAAGAAATAATCAAACACCAACACCTAAGTACTCTTATGTATCTTTATCTGAAAAAGACAAACAACAACACAGCAAACAAACAAGCATATATGATGTAGAGGATAAAATATAATTAAGTTTCAATTCTACCCACACTGGACCTAGACTAGGCTCTTGCATTAAGTATTCTTTTATAATAATAATAATAATATTTTTAAAAATGATAAAAGTACTCTTTAATACCTCCCCTCACCTCCCTTTTTGCTGAAACAAAAGGAGGTCCTTATGTCATTATTTCCTTCCTCTCTACATCTTTCTCTTTTTTTATTCAGAATATTTTTTATATGAAAAATGCTATAGAAGAACAAGCAGCTCGAGTATGTCGAGTATGTCGATTGTCGAATACTAAATCAGCCAATCACCGCCGGAGTCAGTCGCGCCTAAGTCAGTCGCCGCCGGAGTCGGTCGCGCCTAAGGAAAGTTCGAGCTCCTCGTCGGACAGCCACGATCCGATCTCAGTTCCTCTCGCCTCGGTTCTCCTCTCGTCTCAGATCGCTTCTCCTCTCTCGCCTCGTCCGAATCTGGCCAAGTTCGATGGTCGCGAGGAGAGGATCGATCGATTAGGACTTAGGAGTTTAGGTTTATGAATTGGGTCGGGTCAAACCCGCAGTGGAAAGTCGCCTGCTTTTCCAGGTAGTCGTCCAAGTCGACGCCTGAGTGGTCGACTATGTGCTCTGCCACCAAGTCGTCCTACCGACTTGATTTTTCTGGCCGACTCGACGCCTAGTCGTCGCCTAGGCGACGACTAGTCGACGACTTGATAACAATGCTGAACAGAAACGTCTGTTTTGATTATAAGAGAGTCCCATCACATGGCTAGTGGGCATTTTACTACACAACCTCCATTCTGTGTTTACCTTACAAGGACAAAACTTTTAATGGAAATGGGAGTACATTGAATTGATTAACATATAAATGGTTATACTAATTTGTGTAAAACTTATCATTTGCTTGGATGAGTAGGTTCTGAGGAACAAAGTTAAGACATTCTTGAGTATCATTTGTCATCTTAATGTCCATAAGATTCTGGTCCATGCAGGTTATGGGGAACAGATGTAAAAACCTTTTCAGATGTTCAGAATCGTATTCTCCTCCTGGAGCAATAGCTTTCGAGCGCACAAGTTTCACACTGCATGTATCATTTTTGGTAACAGAAATTGGCTTTGACCACTTCTTTGGCTCTTTATTTCCCTTTCATATGGTAATTCTGCAAATCCTAGCCTCATTCTTTAAGAGTCCGCCTCTTTTACCAATGGTCAGTATCTCTGACCTTGACCTGTTTCTTTAACTTGTGCTGCAGCCTGCAGAACTAGTTGGATGATCTCTTGGGTGAATAAAACTTGGCAAGTTGGAGATTTGAGATATAATTTAGACATGTCCTGCTTGTGGATTAGATGTAAAGAAAAGTTTTAGCAACTGATTTTTGAGCTTTTAATTATGTTGGGTTGGGCTGCTAGGTCAATTCAACCAATATAGATTGTCCTTAAAATTTGAACTAGTTCTGATTTGTTATTAGCATGAGCCAACTTATTGGTAGATTTTTTGCTCCCAAATAAAAAGAGAGATGTTGCTGATTGTGGTGGTACCTCCCATGCGGCTGAATTTTAGACGATTGGAAACACTACTAAAATATCTTTTCTGCATTAATTCCATCCGACATCACAAGCTGATGAATGCATACCCCACTAAAATGGGTATGTGAAGGATCACTTTCTTTCTCTCTGTTTTTAAAACAAAAAAAAATTATTTTATAGAATTTATTCTAATACAATTCAATTCTAGGAATACATTTTAGTGTAGGGGCTTGGGGGAACTTGCCTTCTTAATGTAACGTCTTGGTTAATTCTGATTTCTTCCCTCTTCTGCTAAGGGATAGACTTGAACATGTGAATTTACAATAAAATTTGGTCGAAATTCTAAAATTATTCTTCCTTTACTGTCGGGAGTGATTTACCCCAGTGCCCTGACCCCCAAGGGAAAGAAAAAGGGGTTGCAAGTTGAAATTTGGGACTGAAAATCCAGAAAGACCCATCCGCACTACCAATGTGAGAAATGCTAAATATAGCAATATAGGGTACTCTGTTCCGCCCAATCAGCATTTTAGGGGAAAAAGAAAAAAGTACCTGAATGAAATTTGGAAAACAGCCTCAATGTTGAGACTTACTGAAAATTAATTGCACCACTTCAGTATCCAAGATGTTGACATTTAGCATTTACCACGACCAAATAATGCAGGGCATTGTCACCAGTTCTAAGATGTATGGTACATTATTGAAATTAGAAAACTTTCACAGACGAGCTTTCCTCCACATTTCAGCTACTCAAAATATTATGTCCGGCGGGAAGATGATTAAAGACGGATTCAGAATTGATATAGGCTGCTAAAGGGGAAGTAGGCAAAGTAGCCATTAAAGAAATTCATTCAAACTCCGGAGCTTCCATAAACCCAAAGAGCAAATTTTCAACTACTAAATAAGTCGACAGTATAACCAGATCATGAAAGAAAAAAGTAAAATGCCTGAGCTGTTTCTTCAGGCAAGATATCGGTACAAACGTCTATCTGCACCATCCCTCTCTAAGAAATCTCGTTCAATAAGAGACTCGATTCGTTTCTTAATCTCTCCTGGGTTCGCCAGGAAACGAGATTGCAGTTGCTTTGTGACCTCAGTTATAATATTGTTATGATCCAGCACTCTCCTTGATTTCATAATTCTTACTATTGCAGCCTCAATCTGGGGCTTTCTGTCCTCCTCCACTCTCTGCCGTGTCTCCTGTTTTTCAGGTTCTGACTCCTTTTGTGCAACTACAGTTCCTATCTTTACCTTGTAGAATTTACTAGTGAACTTGTCATTAACAAAAAATACATCCTCCTCTCCGATATCTTTGCACATTGGATCTTTACGAAGAACATTCTTTCCCTTAACACAAGCCAGGGATTGCAGACACCTCTTTAAATCTGATGGGGGAATCTCAGTAGCCTGCTCTATATCTTTATAGCTATGCCGATCAGCATTGTTAAACAGCATGAGGACACACATTTGAAAAGTTGACACATTCAGCTCATGCTTCTGCCCCTTCCCAAAGGCCGCCTTCAAGTCAGCTGTGCCCATGTTAGTTTGCCAAGACAATCTCCGCCCTGTGTGTGTCCCAAGATAATATGTTCGGAACTTCTCACACAGAGCTGACATTTCAGCAGGCAGGTTGCAAGTGACACTTGGCTGCGTGAGGGCCAGGACCCTGTCGTTAGAACCTGGACAACCACTGTAGGGGCCATCTCCCAACTCAGCACCATGGTTAGAATAAAACCCCTGCATAGTATCCTGAGAGGTTTTCATGTCTGTGAACATGCCTTCTAGTTTTGATGTGAACTGATATCCACATTCTGTCTTGAGCTTAACAATCAGACTTCTCTCAGCATCGTCAGAGACAGTTTTTCCTGACAAAAGCCGCTTTGCCAAGTGCTGTTTATAATATTTTTCAAAAACATCTTTCTCCTGCAAGTAACGGAAGAGCATCATGACCTTGTCAAGAACAATTTCAACATCTTCCTCACTGACTCCCCTCAGACCTTTACGCAGTTTATCATCCACAAACAATGAAATGAACTCAGGAGAACGAGGATTCAGATTAATGAAGAATTCAAATGATGAATTCAAAGCATTCTGGAATGTCTTGTCATTGCTGAATGCCAAGTTTATTATCCTGTCATATTTATCCTTTTCATTCAAGAGGCACTGGACAAACTCCACAGGATCTTTTAACCTTTCTGGATCAGTAACAAGCTGTTTACCAGTGTCCCTGAGGTGAGAAGTCATCACATCCCTGATTGTTGAGAGGCCATTGGAAACCCGGCGGAATAAATTGTACATTCTTCCCAAGTCTTCGTACTTATCATCAAGAAGCATGTTCACCAAGCCGGAATTCTCCATATGTACTAGTCTCAGCATGTGGTTTGCAATCATCTCCTTCTCCACAACATTCGTGATCTTGATTTCACTATCCATATCCAAGTAGTGGGAAACCCTCTCTATTTCTTCATTTAGACGTCTCTCAGCTTTCTTTAGGTAGTCCCCACAGTCGCAGCACTCGATGAACTTCTGAGATTCAACCCTGTAGAAATCAGCTGACACTTCAAGAAAAGGTCTCTCGAAGTCTTCCTGGTAAACAGAAGGTCCCAGATCCATTAACATCTTAATTATATTCCTTATCAGCCCCCGGTTTATAACTTCAGCTGTCCTTTCTCGTAGGATAAGTTCAAGAAGAGTATTCAAAAGCCTTGTCTGGATTTTACTGGAGTGTATGATGTTATCCCTCCAAAGATTCAGGCCAAGCTCATGAACAGGGATTTTATGGTTAGTTGGAATGTAAGTCCTATCCATGTACATCAGTATGTCACGGATCATCTGCAATGCTTTGTTATGATCTGTCCATTTCCTGTTTAGTTCTTCAAGAAACAAACCACCTTGGGCAGCTTCTATACATTTTGATATCTCTTTTAGGTGGTATGTCATGGTTGACACAAGCCCTGAGTACAACTTCTCTCCATATTTGTGCAACACCATATTATAAGCATTTCTGAATCATTGGAAAGAATTTTAATTAATCAGACAAAAAAAATCCTTAAAAATGCAAACACAATGGCCTAAAAAAAATTAGTGCTGACTTCAGAACATCTGTTGTAGCCAAATAAGGTATGTGAAGAATGAGGATATATCAGATACACTAATGAGTGAAAGGAAAAAAAGAAACAAACAAATGATGAAACCCCTCCATATACATTTGATGCAACCAAATATGATTTAAAATTACCAGAGTCTGATAATACTAGTCATGTCCTCACAGGAATCAGCTTAGAACAACTCAAACATAAATCAAGTGACAATATCATGACAAAGAAAAACTGAAATACAAGTACACATTTGTTTGAGTTTAGAGTGAAAGAAAACAGAAACAGAAACCTGTAAAAACAGTGACGAAGTGTTTTTTTTTAGCCAAAAGGAACTGTGAAAAAGTTAAAATCATATTCAAATATATTATTCTCCATTTAAGTGACCAAACTTTACTCAACTGAAAGAATTATTGAGGTCCCATCATTCTTCCATTTCTCAACTCATTCATTATAAGCACATATATAGACATTTAATATAGTGAAACTATATACTAAACTGTAACGAGTCTAAACAAATGACTAGGTAACTTGCCCAAAAATAATATCCATTACCAACCGATACACGTGTCCAGATTTTTTTGTTTCCTTGTATGTCCTATCAAAATTTCAAGTATTGCCATTTTAATTGAAATTTAAACTTTTCCTGCTGGATAGGGAAAGATCTGGCTGCAAGGAACACTGTACCACTTTCCACTTATAGTTTACAAACAAATATACAGGGAGAAATGTACACCAACAAATATACTGTGAGAAATGTTCACCGACAACTATAATAAGGAAAACGACAATAAAATTTGGCAGTATCTTGTTCTGACAACAAACTGAATTATCTTCGATATAATGTTTTCAGTTTTCCTTCTCCAGCAAAGAGGAAAACGATGATACGTAAAAACATAATGCTAGATTTCAAAATCTTACAGTTAGGAGCTCAAAAAATCTGTCAGCTGGCAATTTTAAACCAACAATAACAAGACAATGACATGAACACACTACAGCAATATGGAACAGTACTACTCAGAATCTCTACTTGTAATTTATAAAAATCTCTTTGTACTAAATTAAGGGTCTACGAGTCCTATTAGAGACATCACCTACCCAAAAGGGGAAAAAATCCACTTTATTTATTAAAAAAAAGTATTGACTGAATTAAAATCAAAAATCTCTTCAACAGTTTGAGAACAAGCAATGCAGAATAGTGTACTTATGGTGGACATAAAAAGCAACAGACTTGAAGCCATTCAAGCCAGCCATTTATTTTCCTAGCTATAAGTCAGCATTAGGAGGAAATTTAAAAAGCTATTCATCAAAAGAATTACCTATTCACAAGAAGGAAT
This sequence comes from Panax ginseng, assembly GCA_020205605.1. Taxonomy (NCBI): domain Eukaryota; kingdom Viridiplantae; phylum Streptophyta; class Magnoliopsida; order Apiales; family Araliaceae; genus Panax; species Panax ginseng. The sequence goes on from CM035147.1 coordinate 100,498,927, forward strand.
TAGAAAACCATACATGAGATTATTCAGCACCAGAAATGACCTCATTTCTCCATTCAAAGACGGAACAAGTTCCAGTAAGCACTCTTTGCTGATTATGTTTCATTGAAACGAAAAATTGCCAACTCTTATCTAAACAACTAAGCGCGCAGATGAATAGAAAATAATCAAGAAATATAAGAAGCAACAATGTGTTAGCACAAGCACAATCGAAGAAGAAACTGTCAAGCCAAATGAAGTCGATTAACATACAGAAATATAACACACTACTGGAAAAGGGGGGAAATAGAGCAAATAGAATGATTTTAGTTAACCTGTAAAGCTCCTCAAAACTAAGACCACTAGCATTATGATTGTAAATCTCATTGATAGCGTGCTCCAGTATCTTCCATGTCTTGTCGGCGTATTTGGGATCAACCACCACTTTGTGCTTAAACGCTTCTATTTGAAAATTCCTCTTCTTCTTCTGATTATTATTATTATTATTATTCATTTCTCCCTATCTCTACCACTCTCCCACACAAATTTTTGTATCAGTATCCCACATAAATCCCTGATTCAACGAACTGTAGAAAAATTGATTTGAACTTGGAAGGTATATATATGGAGGATGGATGTATCGAGATCAGAATGATTCTAGGTTCTGAAAATGGGGGGTCGGGTAATAGGGGAGGGAATAAAGTAAAAGATTGTGAATTAATAAGTAAACCTCAAAATTGGTTTACAGATCGATCGAACGGGTATAGAAGAAGAATAGGTATCTATGGAAATTTCTCCTTTTTCATAATTTTAGTTACAGACGACAGACAGGTGTTTTGTTTTGCACCTTTGATCTTAACTTTAAAAGTTTAATAGTAATCCCTCTGTATCAGAATAAGTCATTATTGTCTTTTTGTGCATATTACAAAAAAAGATAAAATGACAAAATTATACATATTTAAATTCTCATTTAATTGTATAATTTTTTATACATAACTAGTGATGTTCCATAAATATGTATAAAAAATAGAAATATAACAATTAATAATAAGAGTATTATAAGCAAATTATTATAAAAATAAATCATTTAAGGTAAGTAGACATTTAACTTATGAGTACTATTCAAACGTCAAATAATTAAGGACAAATGAAAAATTCTATAACGTCAAATAATTAGGGACGGGGAGAGTACTATTCAACAATGGTACTATCACATGCATACACATGCATACTGTGGGTCACCGTCTGATATGTGGGGTTCGCAGCATGAGCATTATGTGATTTTTTTTTATTTGATAATAATATTATTTAATTATATTTTAAAACAAATAAAATAAAATATATTTTTTTATAGTAGTATAACTTTATCAGTTCAATAACAATAAAAATCACAATCGGACCATTAATTTCGGGTTAAACGGTCCAAGTCTCGAAACATTACTTTAAATATCAAAATGCTAAGCCCACCTCACATAGCCCAAGTTTTAGCTACCATCCATCAGTCGACGCGACGCTAAGATAGCGTCTTGATGAAGCAGGGGCGAGCTCATCCCAGTTCCCTGCGTGTAATAAGGGATAAGGTCCAAAAATGTTTTTGATATTTTCTTAAATATTTAGCGAGCATTTTATATTTTTTTTTTATTCAAAAATACCCCTAACGTTATAATTTTTGGGTCATTCGTGTCCCTGTCGTTAATAACTCTGTCAACTAGACAAACGGGTGTTAAATCTTCTATGACGTGGCTGACACGTGTCAATATTTGCTGACATGGCAATATTTTTTGATATTTATTTTGTTTTAAAGAAAAATAAAATAAATAATTAATAAACAAAATTAATATTTATATTTAATAAACAAAATAAATATTTATATTTATATTTATATTTAATTCATTAACACAAATAACAAAAATTCGTCCTCTTAAATTAATTAATACAAAATAAAATTTTTAAACAGTTTTTAACAAAATTTTTAAACTGTTTTTAACAAATTTTTTTATTCTGTTTAAACTGTTTAAAAAAAAAATTGTTAACTGTTATAAAAAAATTTAAAAATTTTGTTAAAGTTTTTTTATTTTGTTTTAAAAAATTTATAAAATAATATAACAGTTTTAAAAAAAAGTGCTAAAAACAGTTAAAAAATGTATAACAGTTAAATTTTTTTTTTATAACAGTCTAATTTTTTTTGTTAAAAGCAGTTTAAATTTTTTTTGCTAAAAACAGTTAAAAAATTTTATAACAGTTAATTTTTTTTTTATAACAGTTTCAAAAAAAATTGCTAAAAACAGTTAAAAAAAAAAATTGGTTTCAAAAAAATATTTATAACAGTTTAACAAAAAAAATGTTAAAAACAGTTTAAAAAAAAAATTATAACAGTTTAAAAAAAAATTTGTTAAAAACAGTTTTAAATTTTTTTTGTTAAAAACAGTTAAAAAAATTTATTTTGTTTAAAAAAAATTTTAACAGTTTAACTTTTTTTTTGTTAAAAACAGTTAAAAAAATTTATTTTGTTTTAAAAAAAAATTTATAACAGTTTAAAAAAAAAATTTGTTAAAAAAAGTTATTTTGTATTTTAATATTTTTTTAATCAGTATTTAGTATTTTTTTTAATTAGTATTTTAATTATTTCCGTGTGGCAGCCACGTAAGCAATTTGAACGGATGTTAGTCTAGTGGCATGCCTGTCAATGGTAGGGGCATGAATGAAAAAAAAATATAACGTTAGGGGTATTTTTGGACAAAAAAAAAGTATAAGATATTCGATAGACATTTAAAAAAATATCAGGAACATTTTTGAACTTTATCCCCGTGTAATAATATATATAAAATTACAACCTGTAAACCCCCTTTTACACCTTGACCTCCACATTTTCAATTGTTACTGTTACTCTTGAAGGTTCTCCATCTTTCCTTTTGCCTTTAATCGGTAAGTTATTCCGCCTAATTGGAACTTTGAATTTTATACTTCCTGTACCCGTCTAATATATGCTTGTCTATTCATTTGTATGTCTTGATTCTTTTTATTGACGTATCAAATCTGCGGGTTTTGAGATAACTTTAGTTTTTCCTTTGTATATATTTGTTCATTTGATGTCATGTATAGTCGTATATTTGTTTTGATTTTAGACCGAATTGTGATACTGGTTGTGAGAAGCGTTATTGGTTTTTTCTAGGTTCCCCTCAAAATGTCAGAAGATTACTATACAAACCGGCCATTGTTTGGTGGTGCTATATCCAGCACGTTCCCTCACAGGTTTCAGGTTAGTTTCTGTTATTTGTTGATAATTTCTATTTGTTTGTGTACATTTGATGTTTTAATTGAACTAAAAAATTATAGCATTTGAGCTTTTAACTGTAGGATGTGAGCAATGTTCGCCAAGTCCCAGATCACCAGGTTGGTTGGATGATGTATTGTTTTTAAAATTAAAACTTTGATTTTGTCTGCTTCAAATTTATGGGAAACTAGTGTTTTTTAATTACATTGAAATATTTATTGTAATTTGTAATTGTCTTGTTTTTAAAGGAGGCATTTGTGGACCCTGGACGTGATGAAAGTTTGATATTTGAGCTCTTGGATTTGAAACATGATGTTTCTGATAATGGAAGTGCCCCATGGTTTTTTCAAGACCTTGCCTCAGAACAAGATGCAGAGGGAAGCACGGTAAACTCACTTTCATGTTCTTATTCTTGCCCTTTTTTGGAGTGGATATGTTAGTAAAATTTGGCATAGTATGTAAATTCAAGTATATCTGTACCGACATGTTTTGACATTATATACTGAGTTTATATTTATTGGAGACTAAAGGTATTACTAATAAGTAACCCTGAAAAATTGAGAAGAAAACATTTAAAAAAATTCTTTTGTGAGTGATGCACAATAAATTTCCTTACATTTAATCCTGTTTATCCTGTAAAGGATGATCCCCCAGCAGAACCTTGCAATGTCCATTATTTAGGAGTGGATGGATGTCTGTTGCTGCAGGGAAGTGATGCGAGAAAGTGATAAGTGGGATGGATTGATGGATGATTAGTTACACGGTCTTTGACTGGATGAAAAGGCCCTTTAGGAGGAATTTCCTGTGGTTTCACTTATGGTTTTTATGGGTAGTATTTAGTATAATGGCATTCATATGTTCTATTAATTTTAATCGTTCCTATTTCTGATTTTGTTACTTAGCATGTAATTTGGTGTACAAACAATTATTTCTATCGTTTCTTCTTTTTGATATCCAATTCTCCTTCCTGTCCGTGCTAACATAAAGGGATGCAGATTATTGGTTTTGAAAACAAGAAACTAAAAACCAGCCGCTCTTTCTTACAAAAGGATATTACGAGCAAAAAAATTAATTTGCACATGAGTAGCTTCCGATGAATTGATTTTTGGTCACGGCAGAGCCCCGTTGTTACTCAATTACAATAAAATATGGCAAGTTGCTTTGAAAAATACCTATAACATTTTGATGATAGGCTTTTATACATGTGTATATACAATAGAAATAGTAGCTTTATGATAGTCCTTACCATTTGTTTACTTATATTTTCCAGGTAATTGAGCAGTCAGGAATATTTGAGGCTGAGTGGTTGCAGTTTAGAAACATGCCCGCAGTCGTTACAACTGCTGTTGGACAAATGGTTTGTAAGATAACACTTGTCTTGCTAAACTTAACAGTTTTTTCGTTTTACATTTGTGCTTTGGTCCTTTTTAATTCTCTTAAACTTTCCCTTTCCTATAAACCCTGCATTTAAATAAGGCTATTGTTTGACCAATGTAGAGACCGACCATTCACCATAGTTTTTGCAGGAAGTGTTTCACACTATCAACCGACTGTTTTGTGTCTCTTAACTTCATTCACAAATGAAACTCCTTTATTGTAGAGGATAACAAATGGAAAAGGAAAAACTTAAATTCTATTTTGAGGCACATCTGTTTTGTTACCTAAGCTGCCGGGGATGCCATTGGTGGTTTTCTCTGAAAAAATGATTGGTTGTTGATCAACTTTATGATTCCATTAATTCAATGTAAAGAATCAATAGCCCATCTGTCAGACTGTCCTTGCTATATTCCTGTTTGTGTCACTTTGGATATATTATGGAATCTCCTATAGCATAGTACTATCCTGCCATTTTTGGGGTTCAGTGGGAGGATGAGATGTATTGTATATATGTGAATGCTCAACTGATTATAAACTAATTAGACCACAGAAGCCATATAGAGTGATAAAATAATATGGTTGACTAACTTTCAAATTAGTACAAGAGTCCAGAATTGTTGCAACATTTAGGATGAGACCCTGTTGAGAATACAGTTAATTGTTCTCACAACTTACAACACATGCCGCTGATTCTTGTGTTCTCTCATCCACACATTCCACTAAGTATCCCTTTCTCTCACTGTGCCTTGTGTTTCATTCATATATGGCAACTATGACAAACTTTTTTTCTACTCTTGATTAGGCCATCTCTAAGGGGCGCCAAGGAGGGGAAGCGCAAAATATAGTGAAAGTAAGTTCTTTGCTGTTTTATCTTACTCTATAAATGTTAATTTATTTAAACTGCCTAATGAATTTCAAAACATTGGTTCCTGCAGGTGTATCTGGCGAATTTGCGCCTTAAGGAAGTTGGCACAGATGTACTTATCACTGCATATGAACCCCTCTTAATAAAGTAAGTATGAAAAATAATTTGTTTGGCCATTTAAATCGAGAACCATATCTTCTTGTTTCTCTTGAACCCAACTGATCTTTACTGGGGAGCAAATTCTGGGAAATTTTATCGTTACAATTCTGTGTTTTCACTTTTGTCACCTGCTACAAATGCAAATCAAATTGCCGGCACGTGGTAGGAATTGCTTATAGTTTGTTTTATTATCCGTGTTGCAGACCTACAACAAATTATTACAAAAGATCTCTCTCTGATTTTAAGGCATCTGAAATGCAATAAACAATATATGGAATAAGAAGGTTACTCAACGTATGAGGGTCATATGGTAACACCAATAAGTCATCGGATGTATAAATTTTTACTTTTGTAATGTATACCGCTGTCCTTTTCTGCTAAACTTCACAACTATGCTCTTTGTATCCAGCTTAGAAAAATAGAAAACTTCTCAAAAACATCCAAGTACTGTACTTGAGTGTTATATCGGAAATAAGGTGCACATGGAGTTTTTTGCCATTCTGTTTTAGTAATTGAGCAATAATATAAAAAAACTTGATGGATACCATCCTCATCTTGTAAGAAGTTTATCATGTCTAGGGATTATCAAGTAAGATTTTCATTATGTCTGGGGTCAAGCAAACAGATGCATTCAATTTGGATTTTGGTTTGCATCGTGTGTTCTAATATATCTTTTTTCATGTGGCGCTACTGTTATTTATTTTACACTTTGTTGATGTTGTTGCAGCCATTTGAGTGGAAGTGCTAGCGTAGTTGGGGCTGGTTTAGCTGTACCTGCTGCACAATCTGGATTCGTGCCAATGGCTGAAGTTTTTAAACAGGCAGTGTCAAGCTTCAAAGTGAACAATTGGAGCCTTTTTGGTGGTCCTGCTTAAGAACTTCTATGACGAAGATTACAGTACCTTGTGCTCGAGCGTTCTTGCCTCCTTATCTTTTACCTCTTCTAGTTTTTACTTGGTACTAGTTGTTTATAAATCCTTTTTTGTTGGTTACCCTTGGGCTTTCAGATTAATGCTGCGAGCATATGAAATGATTAAATGGTCTGAATGATGATTAACAGAGGCTGCGTTTGATTACATCTAAATGAATGCGTCTTTGATTCGGTGTGTTTGGTTAAACATACAGAAATCATCCATGAATGGCTTTTAATTGTGCAGATATCGACAGAATTGCTCTGGAATCGTAGGGACGGGGGAAAAGAAGTTGTACTAAAATTAATCAAGTAAAGTTTGTTTTCAATTTGATTTATAGTTCCTGTTTTCAGTTTTCTTCTTTCCTTTTCCTTGTTCTTTTCTTCTTCCCCTTCCCCTTCCCCTTCGTGTTTGCCCTCTCTATCTTATCCATTCCTGTATAATTTGAATTTGATTTATTTTACCGTTCAAATGAAGCAAAACAATTTGTATAAGTTCCCGTTATACAGTTCTGAGGACCGCAAATTTTTACTTCACTTTACGAAGTTGATCAAAGACAAAGTTTATGATGCGAACAAATTGTACTTCAACTCTTAATAACTATTTGAAGTTAATTTAATTTGTATGGTTGAATTATTTTACTATGTTGATGTTTTTATTGGGTTTGATAAATTTTATTTCATTATATTGTGATAAAAATATTATAAATATATATTTAAAACACTATTTAGATCTTTCTTTTGCTTAAACTATTCAAGAGTTAAAATGATAAAATACTATTATTCAGATATTTTAAAAAAATTAATTATCAAATAATATTTTTTTACTCGGATACAATTTTAAATAAAGCCTCTACATTATCAAACTCAAGCTGAAAATTTGAAATGATTAAATGGTGTCAAATCAATGATGATTAAATATGTTCAGTGTTGTGCATAAATATGGTATAGTTGGCTTGGGTGGGTGATTAAATTGGTGTGAATGATTTATTGAGGTGTCAAGTTGATGAGAGAGGTAGGTGCTGGTTGATTAGTTACAACTAATGAAAATATGGACCAAGTCTTGTGCTTTTGTTCAACTCAATCAATTTCACTATCACGGATTATTTGCAACTTAAATTTGAGATGCATCCTGTTTGGGGCAACAATATTGTAATTATAAATGCAACCATAGTCATAAAGCCGCAAGTATTTTCTTTGTTTAAACAACTGTGGTAGGACCTATATATTGACTTGGGACGGTAGAAAGCTAATGGAATTCTTTTAAATTGTAATTTTTTATTAATATTATGTTTGTTCAAAAAATTTGATTTGATATCGTGTTTGACTTGATAGTTAAACGAGTTTTAATTAAACTTTATTTCATATTCGATAAATTAATTTTATGAATTAAAATTGAATGTACAATTTTTTGTGTCCGAAACAATAATAATTCTTACAAGTATTCATGCCATCCGAGTTTTAATGAATTTTTATAACAAGGATATTTGTGAAAGTTTAAAAGAAAAAATTGTGGATTATATTTAAAATTGATTTTGATTAAATCAACAATCATGCATTATGATAAAATGTTTAAAAAGTAGTACGTAGTACTATTAAGTACAAAAATGTTGTCTTGAGCCTATAAAGAGTAGTAAAAGAAATAGATCATTTGGAGCTACTACCTATCTAGGTAACTAGCTAGAAATTAGAATAGTACGAAATTCCTTGCAGGAAAATGATTGGTAGGTAATACTATAACACATTCATACATTAATTTTAAAATATGGATGATACGGTACTACCTCCACTCTTTATCTTTCTTTTGCTTATCATCGTATATATATATATACCTCCCTTTAGGCGATGGTTTCGGTCATATAATCGTTGTCTATATTTTTAGTGACGGACAACATATAACGTCACTAAAAGTATAGACGACGGGTTGTATATAATTGAAACCGCTGCCTAAAAAAGAGTAAATACTGGATGATTAAAATAAGAGTATATGACGATCCGGATCCGGTGTGTGTATATATATATATATATATATATATATATATATATATATATATATATATATCACCTGAGTAGAATACTATTAATAAGGGCAAGGGGTGTTCCTTTTTGATCAGGCGGCAGCTGCAATTATGCAGAGAATATTAAATGATATATGGCACCCGGCCTCTCCTGTGAAAACATTTGTCATTTCAAAACCAAATTATTGTAACAAGAGTAGTTCCGGTTCAAACTGTGCAACACTATTTTTTATATGTATTTAAATTATTAAATTTTATAAAAAATTTAATTAGAATAAATACTATATATTTTTTGATAATCAAAACAAAAAAAAAAGAAAATTTTGGATCCATCCAAAAAGTCTGTCCAAAATATCTGTCTGCCTAGACTTATTTAACACATTTTTCTTTATTCTTTAATTTTATTTTTTTGAATGAGATTCGATCTTATTTTAAAAATCCCTTTTTGGCGTGAGAGAAGTGAAATTTAATTAGATAAGCATGCACGGGTACGTGACATTTATTTTATTTAAAGATAGAGAGAGAGAGGGGTAGAAACTGTAATTAAGAGTGTAAATGAGTTGAGGTGTTGAGCTGAATCAGAGACTAAAAAAAATTAAATTTATATTCGAATTCGACTCGCATTCGAATATTCATTATTCGAATTTGATCCAACTCGGATCGAATTATATTCAAACTACTCACGAGTTTCGAATTAGAGTCTCCACATAATAACTAGTTTTATAATAAATATAATTATAAATTAAATTTATTATTTTACTTAGAAATGAGAAAATATATTTACTATTACACTTTACAAATATAAAATCTCAATTAAAATTAAAAACAAAACAAAATAATAATAATCAATCTTCCTAATTTGATTTAACTTTGTATATATTATAAGAGAATGTATCAAATATCTAATTAAATATGTATCAATTGAGTATGTATCGAATCATAATTGAAAATTCGAGTAGTTTGAATCTTAAACGAGCTGAGTATAACCTTATTCAAATTTTATTCGTATTTTTATTCGAACTATTTTTTATACTCAAATTTGAATTACATTATTAACGAATTCGAGTCTTATTCGTATTTTTTCGAGTCAAACCCGAACCGTTAATTTGGTTTGTTTTCCCTGTAGTTAGTTTTTAATTGGTTGATAGTGTGAGATGTTGCTTTCAAATGGTGACATGCATGCCGTAAAAATAATTAATGGGAAAGAAAAAAATGATATGGGCGTACGTATATAAATTTAAATATAGCTGAACAACCACCAACATTCCGACAAAAATGTGTGCATGATTTGTACTAAATCGGATGGTAAGCCATCTTCATCACCCGGCATAGGCGGAATGGCATGCACGTGATCTCCCCCAACAAGCATGGTGCCTTTAATTAATTTCTATCCTATTATTATTTTTCCCTTTCATTTCATGGACATATATATATATATATATATATATTATTGGTCCACAACTCAAAAATAATTTGTGGCCTCAAAAATTTTCCATTTTCATACTCACTTTCTCCAAACATTCGACTTGTCTCATCAATTTTTTCCCATGCTATCATTTTTTTGACGTAATTTTCTTTCAAGTGTTTTCATTATTGAATCGTAAGATTAAAACTTGTTCTTGGGAGGATATTTGTAAGAGAATTATATTTAATGTTACGTTTGGATTGGAGTAATGAATGTGAGAATGGAATGACTCATTCATATGAAATGAAAAAAATTTGTGTTTGGTTGTGATTGGAATGGATTGAACCATTCTTATTCCTTCCAAATTTATGAATTTTATTCATTGAGAATGAAAAATATGAAATAACTCATTCCAACTAGAATGGAATGAATCATTCCACTCTCAATTTCATTCCTTCAATCTAAATATAACATAAGTGTTTTGTAGACAAGCCTTAATATGCTCAAAAAAAAAAAAAAGAGAGGCCAAAATTAATTAATTAATTTTCTTTAAATTAATGAACCCCAACTAATGGACACATCACACATATATTTGACGGATGACTACATTTGGATGGTCTTTAAATGATACTACAACTATTAGTCCCCACTCCCCCGTCAGGTCATTTTCAAATTAATTGGTCCGTAATCGGTAATTATGACCAAATCAAAAAATCAGCTTTTAATCGATAATTATCCTAATTAATTAAGTGCATGTTTTGTGTTGTCCTATCCTATCCTAATCGTTCACCAGCTAATATAATTAAAGAAGACCATGAATAGTCTTATGAAATGTTTGTTTGCAATTATTATACTTGGAATATGACTATTAATTTTAAGTGTTTTGTTTGTTTTTAAATTTAGACTTAAGACAATTAATCTAGAGATTATAAATTAACTTAATATATAGTCTTTAGATTATAATTATAATCCCAGAATTATATTCTTATGATTAATAGTTTTGAAATTATAATCTCATGGAGTATAATCCGGAATTATAATACTTGTATAACAAACATATCCTTAATATTTCCACACGATCATCTCTTACATGAGAGTGAACCCCACTTACTATTTATATGAAAAAGAACTTGTGTAACTAATATTTTTACTTGTAAAAATAATAATTCCCTTTAAATAAATATTCCCCAAAAAGAGTAGTATACATGTTACGTAGGCCAAGATTTGCATGACCTAACAATAGGATACGAAGAAAACAAGATATTGAAACGACCACAAGCAAGCATTAGCTAAATATACAGCAATTAATTAATTAATATATGTGGATATTTTAATTTGTACGTACACCAGAGAATTGGAGACCCACCCACATGTTTTCTTGATCGATGTTATGTGGATATTAATTGTTAGGTACGTAGCTAGCTAGATCTGCTGTGTGTCTCGATGACTCGATCATGTGTTATTAGGTTTTGATAGTCTGTTCTGTTCTGTTCTATATATATATATATATATATATATATATATATATATATATATATATTAAGCTGCTTTTATTTGATTACCAGAAAGATAAGTGAGCCAAATATAATAGCCAAGTGATCAGTCATAAGCAATTTTTTTAAACACATGTGAATTAGCTATATATGTATGTTATAGGCTACCTAGGGACATTCCAAACATCGATCGCATTTAATTATATTATATAAATTTGTTTTTTTTTAAATTATTACTTAATAGACTCGATATTAAAAGGGCAAAAGTATTGGGACAGCTAGCGTAATTAATTATTTTTTTTTGAACTCTTATCATGCATTGAAATAAAATGAAAAATCACAACATGAATTATTAAAGGTATATTTGTCTACATAAGAAAATTTGTCATGCCCCTGTACTTTTTGCTGGCTAATATCACCTCCCTAGTTTATGTTTTATATATATATATATATATATATATATATATATATATAGAATTCCATCCACAAAGAATTATTGTTGAGGAAGAACCTATTTTTACCACACACACAACCTCATAATTCATTGTTACAAATTTTTTTTTAATAAGCCACATAGTTGTAGCACCGTAAAAAATAGTTCCTCCAACAACCGATCTTCACGCGAATTCGATATTATATATATATATATATATATATATTGGGGGATGGGGTGGGGTGGGGGTGGGGGTGGGGTGGGGGTGGGGTTCCCATTAATTTATGTTTTTATTGGAATTAATGTACGTGATCAATGATCATTCATGTTGAGGGCGAAATAATTTACACCGAGTTACATATGTGCATCTTTGAGTATCTTTGTCCTAGCTTTGTTCTATTTTGTTAAAAAAATTGTATTGAAAAGTAAAGGGTAAACGATATTTTTTAATTACATGCACCGAGCGTTAATATTATAAAATCCATGTGATGTGGTAATTAAAGTTATAATTAAATTATATAGTATAAGACTAAAATATTATACGTACTCTATTCCTTTCAAAATATAAGATTAATATTGACCTTTTAAAATTAAATTAAGGTATTTTTAAATTTAAATTAATATAAATTTATTTAATTTTAGATAATACATAAACTACTTAAAAAGTAAATTAAAGGCAAAATATATTGTAATTAAAAGTTAAAAGAATCATGTTAATTTTAAATTAAAAATATCTCATATATATTTTATGTCCAAAAAAATGGGAAATATCCCAACATGTACAAATAGAAATTAATATGTATGCGTACATATATCGCTATCATTATAGATTGTGTAAAATTACTCAAATTACAAGTCATGATGAGCATCCAGACCAATTAATTATATAGTATGAAGATTGAAGAATAAAAAAGTAGAACCATTCTCCAATTAATAATTTGGTTCCTTTGTATATATTGTTAATAATTAGTTCAATATTAAGGGACACTGTTTAAGCATTTAAAAAGTTAGTGGCAGATATAACTATATTGATTAATGATTTTCTTATTGTGGATAATGATATATTAAGCATGCCATAATCAACATCGACCAACTTCATGTGCTTGTGTACCTTATAAGTATTTGAGGTACTATACAACAAATAAAGTTGTAAATCATGAATTAAACAGTTCAAGTTCGATTTCAAAAAATACAAAGTTAGATTCGTTAATAATATAATTTAAATCTGAGTATAAAAAATAGTTTGAATAAAACTATAATTATAATCTAAGTAAAATTATACTCGAGTCGTTTAAAATCCAAACTACTCGAATTCTCGATTGTGATTCGATACATATTCGATTAAATACTCGATTGATACATATTCGATTAGATACTCGATAAATTCTCTTATACTATATACAAAATTAAATTAAATTAGGATAATTATTTGTTATTATTTTTTATTTTAATTGTGATTTTATATTTGTAAAGTGCAACAGTAAATATATTTTCTTATTTCAAAGTAAAATAACAAATTCAATTTATTATAAAGCTACGTTATTAAGTGAAAACTCGAATTCGAGCTTGAATTTAAAATTCGCGAGTAGTTTAAATATAATCCGATTCGAGTCGAATTGAATTCGAGTAATAAATATTCGGACAAATACAATTTGAATTTGAGTATGAATTTAATATTTAAAGTTGAATTCGAACTCTCTGTTTGTTTTGTGCAAAAATGAATGTGGTTGTGTGCCTTAATTAAGAATATGAGGTACTAGAAAATAAAAACATGTATGCAATTAGTAAAAAGTTAATATGGAACTGCTCCACCAAAAAAATGATAGAAAATTGGGTAAATGCTCTTTATTGTTAAGTGTCCAGATGGTTATGATTTGAATTTACGACTATCTTTTTGCAATTTAAACTGACAAAATATTTGAATCTCCCATATATGTATATATTATGAGGAGATCGAATAGTAATTAATTATATTATATACTTAATCAAGAAATTGAATTTTGTTACATGCATATATATAAGTTGAACTTAATTCAATTATAAATATAATTGCTCACATAGCTAGAGATTATTATAAAGGACACTTTGATAAATTCAACTAACAACTTAATTAAAGAACAAGTAAGTAAAGTCATGTAAAGCAAAAGGGCAGGAATGATCGGTCGGATGAATGGAAATGGGAAACACCCGATTGATCATCTTTTTCTTTTTATTTATTACTCATTCTTCTAATTTTTCTTTTTGACCTGCACGTCACTCAGTCTTTCTCTCTCCATTGTATGTCTTTAGGAATTGATGTAAAGATCACCACCACACGTTCAACCACAATAATAAAAAAAAAGAATTGTTAAATTCAAGTCACTTTTTGTTATTTTCAATAAAAAAGTGTATTAGTATAGATGATAGTAATGAAAAGAAAGTAAATTATATAGAATTTATAACGACACACTTTTATTGTGAAAATAACAAAAAATAATTAATTTAACAATTTCCTAAAAAAAAACTATCCAAAACTAAAATTCAAAAAAGCAAAAGTAAGGAAATATATTTTCCTAGAAAATTGAAATAGGAAATGATAATTGAACCCTTCTAAAAGCAAGAATTTTCATAAAGGACACTGCTTTCCCTTAGCCCACCCACTCATTGTGTTTGTTGCTTAAAAGGTTGTCACTCTCTCTCTCTCTCACACATATTTTAGCATCATCTGCCACCTCCCATCTGGAAAAGGAAATACTCCATGCTACAACTTACATATATATATATATATATATATAGTGATCAAAAACAACAAGAGAGAAAAAGAATAAACCGAAAAATTAACAGACACACAAGTGAGGGCCGGTCATCTAGCTATACATAGATGTGTACACCAAACCCAAATATACAGAATAAATAAATTTAGTATGTGATCATGGAAGGAGAAAATGGTATGCACCGCCCAAATATTCCATTACAATTACTAGAGAAAAGAGGAGAAGAAGAAGAAGAAGAAGGTTGCTCAAGCTCCGGCTATCCCTCCCTAGCCATCTCCGGCAGCGGCGGGGAAACAAATTTAACTTCACCCAAAAAGCCACCGCCTAAGAGAGCGTCCGCCAAAGATAGGCACACCAAGGTTGACGGCCGTGGACGCCGGATCCGCATGCCTGCCACGTGCGCCGCTAGGGTTTTCCAGCTCACCAGGGAACTAGGCCACAAGTCTGATGGCGAAACCATCGAGTGGCTGCTCCAGCAAGCGGAGCCGGCAGTTATCGCGGCCACCGGGACCGGAACCATTCCTGCCAATTTTACTTCACTTAATATATCCCTTAGAAGCTCTGGTTCAACTATGTCAGCTCCATTATTGAGGTCTAGTTATTTTCAGTCAAGCTTTGCTAATTCTTCGATTCGGAATGAATGGGAAAGAAGTATTGAAGAGGCACATCGGAGAATTTTATACCCAGGAGCTGGAGGAGATCAAAATTTTGTTCCTTCTAATTATATGAGTCTGAATTCTATGTTACAAGCTAAACAAGAGTTGCGTGACAGTGCATGCCTAGACCATGTGGCCCAGAATAATGATCAAGCCATTACGACGGGGAGAAAAAGGAGATCGTCTGACGACCAAGATTTGTCGTTGCAAAATCATATCGAATCCGATAATTATATGTTGCAGTCAAGCTCCGGGACAATTCCCGCGCCCGGTGAAGGTCAAACTCCGGCCACAACTTTTTTAATGGTCACAAATCCAAACCCTAGTAATCAATTAGTAATGAGTGGTGCTCCTGACCCTATGTGGACCTTTCCTAATTCTGTTACTACTACTACTAATAGTGGTAATAATATGTTCAGAGGAATAGGAGGAGGAGGTTCAGGGTTACATTTTATGAATTTTCACAGTCCAATGAATTTCTTGCCTAGCCAACAATTGTGTTTGACCAATGGCGGCGGCGGTGGTGCCGTGGAAGATGGACATTTGGGCATGCTTTCCGCGCTCAATTCGTTTAGGCCGATTTCGGGTTCTGGGGTTTCTGAGTCTCATAAAGCAAGCGGGGCTGATCGGAATGATACAACTAGCTAGCTACTCGTCACTCCTAACTAGATCATGAATCACAAAAGTATTGCATGGATGGATGTTGTTCTTTTAATTTCGTTACTAAAATATATATTTGGTTACATATATATTTGAAATTGCAGGTTACCATAGTACGTACTAGATTAATCTAGTTTGATTGCTTAATTAATTCGTACAGTACATATTAATTAAGGTTGGAGTTTATAACTCCATTTTTGATATATATATATATATATGATTGATTACCCTTGATTTTTTAGGGTTTGATAGATTTATATATATGGATTTTATTAAAGTACTAGTCTTCCAGGTTGATGACCATGATATTTATGGCCTCTTTGAGACCATCCAATAATACATGTTGATATATAATACAGCATGTTGTGTTTTTTGAAGACTAATATATACGTGGTACGTACATGCTTTAGATTCAAAAAAGTGACTAATTAATTAGTTTAATCTTCGCATTAATAACTACTTAATTACTGTAGGATTAATTTTTCTCAACTACGTGCGTACTAATTGGCTTGGAGTTATTAGACAGGTTTAACAAACTCATGATGTATGATGATCTCTCCTGATCTCTCGATTCCTTTAGCTTATATTAGTAGTAATTAATTTGTCTTATATATATATATATATATATATATATTAATTTAGCAAAAGATTGACCCACCCATTTTGTGTAACCTTTTATCAAATCAGTCCCATGCATATATATCATCATATCATAGTACTGCATCTGTGATCAAAGGTTCCATCAACATTAACCAATCCCACCTTCACCCATATATATATATATATATATATGAGATAACTTAGACGGCATGGTTGTGACAACTTATTAAATTATATTTAACAATAATTTTGTTTGTCCGCTATTTATGTTAATTAATTATTATTTTTTTTTGTAATTTTATCAACGCGTCATCAAACAAAATTACATTGTTTTGGACTGACTGTAGAGCCCACTCATGCATTTTTATTTATTGTTTTCATTAACCTTTTTCAGATGAGAACCTGTCCAGCCCTAGTACGCGCGGTTTGCTGCTAAATTTCTTAAAACTCATGCATAATGGTACTATATATATCATTACTGATGATCAGTATAATTAATTAACCAGCGTACCACCAAAATTATTCCTCCTCTTTCATATAAGGTGTCTGCACGTGGAGTTAAGAGTTACTTAATTATCCTACTACACTAAGTACGGCTAACTCTCCAGCCCTTTTTTGATGTTTAGAATTATCAGCTGCCATGTTTTTTATTTTATTTCTGCTTGATTTGCTGTTATTATATATGGCCACTAAGTACAGATGTGCAACGTGTTAGAATTTGAGCCAAATTTTAAATGGATTTCATTAATTATTTAAAGTGAATCCACATATCAATGTGTTTTACTCCATGAGTAGATTAAATTAAGTATTTAGAAGTTCAAATCCATTAAATAATGAATGAGAAATTAACTCCTAAATATCACACTTAGAAATGATAATAAATACTTGTGGGAAGTTAAGTCATATATCAGTTAAGAACTAAAGTATTAATTGGTTTAATTATATACAATAAAATTGCTCTTGATCAGTTTGAACCCCAAGGGAACCCCACTTTTGTGAAAGAGAAATGACCTAGTCAAAGCTTGGTTTGACCATGTGTCGTTTTAATAATCACTTATTTAAGTCTTCATCTTTTATTAGTATTTCATAATCATTTTTGAGAGAGAGTTAGAGCATTTATTTTGGTTCGTTGATCACTTATTCAAGTCTTCATCTTTCATTACTCATTAGTATTTCATAGTCATTTTTGAGAGAGAGAGTTAGAGCATTTATTTTGGTTCATTGTGAATATCATAAAGTCTAAAGAGGGCATAATCATCTTAAGAACATAGTATCAGGTACTATACAAATTCACTATTGCAGTTTTGAGATAAGTTTATATATATATATTATCCATTTTTCATAACACAACGTCTGTCATATCTTGTTTGCAGGAGAGTATATTCTCTGAATATATATATAGCTGTAGTTGTTCCAAGTTTCATACGTAACTCTTTTTAAATGAAATATTTATTAATTCCTCCAGGAATTTTTTGTTTTTTATTTCCTCATTCTTAAATTAATTAAAAACTGAATCCACTCGTAGCATATATGTTTGGTATTAAGATTTTTCTTTTTCTTTTATTGTCATGTCCAAAAAAAAAAGAGAAACAAAGATTTGCTTAAGATGTATTTGAATTTTGAGCTTCATTTTTAACTACACATTTCAATTCTAAAAATTAGTAGCTAGGAAAATAAATCTAACTTTTTAAAACTAAATTTTAATACGCGGGAATGAAGTATATATATATAACGTACATTGATTAAAGATGTGGGAGGGATTTGAAATTCTCTCTCTCCCTCTACTTGGAGTGTTGTTATTATTAAGTAATCGATCATATAGTCTCTCCGTTTATGATAAAAGTCTTTATTACTATTTTGGGTAGTCCTATGTTAAATGTCTATTTTTTTTTAATAACCAAACTTTTACACATATTTTCTTATTATACCCGTAACTTTAAATATCTCATACTTTTCTTATTCTAATTCTCTCTCCATATTTAATGACATTATTATGGACAATTTTGTCATTTTATTCATTTTTTTAATATACGTGAAAAGTCCACCAGAATTTTTATCCTGGGACGGATGGAGTAGTATTTTTCATTAATTATAATTTATTGTCGAAATAATTGGTGTTACAATTTATAAATGATGCATGTAACTGAGATATTTAAATTAACAATACTAATAATTAGCGGGGTAAGTCATTTTGAAGATACGGTGGGTTGTCGCACATCTTAGCAAAGCCCGAATTTTCGGTGCCTCATTTTTCGTGATACATACATAAGATTCTCCAGAAATTTCTTACCATGATTCTTTTCAACACTAGCTCTTTCACACATGACATGACATGGGTAAGCCAAGCCAAGCAGCTTAATTAACTACTAATATGTTTTACCCTCTCCTCTCCTCTCCTCTCCTCTCATCAAACTGCACTACGTACTCCTCCTGCAAATTAAACCATGGGTTCCAGTAATTTTCTATCCGTGGTGGCCAAGAACATTGATGTCCTTGCTGGGTATACCAAACCTTGTCTATTACAATAATCCAACAATATCATATATAATAATTCTCTATTTAATTACTTATTCTTGTGCTATTTCATGCATCATATATGGTTGTATTTTTGACTAGTGTGATCTCTACTTGTTCATTAAGTTAATAATAATTTTTTCCCTTTTTCAGGCCTCTGATTACTCTTGGTTATCCTCTGTAAGTTGTCCGCTTTTGACATAAATAATAAAGCAATAAAACATGGGATTTATTTATTTAGCCAATGATGGGCTATTCTGTATTTGTGATGGTATTATTATTTTTGGTATAGCAGCTATGCTTCAATTAAAGCTATAGAGACCAAATCTCGAGCGGACGATCAGCAATGGCTTACGTACTGGGTTCTGTATTCTTTGATCACATTGTTTGAGCTTACGTTTGCCAAACTTCTTGAATGGTAGGTATGCCCATTGCTTAATTTCTAAATTTTTAACACACCTGACTAGCAATTTAATGTAATTATTATAATATATATATATATATATATATATATATATATATATATATATAACCAACGCCAATCTGAATATTGTAAGCTATATATTTCAGTCATTAGGACTGCAAATTTGATTGAATTTCCAGGATAATTGTGTTTATAGGAAAACTTTGTCCGATCTCAATTTTGGAGACTAAATTAAGTTGCACTGAACTTGGTATCACAATTCGTCTTCTTCTTGAGGTGGACCATTTTGCTTAGCATTACGGTTAAAACAACATTACACCTGAATGCTAAGCCAAATGGTCCAAAAGAAGAAACAATCAGATTTGTAGCTGAATCTCTTTAAGTATCATAAAAAATAGAGGAACTTTCAGCCTTTAATTAATAATGGTTTCTCTTCTTGGATCAGGTTTCCAATTTGGCCTTATGCTAAGCTGATTAGCATCTGCTGGTTGGTACTTCCATACTTCAACGGAGCAGCTTATGTCTATGCGCACTACATTCGACCTTTCTACAGGAATCCACGAGTTAAAATCTGGTATATTCCCCGGAAGAAGGATATCTTTAGAAAGCCAGATGATATTTTATCAGCTGCTGAGAGATATATACAAGAAAATGGACCCCAAGAATTTCAAAGGCTTATAAGCAGGGTATGCCCTATACCGGTCATTCATATGAATTATGCCCGTTTTGTTATGCAGCATGTGTTGGTTGGGGATGAATTTAGTAATTACGTGTCAGATAAAAGCCATCTTCTCTACTAATATATGTGGCCATACTTAACAGTCAAAGAGCTAGAACAACAATAAATCCCAGTATAAGCTTCCCCAGCATGTGAAATGTCCATGGTCCATGGATGTTAGCTAACTTCTGGAAATCCTGGGATCTCATATAGCCAAAGCATTATACAAGTATAATTAACCAATCATAATTTAAATTAATGATGAGGTTCAGAACCTTATAAAGTTCAGCTAATTGTTTTGTTGGCATTGCTAGAGCTGAAAAATACCCGGGAGATTGATGGAACAATCGTTATTTGGTCTGTCTCCTATATGCGTCATTTGGTGACAGATATAAGCTTAAGACGAGTTATCTTAGTTCTAAATTGAAGTATTCCTGTCAACACATAAGAAACTTGTGTCGTCATCTTCTTATAGTTTATGCCGTATTGATGTGTGATTATTTGAAGAACAATTTTGTAATTTTGTGTTTTTTGTGCAGGCTGATAGAGAAGAAAGAGCCAGAAGGAGCAACTACATGGTCTTTGATGATGATTATGGATATTGAGCTTTATTTCTTTGTATAATTGGTTCTCAAGTTTGCTGTCTTTGTTATCTGAAATTAATATCTATGATGTTTAATTATGGACTCGAGGTAAATGGATAATATGTCAAATATTATGACAGTTCTTGCCCATTTTTTCTTTAGTATTTATGCTTGTTGAAATGTGACTACATTTTTCAGCTAGAATTCCACCTAGCTATGGTTCCATCCCTTTTGTGTTCGAGTCTTGTTAGTTATGTGTGATCATATATGCCTTCTCCAATGCTTCCCAGCCCGATAGCTTTTGTTATTGATTCATTCATCTGGGAGTTTGCTTCTCTTCCCCACTTGACTTTGGACAGGGAAGTAATTAAGTATCAAAGGATGTTTTAGACTTGTAAAACTGTGCAGATTTTCTATCAAGATTCCAGGGTCTCAAACCCATCTAGTATATTGTTTCTTCCAGTAAACTCGTTATAGCTCGCTGCTTCAACAAATGTATATCATCATGTAATTCCCGGGGCTACTGTTAGGGAAAATGGCAAATGCTTTGGCCAGCCAAGTATGACATGGGCTATTGATATTATAACAACCTTGCATATAAGCTAATAAATGTCTATAACCTATGAACCACTAACATTTTCACAAGCTTTACTTCTCTGTTTCCAACACTTGGCTGACATGATAAAAATGAACCTGCAATGATAGCAAACAAAGTGTGCCAATCTATTGCTGATCACTTGAACAAGAAAAATATGAGAAATTTGATTTATCAATTTTCAGTATGCCCCTCTTTCTCTTGATTGTATCTTCTTTGTTAGTTAGGTAGTAAAGAAGAATACTTGTAATAGATATCACTACTTCAATCAATTGTAGTTTGCAACTTCTTTTCCTTGTTGGAGTGGATACTTGCTATATATACTTGTTTTTCATTTCCCCATCATTTGTTTTTTGTTTTTGTAATTGTGGTTGTATACAGAAAACAACAAACTAATGGTATAAAGGGAAAAGGGTTGAATTATATTGCAGTTAAAGGAGATGACTGAAAAAGAGATTTCCAGCAACAAATTTGATTCCTCCTACACTGAGAAAATGTACAAAGATAGGAATCACCCCTCTAACAGGAGCAAGGTGACAAGCCTATCCTCTCCCAAAAACGGAACCAAGACTCGAACTGAGAAAGCAGAGTGGATGGTACAAGATAAACCTGGAGTCTACGTAACTCTTTCCTCCTTATGACCTCGGGCGAGTTAGTTTCAGGTATTCAACTGTTACCATCTTTTACATATGGAAGATTAAATGCTAATTCAATTGCATAATCAGTGCCACATGCCCTTTTACTCTGTTTTCAAGATATCCCTTGTAGTAATTTGATATAAAATTAGAATTGACAAAAGTAGCTATCTATGACTATCCAGCCAAAAGATATTAATAACAAACCACGACTTGATTGCTACAAGAATAAGCCCTTTAATATAAAAAAAATATCAGACTTGAAAGCGTTTTCTACTCGACTGAGTATATCAAATAAGAGCTCTGTCCATCAATAGCCGAGAAATAAGAAATGTATAGACACAGTTTTAACGGCTAGAAAGTTTTGTTAGAATGAATCCCACAATTTCAGCATATATATATATGACATGTTGCAACACAGTTTGATGGTAATACAATGAACCTATTTTCCTGTGTTCTAACTTTTGAAGAACTGCCAACCAACCTTTCTATGCAGCAAGAGTATATTATTAAAAAGTAGGAGCAGGGGCAGGGGCAGGGGCAGGGGCAGGGGCAGGGGCAGGGGCAGGGGCAGGGGCAGGGGCAGGGGCAGGGGCAGGGGCATCAACCTTGAGAATTTGTTGTATTCCAACTATTTAAACAAGCCACCAGTTAGTACCAAAGAGTACACATGTTTCTGCATTCAGTTGTAAAAATAAAACCAGAGTCGTACGTACAACTATAAAGCTTCTCAATGATGGAATATTCTGTCGACTAAACTTATATTACTGGAGCATGTCGGAAGCGTTTTACCGAACAACAGCCAGAAGTGGTATCCACTACTACCACTTCCTAATATTAGTCACCACTACAAACACTACTTCCATAATAGTAGGACTCTATATAATTACTTGATTACTTAGAAATTAGACTTGATAGGATTAAAATTAAATATATTCACTATTCAAATTAGAAATTTGCATACGTAACATCAACACTGCCAAGAAACTTACTTGTTAATATTTGGCATGGTTCATTGCTGATTCCGAGTATAACCCTAAACCTCCTTGCTTACAAACATCTAAAACTGAAAAGTGGCTTCAAGTTGTGTTCGAGATCTTGACAATTAAACAAGCACCTACTACTGTGAATTCATCTCCCGGACAACTTAGATGGATTTAAAGCAACAATCATCATGACGAAAAAACATGAGGAAATACCAAGCAAAATTATTTGATTAATCAAATTATACTAGAAATTCCAGCGCCTAAAAATGCATGAAACATAAGAAATCAGCATTTCCATAATATTAGTATGTTACATACAGGATACAGACCTAGAAAAAGTAAGAGATACACAACTACCTCCCCCTATGGGACAGGAGAGCACCAGGGATTGGGGTCTTCTCCTCTTTAAAAGGTTGAGTGGATGGATCCGATAGACTAGGTATCCTTGAAACACTACCCTTCCCTTTCCTTGCGTTTGGTCCCAGCTCCTCTATCATGTACTTCCACCCATCAATAGGTCTCCTTCGGCTGAATATGTGAGTTTTGATAAAACTTGCTATCTGCAAACCCATTATAAATGGAAGTCAAGCCAGAATCAACAGATTTGTAGGTTGAATAGAAGATGGTTCATGGTAAATATTGGGAGAGTTGTATCAGGGAACGAAATAATCTTTTAAGTTCAACCACCATCAGTTATGTCCAGCTTTTCAACATATATGCACCACATAGAGTCCTCAACAAGAAATACAACACAATGGGATAGTAGAGTAATATTTTAAAACAGGTAAGAAAAGAAAGTATTATTTTAGAAAAGAAAAGGCAAGAGAAAAAGATAATTAAAAAGAACGAATGGGAAGAAAATAAAAGCTACAGTTAGATACCAAGAGGAAACTAGCTCCAAATCTTGTTCTAATTCCAAGTGAACCAAAGATTAGTAGTCAGGCATTATGATGATGTGTTAAGTTCACAGTTAGCAGTTCTTGCTAAATCAAACGTCCTAGTCTGATCCCAGATAATGATCAGGCTAAAGTTTCAAGACTAAAAACACACATTGATGATCAACAGCAAAAGAACAATCTAGCCAATTAATAAAGCAATACTCCCGAGTCATAAAATGATAGTACCGACAATAGTAAAGCTACTTAACTATAGTGAAACAGGGTACATCGACTTTAAAGATGTTCTTAGGACAGAGGAAGTATGTGTCAACGGAAGATGCTTTACGGCACCATTGAGGAAATTCAACTGTAGCTTATATATTTTCATTGACAGTATTTTACCACTGAATTTATAATCATTAAGCATCACCAAAGAAGTGCATTTGTAATGTGTGCACATGACAAAGAATTACAGTTGTCATGAAAATAAACCTGGAATTTGCTGTATGCAATTCGGCGTTCAAACTCTTGGAGTAGAATGTCTTCTTCCCTCTGTGACATCTCCCAGATATTCCCATCTTGAGCTTTAGATGTTGTTTCCCAGCCATCAGGCTTATTCTTGAATTCAGAAGAACTAGGGACTTTTGAGTTGTTCATACCATTGTTTCCAGAGTCAAAAATCCTGCATTCATTGAACCAAGAAGTCTACTTAACAAGGTGCATCACAAGTCCAACTTCAAAGATGAATGTGCACAGAGAAATTTAAGTTGCTATAACTTTAACTCTATAAAATAATTTTTATTTTATTTTAAAAATGCTCATTCAAGTGGTATATCATGAGTAATCAGTGATGCAAAACAGCCACAGTTCCATTAATCTTTGTATCTTTGAGTGCCTAACACAGAAAGGTTCACGGGCACAAGCTAACTTTGATCGTCTGTACTAATATATACAATCTGCTGCGAAGCAAATACACAGACGTAAGCAATCATATTGTCTGGAGTTCTAATATGCGCGCATACATATATGTATGTGTCTGTGCCTTTTTTTCCCTCTCTTTTTGAACAAGTATATAACTTTTTTTTGAAATTCATGCTCCAGTGGGTTATTCTTAAAGACATTAAATTTATACAACCAATTGGCAATTAGCTACCAAGTCCAAAGCAACCACATCTTCCATTGAAGAACTAAATCCTGTTCAAATTCAGGTATCCTTCCTAAACTATAACAAACTGTATTAATAGATTAAACAGTGTATGAATAATGAGAAACAATTTAAACAAAAACAAACAGTCCCAATATGCTGCATTTGGAGAATTGAACTAACAAAAGGAATAATTCAGTTTTCAGGCTAGACCCAATTATCATAATACCCCAAATCAAGATATTATTAATAGGACACAGAAATGGAGAAAACACATACTCAGAGCAGCTATCAAGCAATTTTTCGATATCATCTCCAACAGCACCCAAAATGGAATCTCCCAACTTAGCTTCCTCCTGTTTCTCAATCTCCTTTGTCCATAACCCAGCATGAATCCTCTGTTTCTTTAACCTGTAATCCTTTTTCACATTCTCCAAACTATAAAGCGAATCTTTTAGCTGCTGCTCTTTATGTTGGTGTGATTTTGGGCTTTTTCTTCTCTGATCCCAATTGTCGGTCATGTCCTCCACGAATGCCTTCGTCTCAGCATCCATATCAGATGAAAGAACAATTGAAGAAGAGGAATCCTTATCATTATCATTCTTACTGTTTTCATGAATGTTATCGCCGGAGAGAGAGAAATTAACATCGGTCTCCCACGGAGCTCGGTTCTTTGCAGAAAGGTCCTCCGGGAGCCAGGCGGATTCCCAGGTATCGTTCCATTCCTCCTCGTCCCCTCCGCGCTTGGCGGTGGTGGAGAGTGGTCTAAGATTGGTGGTGTCGGGATTTAAATAGAGTTTTCTGTTGATTATTGAAGAAGAAAGTCTACGAATTTGATTCATCATTTTCAAAAGTGGATCAATTAACCACTACTACAAAAGATTCTCCTCTAACAACATCGGTATGTAGTATGAACGCTATAGATAAATATAATGAGAGTTAAATCCTCAGAAAATGAACTACCATTCATTAGCTTAAGAGTCCGTTCGGCAACGACTTATTTTAAAATGACTTAAAGTTAAAATATAAGTTGACTTATAAGTATTTTAAGTTGTGACTTATAAGTAAAAGCGTTCAACACCAATTTGACTTATAAGTCAGAAATAAAGTTAATATATCACTTCCACGTATATATGATCATATTTACATAAGCCAATAAAAGTCAAAGTATGAAAAACACAGATAACACATTGGCTTTTCAATTAAAAATTGTAATTTTTAGGTTGCAGGTTTTTTTCTTCTTTTTTTTTTGTCAAGTCAGTATTCATGTAATTCATTTCAGTATCTAGCTGTGCAGAAACTATATTCACACTACATACCATATATACCTGATTTTCTTCCAAATCAAATTTAACTGATACCTAATTCAATAAGATTCTTATTTCTGATATCATATGTTTGAAAGTGTGCGATTTTGTCAAATGTGTGTGATTCTGTCAACCCATAAAAGTAAAGTAACAAAAACCAAATTATAATGTGAAACGACCTCTAATATTTAAACACAGAAATCCAGATTGTGTTTACCAAAGCCACTAGATCATACCAAAAATGGGCTGCTCAAAATGGAAGAAACAAGAAGGTAAAAAAGTAAGAACAACTCCAACACTTAAGATCAAACAACATGAAGTTCTAGAATCTAGCTATATTAAAGTATTTGCTAAACCATATAGTTGATTAAATATTCGATATGTAGAGACCAAAAATACCAACTATTACCAAGACATTACACCACTAATCATTTCTATGAAAAAATAATGTAGAATCCTTTTGGGGGGAAACAATCCATGTTTGTTTCCAATTCACAAGGGATCAAGCAAATGAAAAATCCATAAAAAAAAATTCAACTTACTTCATTCAAGATAAAAATAGGCCTCAAGCAACTCCATCATCCATACTACCATCAGAACAAAGTTCTGAACAAGATATATACTAATCAATTCACAAATTTGAGCAAACCCTTGATCTGTTACTAAGAAAATGATAAAACTATCAGATTTCTCTCTAATAATGATTGGGACGTAGGATCAGTGAAGAACCCATGCAATTAAACCTAACAATTAAAATGAAAACACCAAAACCATAAACAGAATTAAAGCAGAATGAATTGTATAATATATTTGTGTATTTACATATCACAAATCGTACTGATAGTTCTGCAATCCGGGAGGAATTGTAAGCCGGAAGAGAGACTGGCCCAATCGAGCGAGAGAGTGATTCAGAGCCCGTTCAACAATGACTTATTTTAAAATGTCTTAAAGTCAAAATATAAATTGACTTATAAGTTATATTAAATTGTGACTTATAAGTAAAAGCATTCGGCATCAATTTGACTTATAAGTCATAAATTAAGTTAAAACAAGTTATGAAGGTGTTGGGTTGATAATAACTTATAAGTTAAAATCAAATATAAAGATTACTAAAAAGGACATTAATAAAAAGATACATTGATTCAATATCATATCATAACAATCATCCACAATTTCTTTAAATAAAACACTAAACAAATTCATGCAAACACTTGTTGCCCATATTTAAGAAAAAGAAACTGAAATTTTAAGGGGGGAAATATAGAAGCATTTTGAATATTTAACAAGTACTAAGCACCATGACCATCCGTGTACACATACGGCATCAGTAGCACAAAAGAAAGGTAGTCATATGAAGTTATACAGGGGGAGTGTATAAAAGAACAGTGAAATGGCCATCATGAATATCCTTCAAGATGATAACAGGATGTAAAGGTGTATAGTTAAACACATATTCTGACAAAGACATTATCTAATCTGTAATGTATAGGTAAAATGAAAATTTTCCCAAAACCATTTCATGCAAACACAGGTTGCCCATTGACATGAAGACAAGCATATTCTGTGTAATTAGCAAGTTTTGTTTATTAAAGAAATGAGGTTTACCAGCAGACAGGTAACAGAATGGCATAAAAGAGCATCATGCTGTTTAAAATTGGTTGAGTTAATTTATGCTTACTGATCCAACTGATCAATCACTAGTGACATGGCCATCTTTATAAACCTAAGCAGTAACTACTAAGAGAAGAAAAAGGTTTATACAAAATCGAAAACTGCAGTTTCAAATAAATTAGGACTACCTAAGTTGCCAACCAACTTGAAACACTTGAAATTGCATTGCAATTAGTCAAAATAGAGAATAGAGAAGAGAGGTGGGCAATTCAGCCAAAATGGTACCACAACAGATACTCGGTTTTAGTGTGTTTGTTTGTCATA
The DNA here is from genome assembly GCA_020205605.1 of Panax ginseng. Lineage (NCBI taxonomy): Eukaryota > Viridiplantae > Streptophyta > Magnoliopsida > Apiales > Araliaceae > Panax > Panax ginseng. The sequence goes on from CM035147.1 coordinate 100,527,226, forward strand.
AGAATCAATCTCTTGAACTTGTATGTTTGTTTTCTAAATTTCAGTTTCTTTTACCACCCTTCTTTACAACCCTGCAAAATTCCCAATTACCCCAAAAATTAGTAACATAAGCAGCACTATTCTAATTAGTTTACTCACTGACTGGCGTATAACCACTAATCAGTAACTTAGAATTATATAAACTTCAGCACAAGTGTCACAAGGTTTGGATTGTATCACATAGAACTACAGAAAAGGAACTCCACAAACAACACATCCTACCAATTCAATGCACAGGATCAAGCATATCCGAATGAACATAAAAACTTCAGCATGAGAGATCAAAAAAACTCTTAAACACAATGATTGAATGTTTGTTCCTGTAAAATTATATTGTACTAATTACTCCCTCTGTCGAAAAAAAGTTCAATTTGAGAAATAAAAAAATGTTACACAAAAAGATTCCTCTTTTTATTGATAATAGTATAAAATGACAAATTTACAAATGGAACTCTTTGTGTGGACTGGATGGAGTATTTTTGAAGTAATCTGCTTTTCATATACTCTGTTCTATCAGCAACCAACAGAACCAAATTATATTCCACAGAGAGTTTTATAGCAGCAAAAGTAATTGAACTGTCTAGCTAAATAACAAAGCAGCTAGTAATTCAAGAAAAATTTGCTTCAAAGTTCAAATCAAGAAAAACTTGCTTCAGAGTTCAAACACAACCAATCATTACCCAAAATTCATCAAACTTTAGTTATTACACAGAACAATTAACAACCCAATTCTAACACCATAGTGCAAATTAAAGAGGAATTAAATCGAAACCCACAGGCTCTGAAACTACAGTCAAAATTAAAGAGGTAAAGAAGAAGAAAAACCGCATGCCAAATATTCAAACATAACATAATACACATATATATACATATCAAATATATGGTCTAGGGTTTGGTACCTAACAGTAATCGAAGGACAGCAGCGGAGGGAAGGAGGGAGAAGCCAAGAAATTGACGGATAGAGCGCAGAGCAGAGCAGGAGTACCAGACGTTGGGTAATTTGTTTACGTTAGAACAAAAGGATATCAGGGTTTTTAGGTTTGAAGACCAAGTAGATGTAATTTAGCAAAATAAAAGGATAAAACATTCAGTCAACTAACTTATTAAAAATAATTTATAAGTTATTTTAAAATAAATAACAATTTGTTACTTATTTAATTATTTTTTTAACTTATAAATCAAAAAAAAAAAGTCTTATCAAAACCAACTCATAAGTTACTCACGAAGAGGCTCAGAAAACTTCAAGAAAAAAGTAATGCTACACATACAATTTTTTCGGACTCGACATTAGACATTTTCAATTTATTTTTATTTTTTTACTTTTCTTATAACCCCAAAAAATATATAATAATATTTATTCTAACTAAAATTTTAATAGTTATTGTCAAGAAAATGAACTAGTTATATAAATAATGGAAAGGGCCTAAATTTTTTTTTTCTTCTTTTGCTAAATAAAAGGGCGTAATTTTATAACACGGACCCGTTGTGTTTTGGACTGGGCTGGGCTGGGCAACCAGGCGGCCCACTCAGAAAGGCCTAGGGTTTCAGCTCAATCGAATATAAAGAGTGAGCATTCTTCTCACTAAAGCTCTTTACAGCGAATTGATCATTTATCCCCCTTCATTGTTTGCCTCCCACAGATCGCGGCGGCTCTGACAACCGCGTAGACGGCGAAGAAAGATGGTGCACGTCAATTTTTATCGCAATTGTAAGTCAGTGCATTTCATTATGTTATGTGTTAGGCATGTACTTATATGTAAGTGTTTTAGTGATCTCATTAGCCAGTTGAGCTTCCTAATTAGCTAATATAAAGATTCAGTTCACGCTTGCAATTGTTATTGCTATTTTTTATAGTTCATTTCTTTCTTACATTTTCATGTCTGTAAGCTAATGTTTGAACATGTTACTTGTGTTCTGTTTGGTTGCTGAGAAACTATAAAGCTTATTCTTTTCGTATTTGCAAAACAAAATATCAAACATAATAAACTGAGCTTAGCTTAAACTTTTCTTCACGGTGAAAATGTAACAATTTTCTAAGCAACCAAACAAAGGTTTGAAAAGAAATTCATTCAATTCATGCTCGTGTGCTCAATTTTTTGTATTTTTTTTTAATACAAGACTATAAGTAGAGAGGCTTGTTTTCCTTAAGTTTGAGAGCTGATTCAAGCAATTTTGAATGGGTTTTAGATGGGAAGACTTTTAAGAAGCCTCGTCGTCCTTATGAGAAGGAACGATTGGATGCTGAGCTGAAGCTGGTTGGCGAATATGGGCTACGATGCAAAAGGGAGCTGTGGAGGGTTCAGTATGCCCTTAGCCGTATTCGTAATGCTGCTAGAAATCTTCTCACCCTTGATGAGAAGGACCCACGTCGAATTTTTGAGGGTGAAGCTCTTCTGAGGAGGATGAACAGGTATGGGCTGTTGGACGAGAGCCAGAATAAGCTTGATTACGTGCTAGCCCTCACTGTGGAGAACTTTCTTGAGCGCCGCCTTCAAACACTTGTTTTTAAGACTGGTATGGCCAAGTCAATCCACCATGCCAGAGTCCTGATTAGGCAAAGGCATATCAGGTATAAATTAAGCTTCAAACTATAGTTGCTCTCGGGAATAACATACATCATGCATTCATGTTGTATTCATACAGCTTGTTTTCTTTTATCTTGGCTTTCAAGGTTCATCTGTGTGATACTCCCTTTATAGTTGTTCATTGCTGTACTAGTTTCATAATGTCAACTCTGTTGTAGAGCATACGAGACATCTGAAATCATGTGTATATTTTTTCATCACTTCTATGTTGTCTATATGCATGTATGTGCATGTATTACTTAATTTGAATTACTCGTATGGTTGATTGACATTGTGATTAGAACTATCATGTTTAATTGAATTTCCGGAATTACATCAGCTTATCTCTTCCTTTCTTCCCGAGTTAGGAAGGGCTGTTGTGGTTTGTATTTTTATATTTAGGTTCTTCTATTCTTTTTTTACGTGTTGTATTCTTTTATGGTTTATTTTCCTCCTTGCCTTTCTACTTTTATGCTTACATACGGGATTCTTTTCAGCCACCCGAAATAGTTGGGGATAAAGGCATTGTTTTGCTGACGAGTTAGGAAGGTAAGGTTAGCTGCCTTTATGAACTTATTACTGTCTGCTTTTCAAATTATCTAGCAGGAGCTATGATACTTCTTGGTTGCAACTTTTTCTGTTTTTAATATTAAATTGTGTAGCCCGGTCAAGCCTTCTACAGTACCTGCTTCTTTGGGTACCCTACAACATAGTTTCAAATGCTCAAACTCTAAATTTTGAAATATTTCCATAATGTTATACCCAACAAATAAAAAAGTTGAGGTCTTCTTAGTGAACTAAAACAAAGACTTCATAGTGTATATGCTTTCTTTAGCTGAAATTTTAGTCTTGAAACTCCATTTTAGGGTGGTATTGTATCCTCCCTGCTGGTTTGAACAAGTTCTTTTTTTAACTTGACGTCATTCCTATTATCACATGCAAGTTATTTGGCTTCTTCATCATAAGAAATATTAGGAATGTACCAGCTATATAATTTGTTCACGAGTCATGACACTATTAAAACAAGCCATGTACAAATGTTGTCGAAAACAAAGTTGGTAAAATTATTTTACTGTGTCAGTCCTTAGGTGTGAAAGATGTCTACACATGTATGGTTGCCAGAGGAAAAACATGGTTTTTTATTGTAATGGCATTGTATTCTTGTTTTTATTTTATTGTTTTTTATTTTTCTCAATTTCTCCTTACCTTTCTACTCTTATGCTGGCTTGCGGGTTTCATTTCAGCTTACTAACATGTTAACTTTGAGTATGATAACAACATTGTAGTGTAATCAATTGGCTCAGTTTTGTAAGAGAAAATTTCTGAAAAAGTGTATTCATTTCTTCTGTGCTAGTCTGGGAGGAAATTTGCCCCTGCTCTGTTCCTTTTCTTCATTGTTTTTTACCCAATTATCCATCCTTCTGTCTGCCATTCTACCTCCCACTCTTCAAATGGAACAGTCCATCCTGAAAAGGAAGGATATCTAAGAGTACGATGCGCACACAAATTAAAGTTTCAAATTAGAGGAGAGAGTATAAAATTTGTTCCAAATACACACCCTTTGTTTGGAACCAAAAAAATATCATAATTAACTTGGGAGCAGCATAGTTGTTATGGCGTCGCCACACCAAGTCGAGTGGTCGCCTAGTTGCATCAGAGAAAGTCGCGCGGCAACATCATAACAATGAAAGAAGAAGAAGAAGGCTCTCTGTTATCATCCAGGATTATGGATTCAAAGACTAATGTCGCTATGTTTCGATCTAAGTCGCGATGTTCTGGATCTAATTTGGATCCAAGTTGTAGTCGCGATGTTCTGATTTGGGAAGTAACTGTTGTTATCATTTAGGCAAAATTTCATTAAAGTCCCCATAATTTGGTAATCTATCAAGTTCAACCCAAGTTTTGTCCTTTACAAATTTTACCATGTTTGCGTACGTCTTTCAGGTAGGTCTTTGAAATTTTTTGTTTAAAAAAAACACAGGTGTTACATGTTTTTTATAGGTGATGATATAATTGCATTTTTAATGTTTACTTAGTAAATATGTTTGGGTTTTAATGTATATAAAATTTCATTGTTCAATGTACTTTTAAAGTAAAATAAATAATGTATAAATTGTAATGTATAATTTCATTGTTACATGTTTGATTACTATTCTGATTAACCTTAGTATGTTACTTATAACTAGGATCACCAGACATGGCATATGAATATACAGCCTGCTGGTGCCAGATACCCCTTGCACAGTTGAACAAGGCCCTTTGAAATAGTATTGTCAATATAAATTTGAATGTATAGAAACAAAAAGCTATCATTCTGGGTAGTATGCTAAAGATATATATTGGGAATAATATGTTAATTTTACATACATTGTTAACACAATTCAAGCTTCCCAACTACTTTAACTAAATTAGTTCTTGCTGTTATTATTTTTGGTATGAACTTTTTTTTTCATTGTTCTGGGATATTTAAACCTTTTCCCCTTAATTTTTTGGACACTATAGGGTTGGAAGGCAGGTGGTCAACGTGGCCTCATTCATGGTAAGGGTGGACTCACAGAAACATATCGACTTCTCGCTTACAAGTCCTTTTGGTGGTGGTCGTCCTGGTAGAGTGAAGCGAAGGAACCAGAAAGCTGCTGCGAAGAAAGCTGCTGGTGGAGATGGGGATGAAGAAGACGAAGATTGAGGCATTGTTTCTAATTTAGTTGTTAAAGATTTTGTTTGAACCATGTCCTAGTGTTTTTCATCATTGGTCTTTCTGAAGTGTAGTTTGTTGCTTGTGAAGCTTCAGCTTTAGGAAGTTCTGAATGCCGCATCAATTTTGCCATCTTGGCTCTCCTTGAAGTTTCCTTTTTTGGCTAATATTTACTTCAAATTTGTTGCGACTTCTGATACAATGTTTGGTATTACATGTTTGGGTTCATGACCGACTAATTTTGACTCCATAAAATTTTGTCTTTTTTGCTGTAAACTTGTGTTGATGATCTAATACTCCGGGTTCTGGCTGGTCGGTGTAAGCCTTCAGAGCCTCTGTATTCTTGGCCATCGCAGTGCTCAACTCATAAGAAGCTTTTGGTCAAGATTAATTCTACGTTTAGATCGAAGGAATGGAATGATTTATTTATTTTCATTCTTATGTTCTCTCCCTCTCAAGAAATTAAACACAATTTTTGTTATTCTATTTACAATTAAATATATTTATTTTTTTTATTTCATATGAATAAGTTATTTCATTCAAACTTAACACTAATAGAGAGACCATAATTTTCATGTAGAAGTATATATTTTTACTTTCCAAGAAGTGACCCTGCCCCTGGTGGCCTGGTGTGAGGACGGAGAGGAGCTGGTCTTGTTGTTTCTGATTTGACCAACAACACAATCATCTAAAAATTTCAGTTTTCCACTGATGAAAATAAAGAGCCGATGCCTATAATGTTAAGCTATCATCATCATCATCTTTGGTCTATAAAATAAATAGGTATAAATAGAGTTGAAAAAGACTTTCGAGTTTGTGATTAAAAATATAATAAAATAAAATATTGCAGTAACACTCAAATTTGTAAATATTTTAACTTTATATTTAAGTTATTAATTTAATAACTGTGGCATGATAGAAAACTATATTGACAAGTTTAAAGTTATCATATCATTTTCTACTAAATTGATTAATATTCATAGCAAACCTAATTAGATAAAAGTTTGTCGGGAATTAGAAAATAAGAGTCGACCCTGCGGAGACGGCACGGCCCTGTCCTGCCCTTTTGTTTTCAATTCTCCTATCCTATCACATCACATCACATCACTCGTTTTCTTCCGTTTTTGACCAAATTCGTTTAATCCGTAAAAATTATAGTTCAATTATCAATTTCGTAAATTTATTTATTTATTTATGTTTACTCTTTCATCTTCGTGTTTATTTTTTCGTTTATTAAATAAAAAATTTACTCGTCTCTTACTCCCACAGTTATACGGGAAAAAAAGGTATCATTTTGCACATTGTATTATGATTTAAAAATTAATGAGTAATGCACACACAATATAAAAAAAGACAAAAAATAAAAAAATATGGACAAAATATCAAATGACCTTAAAATAATTAAAAATAATATATAAAATTAAATAACAAACTAATTATAAAAATAATAATAAATTAATACAAATAATTATATCTCATTTTTATTTTTTCAAACAAACGTAGCCAAGCCCTCCTTCCTACATAGATGGGAAGGATCTCAATTATTGTGACGTGAGACCAAACTCCGCACATGGCCACCATGTATTGCAAGGTAGATATTTGAGTTAATAGTGCCCCCGATCGATACTCTGTCCATCAGGACCATCACACATATATACATACATGCAACTAACTCTCTCTCTCTCTCTCTCTATATATATATATACCACTACTGTTTCTCCACATATTATACATAAAAGAAAATATATTAACAAGGTTAATTAATGTGACACTAAAATATTTGTCTAAAAATATGAGTTGATACAAATGTTTTATAATTATGAAATTACTTTTAAAAGTGTACTTGTATGATATGACGTTCAGATGTTCACAAAATTTAACAAATAAAATATACTCTATATTCATCCTTTAGGCGAGGAAGTACAGGTGATGATATGGTGGATGGATGTAATCAAATCTTCTCTTGATGGTAATCAAATCTTCTCTTGATGATTATGGCCATGACCCTGACCCTGACCCTGACCTTGACCATGGCCGACAGTCGATTAGTATTTTATTAAATTATATTATTATTACATAAAAAATGTCACAACATAATATTCGCATACATACTGCGGGCCCTATGTCAGGTGGAGAATATGCATGTGCATGTGTATGTGAACATTATGTGACATTTTTTTTATATGATACTCTCTCCATCCCTAAATAATTGACGTTATAGGGAGTTCAAAATTTCCTAATATATTTGACGTTACCAAGTTTGTAGAAAGTATTAATTATAATTTTTTCTCTATTGCCCTCAACTATATGGAGTATTTCATTTATCTAGACAAGTATATATAGTACATCTTTTTTTAATTAATGTAAAGATAATTGTAGTAATACATATCAATCTTAATGACAAAATTAGAGTAATAAATGACTTCTTTAATAAGTGTAAAAATATTTAAAACGTCAATTATTTAGGGATGGAGAAAGTATTAGCATTATTCTATATTTCTATTTCATTAAAATAATATTATTATCACATAAAAAATAATCACATAAAACGGACCTTACATGTCATAATCATAATATGCATATGTGTGTACGTAAGTAAATATTATGTACTAATATTTGTATTACTGATTTCATTATCAGTGATGGGGACCCTACATGACCCACTTTATTTCTCTTGCTTAAGTATACGTTGGAGTATTAAAAAAGGTTTTTTGTACCCACATGGCTCTCAACTCGAGTTGGTGTTGCCCTTCCTCTGGCGAGTTGCTGGCTGCTCCTTACCTGTCGGCTAATCTTTTGTTTCCTAAAATAAATATGAATACTTCTACGTACACAACTTATTTTATAATTATTTTTAAGTTTGCTGATGTCACATATTTTCTTTAACTTTTATATAAAATCAAAAATTATATTAAAATAATTTATTTATGAGATAAAATATATCACATCAATAAATTATTAAAAAATTATAGAATAAGTCATGTCTTTTAAGGTTACTCGATAAATATTGAACCACCCAATTGTTTTGGATTGAATTAATTATTTGTGGACAAAAGTAGATGTTTTTTATTTATTAGAAACACATGATAAAAAAGGGTGATATCAAGAATAACAGGGCAGGGGTACTAAAACAGAAAACATAGTAAGTGAATTTTATTTTTTTTAATCAGAATTATATTATGTCTGCTATGTAGTGATGGACAATTCTCTTATCAATAGTTTTCGTCGAATAATAAACAATTTTTTTGAACCAAAAACTGAAAAACATGAATATTTTTAGTAGTTACCATTACACCTCCTATCATAAAAAAAGTAACATGATACAAAGGAACCTATTAAGACACATGATGATACACCAAAAGTCCCAAAAATTAATTTTAAATTCTTAAAGTGTATCATTTGTCTTAATATAAATTAATTTTAATGAATTGATCTGTGATATAATTAACTTCAAAGTAACCAAAATCGTCTTAAAAAGTGTATTATCAAATGATATATTATGTTTATAGTAGTATTAATTAGACAATCTCTTAATGGTTATGGTAGGAAATATCATTAAAATTTCAACACCATCGTAGAGTTTAAAAAACTTTCTTTTTAATCTAAAAAACTTTCTTACCTTTTTGTTCACAAGCTCGGTAAAACATTTTCTCTTTTCCAACGTATTTTAAAATTTTCCTTGTTATTTTTCCGTCGAGAACTCGGAAACATGCATAGGGTCATAAAAATAACAAAATCCAATTCTATTTGTACCCATTCCTTGGATGGAAGTATTACGTTTTTTTAATTTCTCTGCCACCCTCATTTAAAATTCTAAAAATAGAACCGTGGACAAATTAGAGAAACAATCGTCTCTTAAAAATACCCTAAACGGCGAGGGACTGTTTTACCATTATACAATAGACGAGTGACCAAAATGAAAACTCAAAACATTTCATTTCTTTTTTTACGTTCTAACCCCCCAAAACCTACATGAAAAGTTCAGCCTGCAACAGAGTACAGTAATTAGCAGCCTCGTCTTCAAGCTCCCACAGTCCATCACACAGAGAAAATGGATTATGAAGATCCAAAGGACCGTTAAACTCCTCATCACCACTGTCCACTCTGTTGGGTATCCCAAGTTCGTCATCAGAAGCTTGAAGAAGGTGCCTAATCATCCTTTCCTTTTCGTCGTCTTCTTCGTCTTCCTTGGATACGGCAGAGTATGAGCTTGGGCTGCACTCGGACGAACCTGAGCCCACTGCTTGATGGTAGGGGCCGGCTTCTTCCGGATTAGGGCCTAGTAATGGGTCGGAAAACTCTTGTTGTAGGGTTGTCAAGAGAGCTGATAAGTCTTGGCTGGATACTTCTTCTTCTTCTTCTTCAAAAATATTGGAAGAGAGTATTTGATTGCATGATTTGTAACGTTTTTCGTCTCGAGTATCTTCTACTGGGCTTTCAAAATCTATCTGTCGTTTTGTTGCTTGTTTTTCTTCCGCCATTGAATAGAAAGAAACTAGTGGAGATGCAGAGAGAAATTGAGGGATATGTAGAGAGAGAGAGTGGGTTGGGTGAGGAGAGAGAGAAGAGGATGTTAAGGTTTATATAGAGGGGAAGTGGAGTTCCGGTCAGGTCAAATTAAGTGAAAAAATAAATAAATAAAGTTAAAAGAATACTAAGTATTTCCTCCATTCTTATATGTAGCTCGTTTTAAATTCTCTTTTTTATTCTTAATTATTTATCGTTTATGGTTATCTAGGAGAATTGATGATTTTTTTTTTAAATTATTCTTTATTACTCCACCTAATTTTTTGATCCATATTTATGAGATAAGTGAGGTGAAAGGTATTATAGACAATTAATAATATAATTAATATTTTTTAATGATTTTCTTAATTTATTAGAGAGAGGGGGGGTAGTGGTATTATTGTATGGACTGATTTGGGAAAGAGAGATGCTTTGGGGAGGGGAGGGGAAAGAAAAGAAAATGGTCCCTATTCGCTTTTGTCTCTCATGAGTTAATGGTCCCTAGTGTATTTGCTTTTCTATTACCGAGAGATAAAGGCAATTAAATGAAGTAAATAATTTGGATTTGATTCTTACTTATTTAATTAAAATTTAATATAAATTACATTTAAAATATAAACAATTTAAACATTAATAAATTTTAAAATTCAATATGTTATTATTATTATTTGAGCATTTTTAAGTTATAATATTTTATTAATATCTCAATTTGAGTCTTAATTTAAACTTAATAAATTAAATTTAAACAAGTCAATCCTCCGTACCTCCTCCATTTATTTACACTATTATCAAGAAAAAAGAGAGTGAGAGATTAAATTAAATTAAATATTTGAGAGGGAGTAAAATAGAGGGGAGTCTTTTTAGGAACATCATTTGTACTTTGGACAAAGCATCTGTAGGCTGTAAGAGAGAGAGATCGAGTAATGTATGGGAGTAGTATAGTATTAAACTTTAAATTAAGTTAAAAGTAGATGGAGTACATATAGATAGATAGTGACAAAACCTAGGTAGCTACGGCAAAAGAGATCGTACGTATCGTCAGGCTGGAGAATGCATGGTTGCACTCCACACAACTAGCTGAGCGGATAGTTTTCTATCACGACTTTTAATAAAATTTATTTTGTTACATTTTGGTCTCACATTAAAATAAGTATAATATTATATATATATATAATAATTTTAGCATGATTTATTTAATTAGAATTAACTGTCGAAAGGTCAGATTAGGTCATTCGGTCGACTTTTCAAGTAATAACGTTTTCCAATTAAAATATAAAATTAATATTAATTGATTTAAAATATTGAAAATTAAATTTTAATATAAATTTATCTAATTCTAATCGAAACAATGAGAATATAATAAAAAAAAATATCGGGAGGAAGTAAGCAAGTGGACGGAAGAGGCAGGATTTGGAATGGTTGGTTGAGATAAGTTTGGTTTTACTTTTCTGTTATACTTTTGTCTACTCCCCTTCCCTCGCCTATGGAGATGGAGATGGAGTACTCTACATGAGAGATGGGCTGATGGGGTGAGTGAGTGTCACGATAATTGTCTTAGTTAATGAAATGACACTTTCCAATAAAAATCACGAGTATTTATTTAATGTGTTGGGAAATGTCAAAGATTGATAGCTAGATTTTCTTTGAAATTAGAGATATTTTAATTCTTTTAAAAAAAAATTAGTTTTTTATATTTTAAATATAATTAATAATAATAAAATTTTAATAGTGATATTATGTATAATAATAATAATAAATTTAAAGTATATATTATTTTACAATCATATCTCTAAAATTAGAACAATGGGAGTATGCATGTGTCTACCGGAAGAAACTTGTAAAACCCCAACTTTTTTGAATAAAGATAAATTTTTTATAAATATTATTTTTGAATATTATAGAGTGAAATTGATATAATAGTTGTGGGTAATATTTATAAATTTTAAAATTGTTATATAATATTCGTTTGGTTAGGGAATATTCGCTTTTAACGAGGAATATTAAGACAACTAAGACAATCATTGGCGGACCTGTGAAATGTAATTATTGTCGGATTGAGAAAAACGACAAAAATATTTTATGAAAATAACAAATGGAAGTTTTACTGTTAATCGTTGAAACACCCTGTTGTTAAAAGAAAGAATACGATATCTGGCAGATTTGCGTAGTACACGCAGATTAATTATTGATGCTTAAGTGATAAGTTACTCAATTTTGTTGGTATTATTAATGTAATAATACGAGAAAAAAAAATTTATATAAAACATAATACTTTTATAAAGTTATTCTATAAATAGAATATATTATATTCTATTATGCATAAAGGTGCGTAAGGTTCTGTGACAAGTGTTTTGCATAGTAAAATCTTTTTTATATAAAAATGATTACTTTTATAAAGCTATACTGCTTTATTAGACAATAATTAGAATATATTATATTTTATTATGCATAGTGTTTGTATAGTACTGCGTAGTATTTGCGTAGTAAAAATTTTTATAAAGTTATTCGTTTTATTAGATTATAAATAGAATATATTATATTTTATTTAAAAGATTTTGCTTTAAATATGGATAGTCAAATTAAAGTAAATCAATCTCGAAATGCTTATGTGAGTTAATTCTTATGCATTCCATTTTTCTATAAATAGAAGCTCATTAATTCATTATTTTCTTACGAATTCAATTTGAAACTCTGTAGAGATAAACTATAGAGAGAAAGAAGAAAGTATTCTATTACTTCACTATTTATATATCCAAAGATTCTTATTCTTAAGGTAGGGAATATTATTTGTTGTACTTTCGTGGGGGTGTTATTCTTTCTTATTTATGAAGAGAATCATTGTTATTCCATTTCTTATTATTCCGCTGGAATAACTTTTATTATCTGTGCTACTACCCTATACTTGGTGACATTCTTCTATTATTCATTGGAACATCCATCTGCATGTGTTTTACAAACAACCCGTTTCGTCTTTATTATTATTCCGTTGGAACATCATATACATGTGTTTTATACCGGACACGGTTCCGCCTTTATTATTATTCTTACGTTGGAACATCCTATCTATGCTTTCTGCCGGGACTGGTTCCGTCTTTATTATTTCATTCTTTATTATTCGCTTGGAATATCCTCATCGATGTGATTTTCACTGACTGGTTCCATTATTAGTATTCTCGCATTGGAATAACTCGCTTACATCTGCAAGACTGCATGCACGGTGATTTCTTTTGTTATTCCATTCTTTATTATACTCAATTGGTTAAAGTTTTGACTTTCTATACTCCATGAAATTAGTAGAATATCCTTGATATTTGCGCTTCATCCATATCTTTTCATGGAAATATTTTTCTGATCATTCTTGAATTTTACTCTACAAAGCGAAAGATCGTGTTGACAATTTGGACCTTAGTAGTTCTTGGACAAATTAATTCTTGAACTTGTTTTATTGAATTTTTATATCATTGTCATCATACACATGTTTATATTATGTTGAAAGTCATATGTGGCTGTGTAGTGCATGTAGATGAACTTGGTATGATTATAATGAGGATTATTGATGTAATCATGGTAGTAATATTACAAATGATGTGGTAAAAGTCCTCATTGGCCCGTAGTGCATTGATGGACGATTGTTAGCATGATCATAACCATTAATGAATACACAAATATTCTCGGCCGTAGAAGCGTGGATAATTATGGTCGTTAATACTAAAGAATATATCCTCGGCCAGTAGTCGGTGAGGTGATTCGATGATGTGGAATATTTATTAATTTGAGTCTCAATGATAATAAAGGATGAAAAAACTTTTTAATCATAAAAGATAGTAGATTTTATTTTCTACTTGACTCTTTTAATGGATTAACTTGTTCGCTACAGCTTAAACATGATGTCTATTATATTTTATCGCTTTAACATTGTTGGAGACTAATGATAATTTATTCTCGCATTATCTTAGTCATAATATTTCTTCTTGGGCTAGTTGAGTTCACCCTTTCTTTCACTGTTCTCTTCAGGAAATGAGAATATAGTTGGGACGAGTCGGGGAACGGAGTGATGGTCCAAAGGATAGCATTAGTAGTCATCACTATTCTGTGAAATAATGTGATAATAATTGTAATGAGGACTCCTTTTGAGTTTGTATAATCTCTAAGTAGATAATATTTGTATTCAAACTCACAGCTTATATGTTTTGTCGTATTGCATACGCATGTATGTATTAGTAAGTTGTATTTGAATTACATGCACATGTATCCGACGACCCAAGATGGGTGATGTATACCTAATTTTGGGGGCGTCACAGTTATCATTCAGGTTCAAGAATTACAAGTAATTCTACATGACATTCATTCTGAAGGAATGTCATTAAGTGAATCATTCCAAGTTGCAGCAATAATTGAGAAGCTTCCACCATCATGGAAAGACTTCAAGAATTATCTGAAGCATAAACGCAAAGAGATGAATCTTGAAGAACTGATTGTGCGACTTAGGATTGAAGAGGACAATCGAGGATCTAAGAAGAAGAGTGGGAAGAATTTCATTGAAGCAAAGACAAATGTTGTAGAACAAAGGCCAAACAACAACAAAAGAAGCGTGAAGGCAAAAAGAAGCCTTGAGGCCAAGAAGAAATTCAAGGGCAAATGCTTCAACTGTGGCATCCAAGGACATAAATCAAGTGAATTTCGCAAGCCAAAGAAGTTCAAGAAAGAACAAAAGTCTCAAGCAAATGTGACTGAATTGGAAAAGCTGTCTGAAGATGTTTCAGACATTAATCTTTCTGCAGTTGTATCTGAATGCAATTTGGTAGGAAACCCTAAAGAGTGGTACGTGGACACTGGGGCTACTCGCCACATATGTTCCAACAAATGGATGTTTTTTACTTACAAACCAGTAGAAAATGATGATCAACTCTTCATGGGAAACTCCTCAAGTTCAAAGGTTGATGGACGTGGAAACTCCTCAAGTAGGTTGATGACATCTGGCAAAGAACTGACTTTGAATGAAGTGTTTGATGTGCCAGATATTCGGAAGAATCTAGTTTCTGGGTCACTACTTAGCAAGAATGACTTTAAGTTGGTGTTTGTGTCTGATAAGTTTGTACTTACAAAGATTGATATGTTTGTAGGAAAGGGCTACATAATTGATGGACTCTTTAAGATGAATGTTATGACTGTTGTACCGAAGTCTATTAATAATAATAAAATTAATTCTTTTGCTTACTTGTTAAAGTCTTGAAATATATGGCATGCTAGATTAGGACATGTTAATTATAATACTTTGTGTAGATTAATTAATTTAGAATTCTTGCCTAAATTTGATATTAATCAGAAACATAAATGTGAAATTTGTATGGAATCAAAAATGACAAGATTACCCTTTCATTCTGTTGAAAGGAAAACTGAACCTCTAGATTTAGTTCACGCTGATATATGTGACTTAAAGTTTATGAAAACTAGAGGTGGGAAAAAATATTTCATAACCTTTATTGATGATTGCACAAGATATTGTTATGTATATTTGTTAAGAAGCAAAGATGAAATAGTAGAAAAGTTTCAACTTTATAAAAATAAAGTTAAAATCAACTTAGCAAAAGATTAAAGCAATAAGAAGCGATAGAGGTGGTGAATATGAATCACCATTTGAAGAGATATGCTTTCTACTCATGGTATTATTCACCAAACTACCGCTCCTTATTCACCTCAATCTAACAATCTGATATTCTTTGAACGCAAGAACCTAACATTAAAAGAAATGTTGAATGCTATGTTAAATGTAGCCTACGGAGCACCCCAAAATTTATGGGGGAAGCTTTGCTTTCGCGCCAATTATATTCTTAACAAAGTGCCTCATAAGAAAACTCACAAAACACCTTTTGAATTATGGAAAGGTCATAGACCTTCTTTATAAATACTTAAGAGTGTGGGGTGTCTAAAGAAAGGTAATGGTTCCTAAACCTAAAAAGGTTAAGATAGGACCAAAAACAATTGACTCGTGTTTTCATTGGTTGTGCGAAATAACAAAGAAGATCTTATCGCTTTCTTGTTCATAAATCTGAAATTAACGATATTCATATTAATACATTTATTGAATCAAGAGATGCATCATTTTTTGAGAATGTTTTTCCATATAATGGAAATAATGATTCAAATCCAAACAAAAGACATTTGGGTGCTACTAGTGATAATCCTGAAAATAAAGATAAAGAGTCTGTAGTGGATGAGCCTAGACGTAGCAAAAGGGCAAGGACTTCAACGTCTTTTGGTCCGGATTTTCTAACATTTTTGTTAAAAAACGATCCTCGAACCTAAAAGGAAGCAGTATCCTCTCCAGATTCTTCTCATTGGAAAGAAGCAATAAATAGCGAAATTTAGTCCATTATGCAAAATCATACATGGGAACTGGTGGATCTTCCACCTGGTTCAAAACCCTTAGGGTATAAATGGATCTTCAAAAAGAAAATGAAAGCTGATGGCTCAATTGATAAATACAAAGCAAGGCTTGTTGTTAAAGGCTATAGACAAAAGGAAGGATTGGATTATTTCGACACTTATTCACCTGTTACAAGAATTACATCTATTCGAATGCTAATAGCAATAGCATCTTTAAATAGACTTGAAATACATCAAATGGATGTAAAGACTGCATTCTTAAATGGTGAATTAGATGAAGAAATATATATGGAACAACTTTGAAGGTTTCAACGCTCTCAGACAAGAGAGAAAAGTATGCAAACTTGTTAAATCCTTGTATGGATTAAAACAAGCACCAAAACAATGGCATGAGAAATTTGATAATGTTATGTTATCAAATGGATTTAAAATCAATGAGTGTGACAAATGTGTTTATGTCAAAAGCACTCAAAATGAATATGTCATTGTTTGTCCTTATGTGGATGATATGTTAATCATGGGTAGCAACAATGAAGTTATCAATTCAACAAAACGTATGTTGTCAAATAGATTTGATATGAAAGACTTGGGGGTTGCTGATATAATTTTAGGAATCAAGATTTCTAGAACCTCTGATGGAATTATATTATCTCAATCCCATTACATTGAGAAAATACTTGAAAATTTTAACAAGTATAATATAATTCTGAATAAAACCACAGTTGATATAAATCTTCATCTAGCTAAAAATGAAGGTGATAGCATATCTCAACTAGAATATTCTCGTATAATAGGCGCTTTAATGTATGTCATGAATCATCTTGAACCGAGATATAGCTTATTCAAGTAAGTAAGCTTTAAGTAGGTATCTGAGTAATCCGTAAAGATCACTTTGGAAGCTATTTGAGAGTTTTGGGATATTTGAAACATACTCAAAACTATGGATCGACTATACATGATATCCAAAGAAGATTGGAAGGATATCTTGATGCTAATTGGATATCCGATACTAAAGATTCAAAATCCACAAGTGGATATGTATTTACACTTGGTAATGCAATGATCTTGAAATCCTCAAAACAAACGTGTATTGCTAGTCTACAATGGAATCGAATTCATTGCGTTAGACAAAGTTGGAGAAGAAGGTTTGAGTGGCATCGTAATTTCTTAGAGGATATTCCAAATTGGTCAAGACACATGCCAAATTTATATGTATACTGATCGTGATAGCCAATCGGCGATTGGAAGAAAGACAGAGTCATTTATATAACGGTAAGTCATGCCATATACGACGAAGACATAATACCGTTAGACAATTACTCTCAAATGAAATTATCTCAATTGATTATGTAAAGTCAAAAGATAATATTACGGATCCGCTTACAAAAGGTTTAACAAGAGAGCAAGTGGAAAAATCATCAAAGGGAATGGGTTTAAAGCTCATCGTTTAAATAAGAGTCGTCGTAGTGGCAACCCAACCTAGGTATTTGGAGATCCCAAGATCTAGGTTCAATGGGCAAACCGAACTATGTAGTACTCAGTAAAGCACTAAGGAGATATTTACTCCTAACCATTCCAAAATGAGACAGTGCACATCTGCCGCGAGAATCAGGATAAAATACGCTTTTAATGATTTTTATATCTTGAAATATGTTCAAGTGGGGTATTGCAGGATACTCTTAATAGAAGTCACCTACGTGAGTAAGAAGGGGTCACTTCGAGAATTTTGAAAAGTCAATTCTCTAATATACTCACGGAACCAAGAGGTGTTTCAAGGCCAAAATGAACACAAACGTGAGAACCAACTATGTCTGAAGAGATATTTTGTGAATTCTATTGTCTTGGTTTACACGAAAAGTTGACAGTTCAAAGCCACTAAGCTACTTAACCTGATGAAATATCTTTTCTCATGTACTCGAACTAGTGTCTGCATATTCATAACATATTTTGCATATTGTAAAGCCAATTTTACATTCATGTGGGGGATTGTTGGAAATGGGATTTGAATGAGAAAATTGACTTCGCCCGAATTAGTGGTAGTGCGTGTGGTGAATTAGTGATATATATTTTTTTCATCACAATACTACGTCGTTTTAACGACTGCATTTACATAAATTTTTTTTATAAATGAACAATGTGGGCGTATTTCTAAAAATAATTTTTCCTGCTCTCTCTGTTAAAATCAATGAAAAATTTTCCTCCCGCTTTTGCGAGAAAATTTCCCATTCCGCTTTAGCGAGAATCTTTCCTGCTCGCACTTCAATAGAATTCCTGCCCCTTCTCGCAATTCCCGCTTGCTTTACGCAGAATCCTGCTTTACAGATTCCGCCTTCCCACCGCTTACTGCAGTGTTTTCTCGTTCTGGAAATCTTTTCCCGTTTTCTGGGTAAGTGTATTCATGCACCACTTTCATGCATCATTATTATTAATAGTAAAGTTCGAGTACATAACATAGAATTTGCGTTCGATGAATTCTTAATTTTGTAATGCTACTAATTAAGAATTGAAATCCGTTTTATCTTGGAAAGCAATTATTCAATTAACCCTTAGCATCTGTGGGAGAATAAATTTGTTTTAAGGAGATTTTGTGAATTCAAAGGACTCGGATTTATATTCATCATTTTACAAATTATTTATGTTCTGCATAATTTATTATTATTATTATATTTATATGCATTGTTAAATAATATTATATATTATAGATAATAAATAATTAGAAATTTCGATTAAATCTTCTCACTTAATTAAAAATTTATTTTTTAAATAAATTAATTAATAAAGTACCGATACACTTATACTGTGTAGCTAGTGGGTGTCCAGTCCAATGGAGTAGTACTATCTCTGTAGGTATTATTGTGAGTTATGAGGATCCTGTATCATACCCGTACCAAAAATAAACAAGTTTGTTTATTTTTGTCAGTCGACGAATTCAGTTTTTTGTCTCTACCCTCTTTAATTTTAGACTCATTAAAATATACTGATAAAAATCTTTATTATTCTCTCCGTTCTTATTTAAATGATATTTTAAAATTTTTTATTTATTTTTAATTAATTGATGTTTGTTTAAATTTAAAAGAATTAATGATAATTTTTTTAAAATTATCCATCATTACTCTACTTATTTTTTTGATACTTTAAACTCTTGTGCTATGATAAATTAATGATTTAAGGATATAATAGACAATTTAAAACTATATTTAATGTTTTTCAATTATTATTTTAATTCATGTGCCCATCTCTAAAATATCATTTAAATAGGGACGGAGGGAGTACTATTTTGAATAGTCCCATGTTAAATGTCTACTTTCCTTTAATAACCAAACTATTACACATTTTTTTCTATTATGCTTGTAGCATTAATTATCTCATACTTTTTTTATTCTAATTCTCTCTCCATATTTAATGACATATTATTATGGACAATTTTATCATTTTATTCTTCTTCCGAAAAATCTACAATGATTTTTATCTTGAGAGGAAGAGAGTAATAATTTTAATAACCTCCAAAGTTACTACTAGTATATATATTCCCAATTTGTTATTAAATGAAAATTACTAATAATGAACATATATAGATAAACTATATATAGAATTTCGTATAAAGAGAAAATTTCAAATAATTAAATGAAAGAACTTATAGTTATAGATGATGGTTAAGCTCAATGTTCTTCATGAAAAAAAAATTAGAAAGACGCTTCATTCTACCTTGTCATTGCGATAATATATTAATCCAAACATTAATCAAATTTAGAATTTTAGAGGTAAGCCTGCAAACCTTTAGAGCACCAAACATTATTTAAAAAAAAAATAAAAAAAATTATTATTACAAGTCTTTCATTCAAATATATTCACCATGTCTTTCTCGCATGTATAATATAATAGGAAATAGGAAATAGGAAATAGGAAATAGGAAATTTACAATCATTGGAGACGGAGACTTGTGCAAATTTACATTAATTTCCTTGTATCATAACAATTAATAAGAACAACTGACCGATTTATTTTTACTAGCTAAACAATGTAACATTTGATTTAATTTGTTGACGGCTCACAATAAAATGTTATTTTAATTTTAGTAAGATGGTAAAATTAAGAATATGCATGCGTCTTTATCAACTACTGTAGAAACATTATGTTTAAGTACAAATACAAATGATCACACAATTAGACAATTCGGGTGCAGTCTTAATTAATTCTTTAATCGATATCAAAGTCTCATTTAATTCAATTTGTACCCAACGACCCAAAACCCATCAAACAAAAATTAGTCTTTTCTACTGCATATTTATTGTTTTTAATTAGTTTTCTAGTATATACCTTTTAATTAGTTTGTCATTATTTGTTTTATGTATGGCTAGCATGTCTTTGTCTTTATCGGAGTTTTTTTAACACTCAAATTATGCTTAAAAACATACTTGAAACCAAGGTTTTTAAATCCGGACCGGTCATTGAATCGGAAAAATTATTGGGTGGATGGGTCACTGGTCTAACTAGTGGTCGGACCGTTATTGACCCAGTGACGTCATTAATATGTAATAAATAATAAATAATTAATTATATGAATTATTATTATATATTGTATATAATATTTAGTAAATATGTAAAATTAATCAATTTATCTACAAAAAAAAAACTAAACATCTCTAAAATACATTCAAATTCCGAAATTCAACCACAAGTTCAAGTGTTTGATTAAATGAATGCAAAAATATGTAAAATACCAAACAAAGTCTCAACTAAATTACTAAAATAAAATAAAGTCCGTAATATTTTTTTTTTTAATCTTTAAGGAGAGAACCGGTCAAACCTGTGGAACCTGGTCATCTGTTCATTGGGTCAACCGGCTCAACCACGCCGGCACCACCGCTTCCGAACGATTTTTGAGCAGAAGTGGTTTAGTGGTTCAAACCGGACCGTTGAGTGAACCGGATCCGATTTTTTTCGGTTCGACCGACGGTCCGGTCCGGGTTTGAAAACCTTGCTTGAAACAACCCAAATCCCAAGTCTGAATCAAAAGGTTATGATAGAAGTTACTATTGTTAGTAATTTTATTTTTAACTCTGAATCGAAAATCAAATTCATCCGAACAAGACTTAAACCTGTCCGAATCGAATTAAAACACTAACCCAATACTATCTTCTTGGGTCATCTTAGTTCACCCAAAAAATCATGATTAAAGGTATTATTGTTCGTAACTTAATTTCTTACACAGACATATTTTTCTCATCTTTGTTGATATGACTAAGGTGTTACAATACTCCTCTTACTATTTCAAAATTATAAATCTACTTTGACAATAAATTTTTAAAATAAGTTTATGTTGCATGCAATAATTTATAAGTGATTGTGTAATAACAATTGATAATAAAAATATAATAAGTGATTGTATATCTATATCTATATCTATATAATAAAACATAACTTATTTTGAACCTTTCATTTGACAAAGTAAAAGGATGATTCAGATTTTATCTCAATTTTTTCAACTTAATCTAAAGACTAACATTTCATCTCAGACATTTATCAGTCTTTTTTGACCGTTATAGCCCCTTTTCACGCGCTTTTGGCGTCTGACATATACGCACGGTTAAGTTGGATGAAAAAGGTGACGTTTTCATTTCAACTCAAAAAGTTGGGAGTTTAAATATAGCTTTACTGACTACAGGTGGTTAAGTGGGAAAAACTCCAAACTCCAGGTGCTGATCTGAACTTTTCTCTAATAATAAAAATAATAATAACAATAATTATAATTATAATAGTAATAATTATTATTATTATAATAATAACTACTATTATAATAATAATAATAATAATTATTATTATTATTATTATTATTATTATAATACTAATAATAATAGTAATAATAATAATTATTATTATTATTAGTACTATTATAATTATTAAGAGTCGAAGAAGATTACCCTCCACCGGATACAAACAATTGATAACAACCCGAGTGTTGTGCGGAATAACAATATAATTATCATAATTCACCATACCATCAATATAATAATTATTATTTTTATTATTATTGTTATTATTGTTGTTGTTGTTGTTATTATTATTATTATTATTATTATTATTATTATTATTATTGTTATTATTTTTATTATTATTGTTATTATTAGTATAATTTTATTATTATAATTACTATCATAATAATCATTATAATTATTATAATAATAATTATTAATATTAATGTTATTATAATTATAATTATTATTACTTTATTTGCTATTATTATTATTATTAGTATTAGTATTATATATTATTATTATTATTATTATTATTATTAGTATAATTATAATAATAATAATAATAATAATAATAATTATTATTATTATTATTATTAGTAGTAGTAGTAGTAGTAGTAGTAGTTATAATAATTATTATTATTATTTTGAACTAAAATATGAATGAATCGTAAATAGCATTTTGCTTTTCTCTACCAAATCAATTAGAATGATTTTGAATCTTTATTATATAGATTACTATTACTATTATTATTATAATAACTATTATTATTATAATTATTATAATAAATATTATTATTACTATAATTATTATTATTACTATTACTATTACTATTATAATAATAATAATATAATAATAATTATTATTAATATTACTATTACTATTATTATTATAATTATAATTATTATTATTATTACTATAATTATTACTATTACTATTACTATTATTATAATTATTATTATAATAATAATTAGTATTAGTATTAGTACTATTATAATAATAATAATTAATATTAGTACTATTATAATTATTAATATTATTATTATTATTAGTACTATTATAATTATTATTAGTCTTATTATTATTACTTGTTTGTGTGTAAAGAAAAGAGGAGAGAGAAAGATTTTAAGTCGAGTAGGGTGTATCGGTGAATTTGATTTGAGCGGGAAGAAATATGAACCTTTAGATTAAGTTGAAAGAATTAAGTTAGAATGAATCTGAACCGTCCTTGTGGTTTGTCAAATGAAATATTCAAAATAAATTATGTTTTATTATATAGATATAACCGATTAGGTGAGGGCTCCCTTACTTTATTAAAATACGGACTTTTTTTTTTTGTTTTTTGTTTTAAAACAACTAAAAAAAAATATTTAATATTTTATGGAACTGATATTTTTCCATAATATAATGTTTTGGTTGTGATTTGAATACCTATACCAAAAAATGGTGGTACAGTCTGCATAAACTGTACAGACTTATTTTGTTATACGTATCCAAATCACATCCAAAATACTGTATTATGAAAAAATTTCAGTTTCATAAAATATTAAATTTTTTTTTTAGTTATTTTTTAAAAAAAAAAAAAAAAAATCCCGTATTTTAACAAAGTAGGGAGTCTCTTACGATCTGACTAATTATATATATATATATATATATATTGTCCTCCTTTAATAGGTCTTATTAGTAAATTATAAATATTAGATTTATTTTTAATAATATTTAGTCTAAATAATAAATTATTTTAACAATATTTATATTGTGATTATATATATATATATATATATATATATATATATATATATATATATAACTTTAAAAGTTACACTGGCCTCTACGATCTCCACATATAGTAGAGTGAATTCAATAGTATTTTTTTTTGAATTATTTTAATTTTTAATCTATCATAGACTTATTTAAATGATAATATTAAAATCATATTGATAATAATTTAAAATCTTAGATTAAATTAGGTCATAATTTTGAATATTTAATAGTTGGTGTGTGGATGGAGCCAAAACCGAAAAACCAGCAGGAAGCAAAGGCATCTGCTCAAATGGGTTGGAGTATGATTTACTCTTGGCATCCAATCCAAAGTTTATTTTTATGTACTGCAGTTTGTAGTAGTAATTTAAAGGAAGGGTTAAGAGGAGTGTCGTGTGCTGACTAACGTACGTACTATGGAGTATAATTATAATTATCGATCTCTATCATTTAGTCAATTGGTAATTAAGAGTGTTTAATTTAGACTCGGTTAAAAGGAGCCCAAAAACAAAAACAAAAAGCTCCTTTACTTCAGATAAATCATATTTAAATTTAGACAAAATAATCTTTACTTTTATAATATATGTTAAACTTTTTTAATATACGAGATTAAATTGAATTTTTTATAACTTTCTTTTACTTATTAATGTATGTATCTTCCTCTACTCTTTTTGATGTTTGCATCTTCTTCTAATATTTTTAAAATAAATAATAATCTAATTTATATTATTTTTATAACATAAAAATTTAAATATTTATTAACAAATTTGTGATTAGAAAGGCGTATTAGGAATCAATATATATATATATATATATATATAATATTATTACTTGTTGTATTAACAATATTATAATCAAATACATGTTTTACATATGCAATCAGTCAAAAAACATAAAATTATAATCCTGCCAAATTATTTATAGCATCATAATATTTTGACCTCAATTATGACTTCGCCACTGAATATTTTCTATATTTTTTTCAAAATATTTTTCTACCAAAATGTATACTCACTAAAAATATTTTTTAAAAATCAATAAATCTTAAACATTTTCAAATTCAATTTTAAAATATATTTTTTCACTGCACTACAGGCTCTAAAAACTGTAATGAAGGAATTAATAGGGATCCAATTAGTATGAGGTTTATTTTTTAATAAGTTGGTTAATTGGCCAATAGAATGCTGACACACATAGAGTCTCGCCTGTGTGTCAGCACTTTATTGGTCAATTAAATAATTTACCCAAAAATAAACTTCATGTTAACCCCTTCCAATTAATATAGGGAAAAAATTGGATACCCACGACATTACTTTTTATAATTATAATTAAGTAAAAATATAAGGTATCATTAAGTCCACTACGGACGCATCATTGAAAGTGGTAGTTCATAGCTGTCGCCTGTCAGCATGTGAGTTCACTGTATATATGTATGTAATAAAATAAAAATAATTTTGAATTTTTTGCTCATTCAATAAATTATTTGGGTCGTTTAAAGTTTGAGATAAATCACACCGTTCATACA
Source organism: Panax ginseng (assembly GCA_020205605.1). Lineage (NCBI taxonomy): Eukaryota > Viridiplantae > Streptophyta > Magnoliopsida > Apiales > Araliaceae > Panax > Panax ginseng. Next base: position 100,552,457 of record CM035147.1, read on the forward strand.
GTGCCGAAGGCACGGGACCCAGCTAATCTATCTAATAAAATACAAATGATTTTGAATTTCTCGCTTACTCAATAAATCATTTGGGTCGTTCAAAGTTTGAGATAAATCCTACCGTTCATACAGTGCCGGAGACACGAGACCCAGCTAGTATTATATATATAGAAAAATATATATATATACACAACTATGTAGTATACAGTCGTCTATGATGACATTTTTTGGACTATAACGCCATAGACGATTGTGTACTACATAACTGTGTATATTTATATATGCCTAAACACAATCAATAACATCCATAGATTTTGGATCCGGTTACCGTGAAATTAACTTTATAAAAATTAGGGTCCTTTACATGAGTATACAATAAATATAAAATAATTATAAAAAAAGTGCATCAATTAAATAATTACAAAAAGAGTGTAATTAGGACTCATATTATAAAAATAGTACAATTCACATTAATAAAGAAACCTAAAATCAAGGATAACTAATAATTCAAATTCAAATTCAAATCTTGTCTCTAACAACAATTTCAAATCCATATTTCAAAATTCAAATCAAAATGAGAAAATTAAAAATAAAAAATTATGAAGGAGCTAATGTTCATCATCCTCCTCTCTCATATGCATTCATTGCCATACTTGTCATGCCATGCATGCATGTATATAGGAGTTCTTATTCAATTTCTTTTAACGATTTGGTTACCTACAAAATTGAAATGGTTACCTTTATACTGAATTTTGACTAAGAATCGCATCACATTTAAAATAAAATTGGTAATCAAATAAAAAGCGAATTAGTTACCTTATCAAATGGTTTGGTAACCAACTATATGAAATTTGGTTACTAAATCGCATCACATCCAAAATAAATTAAGAACTTAATAAAACTAAATTGGTTACCTTATCGGAAGGTTTAGTAACCAATCGCATAAATTTTGGTTACCAATTGCGAAACAATCAAAATATATTAGTAAAGTAATAAAACCTGAATTGGTTACCTTATCAAATGATTTGGTAACCAACTACATGAAGTTTGATTACCAATTGCATCACATCCAAAATAAATTAATAACTAAATAAATGAATTGGTTACCTTATCGGAAGATTCCAATTCTAGTGTGAATATAAAGAATGGACAAGGTGGCGGTGGGAGGCGGAGGATCGAGGGGAGGAGGAGGGGAGGAGGGAGGAGGGAGGAGGAGGAGGTGGAGGTGGAGGCGGGAGGAGGAGGAGGAGGAGGAGGCGGAAGGAGTAGGGAGGGAGGAGGGGTGGCGGGAGGAGGGAGGAGGTGAGGCGGGAGGAGGAGGAGGAGGAGGGTGGCGGGAGGAGGTGGAGGCGGAGGAGGAGGGAGGAGGAGGAGGAGGAGGAGGAGGAGGAGGAGGGGAGGGAGGAGGGGAGGAGGGGTGGGGAGGTTGGGCGGGAGGAGGAGGAGGAGGAGGCGGAGGGATGGAGGAGAAGAAGAAGGGAAACAGAAATGGAGTGGGAGAAAATTGTGGAAGAGATTGGGAGAAAATTGTGGGAGAGATGGGGGGAGAATTAAAACACATCCCATAATCAAAGGAAGCATAAATATGTACTAATAATAAAAATAAAATTTTAAATATATTAATTGTGTAAATATTTAATGAGGGCACTTTTCTTGTAATTATGTTTTTAAATGTACTATAAAATGTAATTGTTCCTAAAAATTAGTCAATTGATCAATACAATACTGACACGTAGAGAGATTACCTCCCAACCTGCGTGTCGATATTATATTGATCAATTGACCAAAATTAATTTCATATTTATCACTGCCATAATTTTTGGAATAATGAGGCTTATAGTCAAATCAGATACTTTCTCGGTCGAATAAAAAAAAGAAAATAAGGAACATGAATATGTTGAAATTGATATTTTTATATGCAAATATGACAATTATACAACATCTCTCTCACATAAATATTAATTGGGGGCAAAGATGATAATTACATAACATTTCTCTCGCATAAATATTAAATAGACCCCACACACACTTATATGAGAGAAAAATATCAATTCCTTAACATAGTTAGATTAGATATATTAAATTTAAGAATATTTTTTGAGTTTTTAATTGAAAAGTAATAAATAGTAAATAGTAATTGATTGAAATGGAACCCAATAACATAAAAGAATCGGATTCTTGTCATTTGTGATCTATCAGGGGTAGAATTGAGCCCAAAAGTAGGGAGCTGATATTTTTATACAAAAAATTGATATTTTCACATGATCAATTAGTAGATCTCATTTTATGCAAGAGACATTCATGTGAATATACTTACTTGGAGTGTTTTTCAATTTAGTTATTCCAACTGGTAATAAAAATATAGATTAATTATACATTTACCTTAATACTTGGTTAACATGCAAATAACACTCAAAGCTAAGATACCATCTGCACGTAACATTTGGAAACTGTTCTTAAATTTTTTTATAATTAATTGATAACTTAATAAAACTGAATTGGTTACCTTTTTATGAAAGTTTGGCTACCAACTTATAAATAACATTTTAAAAATAAAATAATTATGAATATGGTGTAGTTGGTAGCCAAACCTTCATACAAAAGTAACTATTTTAGTTTTTGTGGGTAACTAAATATTCATAAAAAAAATTATGGAGCATGGTATTTCCACAAACAACTGAGAAGCAAAAAATGACACTCAAAGCTAAGATCTTGAAGAATTGTTTCCTTTGAAATTTCTTTGAAATGGGACGATTTTGAACTAATGAATGGCGACGAAGAATAATAAGCGGTGCAAGATAAAGATGTGGAGCATGGTTAGGAAGATAGGATAATGGTAGCCATAGAAGTTGATGAGATATCTTTGTTGAGGAGGAGAACTCAGATGTTGGGCCAGTACCACGATGCGATGATCACGACCATTAATACCGCTGTCTCGAGAGAGGAATGATCCAATGGCGTTGGGGCTATAAATTGCATCAAACATCTCCGGATGGATCACCTAATGTCGAGCACTTGGTCGTTGGACTCGAGTGCAGGGTTCTTTACCTCCTAGCAGTAGTGTATGATGGTATCTTACCTCCACCATGGTCAAATTCGGGATTTTGAATTTTCTCTCTCCTCTCCACTATATGGGAACTGACGATCATGGTTATGGTTTATGCAATTGGCCATATTTTCGGTGCAGTTGTTATAGATGAGGAGTGAGAGAAGAAGGGTGATGACAGTTGTTATAGATGAGGAGTGAGAGAAGAAGTCACGGGGATAACTAATCCTTAAATTAAGGAATCCTAATTGTATACTAATTTTCTAAATTAAGAAATCCTAAATGCACTAATATTGTAAATAAATATAAAATTGTATAGTATATGTAAATATTTTATGAGTACACTATTATTGTAATTATTTTCAAAAATATAATAGTATATGTAATTCATCCTTTTTTTTATGGGTACAAAACATAATGATTCTACCCCAATTTTATAAGAAAAATACAAACCAAAAAAATTTCATCCATCTAAAACATAAAATAAAATTAAAATTTTCTAATAAAATCTCGAACCTGCAACACCATAGTCCATATACTCAAATAGGTAGCTCCCGATGGGAGTCGGCATTCTCCAAGCCAGGGGAGTCATTTTGTGGACTGGACTGGACTGGTTTACATTTTGTTATCCGCAGAAGTGCAAATTTAGCTGTATATGCATAAGTGCAAATTTTGTGGGCTGGAACAGGTAAAGTAGGCTAAGGTCGACAAGCCCAGAGCTAAGACAATGTTGTAATGAGAAAACAACCGAGGGTTGTAAATATGATGGAGTGAAGCACCTTTGGTATAGCATCCCGAAAGGCAAGTTTTAAGTAAAGAAGCTACCATGTAATATATAGTATATATATATATATATAATTCCGCTTACTAGCGAAATAAAATGAAAACGAATTATATATGAATGAATAAGAGTTCTGTTCAAGTGAATAAACAACGGGAGTAAACAAAGAAATACCTAATCACTAACCTAGTACGTACGTATTACGAAAGGAACAAATGTGACAGAGTTGCGAGATATATATGATATATGATGTCCCTTTATACCACATACTTTCTCAAGCTCCTCCTCGGTCGGGCACATACTTAATACTTTTTCAAACCATTCTCTATTTTCCCAAACACCAAACATACAATAGACTACTTCATCACATCTGGCATGTGTTTCCTACGCTCTAATAAACCACAAAGAAGCTATAACTTAAACCTATTTCTGGATTTCATGTGGTCTTTCCTAAAGATATACTGCATCTAAACTGTCATTCTCATTTTTTCTGTAGTTTACAATCTTTGTTAAGTTTCACCTATTGAGTATATATATAAATACAGTAAAACCTCTACAGAGAAACTAAGTTTTTAGACATGTAAGGGAAATGCCAAAATACTTTTAAAGTCCAAGGAGAGCATTTTTATTATTTCCTGTCCCCTGATGTAAAGGCTTAAAGTAATGGTTTGCACCAAATAGTTCCTCCATTCTGCTTAAAATATACAAAGGAACATATTTTATATGATGCAATTTTGGAAAACCAAAGTAGACGAGTAAAACAAAAGATTTCATACCAAACAGTTCTATGCAAACACACACACACACACACACACACACACACACACACTATATATATATATATATATATATATATATATATATATATATATATTATAATTGGAGCCATCTAGAAGATGTCTTGAAGGCTCATATCATGAAAAACTTAAGCATCAGAAGATGCGCATTGAAGGTTCATTTCATGAAAAAAGTTAATATGCTTTCACATAATATGTTGAAATCAAGGATGCTTAATCCTGACATTTAGAAAGACAATATACAAATAATATGATTGATATGGAAAACTCATTCTTGCACTCCTAACACACACCACATGCTTGTTAGGAGTGCAAATATGTTTCCTCCTTTCCTAAATCTTCTAAAATTAACTAAAACACCTGAAAGAAGCCTTCAAAACTTACAAATCTACTTCTTGTTTTGTCCTGGGAAACATCTCGATCAGGGAAGTGGCTTCAGACTTTCAAAGCTCAATTTATAACACATCACTAATAAGCCCCCCCATCCCCCACTACCTCAACTAGTAAACTCAAATCCCAAGGGAAAAAATATTGCAACTTTGAATTTTTATTTTGTATTGTTATTTTTTTTTATAACACAAGGATTTCAAAAGAGATTTCATTTTTTAATAAAACACGGTAGATGAATTTACTACTCCCTACGCTCCAAATTAAGATCCCCACCATGACTTTATGATAGTTACAAAATAAGAAACCCAATTTGAAAGTAACTTTTGATCTTGGCCATTGATAGTTTTCAAGTCAACTTTTCCTTGAAAGTTCGACTTTAAAACACAGAGTCAAAGACTAATTTTGTGGCAGCAGGCAGCAGTAGTTACTATCACTAGTTTATATAAAGAGACATAAATTTGTTGAGGATTTCTAATTTCAGTAGATACTTATGAATCTATGAAAAAGAGAAGAAAGAGTAACACACTCTAATATGACTCCTAAAACTGCTGCGCACAGTAACGCTAGAACCACTGACATTAACTCAGAAGTTCCGCATTCCTTTCAAAAGTTCTAATCCCATGTTTCATAATACACACACATATATAATCATTCTCAAGGTTACAATAACTATTAGTATTAATCTGTGGCTCTGCCTTTAGTTTGCAACTTCTGTATTTACCCGCAGTATCACAAGTGTATCCACAGGGAAAAATTAAGACTTAAAACAAATAAAGATCAAATTATAGAGATAAATATAGCACTTGAAATAGAGATGCAGCTATTAGTATGACGATGACTTGGCGAGACTACAACCTCAAGTGGACAAAATAAAATCAGCAGGGATTAATATGAGCAATTATGAGAATAGAAAGCAGTCAAAATCAGCAAAATATACACATTTGATACAGAAGCCATGTCCACGACTAACCATGAAATCTCATTTGTTTTTCTTCAAGAAAATTAAGGATAACAAAACCATCAAACTTATTTTTATTTATGATTCTTAAAAAAAACTTCAGTCCAGCCTCCGACGTATTTTTCCATTAAGTTATGAAAACCTCCTATCCCTATGCTACAGTGACATACACATTTCAGAATTTTCAGGTACTGAAAATAGGGGACGACACAAATTCAATGGAAGATAACACAAATTGTAAGTTTAAAAAATTTACTAAAGATCTCTTTCAAAGGAAAACATTCTGTTAAACCTGGAGTAAAATATGATATTCTTCCCATCCCTCCCACTCAAAAAAAACAAAAAAGGTGAGAAATGACTAAGAAACAAGAAAATTTTTTGGGATAAATTACCCATTAGCAAGAATTCTGTGCCCATATAGAAAGCAACCTTATAGAGCCTGCTCAGCACAATGTACCATTACAATGCCGATGGTGATGCCAAAGTTTGAAATCTTCAGCATCCCATCACAGCACAATTGTAGACAAAACTACCAGATTGCTTGCGGCCAAGCAAGTTCCACTGAGGGGGTCCATCCCTTGGAGCCCATGCATTGATTTCTATAAATCCTTCACCTTGTGCCCTAGGTCCTCCAATAACAATAAGCCGATCACCACAGGCCCTAAATGCCAAACCCCAGCCATTCATAGAATCTGCCCGTTCTGGCAACCTTCCCACACTTTCCCAAACTCTCCTGTCCTTGTCATACTTTCTCACTTCCATCTCTGCATAATCAGCTGCATACAACTGATTGTTTACTACTGCAACAAGAGGGGGGGCCTCAGCTGTAACAGGCATCCCAGCCTCCGTGGCAGGACGAGTCCTTACAGGCGACATGTTAGGTATTTCAGTCCAAATTCTAGTTTGTAAATTATATTCCTCACCGCATGTAAGAACCTTCGACTCACTTCCTCCAATTCCTCCAATCACATAAAATTTGCCATCCATAAATACTGCTGAGCACATTTTACGTGTTTTATTCATATTTGGAAGTGGTTCCCAGGCCCCATGCTCAGAATTGTAAAGCTCTGCAACGCTTAGGGTTTTACCAGATAAATCACAACCACCAGCTAAAATTGCAAGCTCCCCCATACTGGCAGACCCAAACAAGCATCTTGGAAAATTCATTGTCATCCCAGATGACCACTTGTTGGTCAATAAACTGTATCGAAATATGACATGGGATAAAAAGACTTTACCAAAAACAAGAAGCTCAGTGCCAACGGCCAGAGATTCCTTATCTGAAAACATGAAGCATTCATCAGAGGTCATTGTTGGCAAACGCATCCAATGCCGACGAGTAGGATCAAAGGCTTCCCACCCCAGGAGTTGGCAAGAAAAATAAACCCAGTGCTCAACTACACCGTTCTGCCGCCTCAGTCTATAGAGCTCACCACTTCGGATTAGCTCACGGAAGCTTCGATTTAAAGATGCTATAGAGCCATAATCAGATCTTGAGGATCGAATTAGAACGCTAATTGAGTTGTCACGACCAATGGCATGAATCAGGGAACTTGAATCAGAATAATCACCTGCATGACGCTGATTACCGTATTGGTCAGTTGGGGTCATGGAAAGGTCATTCAATGTTGGAGCTGAATCCAAGCTTTCATAAGCATTTTGTTGCCTAGGCAGCTTCCTAGCTCCAACTTCTTCATCTCCATCAGATTCTAATGGTCGCTTTCCCTGCTGAATTTCAAACTTTTCTAGCCTGTAGTTCATGCAAGCCCAACTGTTTTCCCTTTCGCAGATTCTTGAATAGCTCCTCGAAACCAGACAAGACCTATCCTCCAACATGTCTTCCTGAGTCAAACCGGAAGGCACCGCTGTTGTAACCTCAAAAGCCTATCCAAATCTTTATTTCTTCCTTGCCACAGAAATTAACTGCAAAAGATAGGTAGTGTAAAATGCCATAAATCTTTGTCAAACTGCTGAAATGATAATCAGATACAGAAAAATTACAGAAATGAATCTACTTATGAAAATTGCAGAGAAAGAAATCCAGAATGCTCTATTGAACGTCGTAATAAAGCCTTTTATAAAAAAATTAAGCAAACCCAGAAACGCCAATGCAAAAAATTGTGATAGCAACCTAAGTTCGAGTATATTTGAGACGCTCACCTATCTGAATCCAAAGATTTACAATCCAGATCAAATGGGTTTTCAATAAAAATTCATTCTCTCCGATAATATCATAACTAAAGGAAAGAGAAAAGAAAAGTCGTCAAAGGGATTCTGAAAAGTAATCAAATTCGTCTAGGATGAGAACAACCTAGATTCAAACTGCCGCAAAGATTAAATCTTTTGATCAAAAAAACAAGCAATTAGCCGAAACAGATCTAATCAAGTCGGATCAGGGCTTCACAAGTAACCGATACTGTTGAAACACAGTCAATTAAAGTATAATTGAACAGTTAAAAAAAAACTCAATCCAACATATATGCAATTACAACAATTAGATTAGATCTATTGAAATCAGTATTAAGCAGCGAGTGAGTAAATAACTGTGAGGGCACTTACGGATTGGATAAGAAGAAAGAGGAGTTGATTGGAATTATGGCGAATGTAACAACTATATCTGACTCTCTACATGTATATGTGAGTGTATGTTTCTCTCTCTCTCTCTAGCCTAATTAATTATATAACTAGTATATATATATATATATATATATATATATATATATATATATATATATATGTGCAGTTTCTGTTCTTGGCGTTTAAGCTGAAAGAAAACCCTTTTGGATTATTTTTTTAATTCTCTGCAAAACAATCAAAGGAGGAAGAAGAGGGTTTAGGGCAGGGCAAAATCTTTGGAGAAATGAGGAGGGGCTCCTTTATTTCTCTAATTAATTTTATTTAAAGTAATATAATCATATTTCTATATATATACATACATATACATAGCTGTATATGAGATAGTATTATATGTTATGTTAGTAATATAGAAGAGAAGAGGGTGGAGGTGGAGGAGAGAGGGGTGTGGGGGGTGGGCCCCTCTACCAGCTTTGATACTTTTGGAGGTTTAGGCTTAGCGTCGCCGTGGTGGACGTTTGGAAGTGGTGACCGGTTACCGGTGATAGTCGGTGTGGACACGTGTTTTCGCGTGTAAATGAGGAAGGATATATCTCTTTTGACAAATGAAAAAGTGTGCTGCTACGGCTACCTACGTTTTCTTTCTTTCCATCTAGTATGGCAAATTGGCTTTAGGCTTTTGGCCGGTAACCGCTCATTTCTCGCGTAGTCAATAATGTTTCGCTACAACTCGTTTTGAAAATCTCTCCTGCTAAATGCTAATGCCAACTATGCCATAACAAATTTACAACAATACTAGTATACTACTAATGTTTCGCTAAGATATAAATTCGTACTCGAATTCGAATTATATTTAAAAAATTCTACTTAGATTCGATTCGACTCGAATATTTATTATTTGAATTCGATCCGACTCGACTTAAATATTTATTTAAACTACTTGTGAGCTTCAAATTCAAGCTCAAATTCGAGTCTCTACATAATAACTAGTTTTATAATAAATATAATTATAAATTGAATTTGTTATTTTATTTAAAAATGAGAAAATATATTTATTATTACACTTCACAAATATAAAATCACAATTAAAATTAAAAACAAAATAAAATAATAACTAATTATCCTAATTTGATTTAAATTTGTATATATATTATAAGAGAATGTATCGAACATCTAATCGAATATGTACTAACCGAGTATGTATCGAATCACAATCAAGAATTCGAGTAGTTTGAATATTAAACGAGTCGAGTATAACTTTGCTCAGATTTTACTCATATTTTTATTCGAACTATTTTTAATACTCGATTTAGATCATATTATTAATCTAATCCTAAGCCTTCAGATTTTTTTTTTTAGTTGAGCTGAATCGAGCTCAAACTCGTTATTAGCTCATTCTGACGCTTTTTTACACACAAGTAGAGTGATTATCTTCACGCCTGTATATCAGTACTGCATTGAAGTTCACTTCCCATGATGATAACCAAATCCATATTTCAACTAGTCAATTAAATTTTGGTCTAATGTTAAATATTGGAACATTTATCCACATATACTCTATGGATTAACTTAGTTTGAAGAATTGAATTGACATGGTATTACTAACTAAGAACTTTGACCAATATGTCTAGAATGCATAAAAGGGCGGCTCACACCATATATTCAAGTGTTACCACCCATTCAATTTCGTATTCTAATTTGGGAATTAGAAATACGTACGTACGTGTTAAACTAACTAGAACACCAATGCCGGAAAGTAAACTGATGCCATGAATGCCTTTGGTTTCATACGGGCGAACTTGGCACCAACATAAACATTGCTTCTTCTTAATTTATGTCTTCTACTCTTCCTTTTTGTTGTATATGTACCCATATTTTTGTGTGTGAGAGAGAGAGATAGAGTGTGTGTGACCTATTATCAAATTTTCATTAGCTTTAACTGTGCATAGATTCTCAATTATTTAATTTTTTTTATATTATATATTATATCAAATACTTTCTTAATATATAGGTTGAGATGGGTGGCGTCTGTCTAACTTTCTTGCCTATCACAAATGTAAATAATCATCACATCAGCCAAACTTTTCTTTCCCCTTCTTTCTTTCTCTTGGTTTGCCCATTCACCTTTTCCTTTTTCATATATTAAAAAAATATATTTAATACTATTTAAATGAAGTTTTTGGTCAAGTGATCCAAGCATGAACGAGTCAATCACAAAAGTAACATCCAATTTGGTATTGGTTTACTATTATATATCGATACTAGTATATAATGGGGCAAGAGATAATGATATAATTAAATTGATTTGGTTGGTTATTTCAAAGGTAAATATAAATTGGTTTTGAAAATTGGTTTTTTATACTATAACAATGTTATAGTCGGTTTGTTTTTAATTCGCTATCTATAGATAATTAATGTGATTATGTTGTTTTATAATATTAGAACATCTTCAAGAGTAGTAACAAAACAAACTCTTCAAATTGATGTTTGTTGACCAACGGCAATTTGAAATGCATTATTTGCTAATTTCATATTTTGTATCTTATTAGTCTCTTCAATTTAATGAGATACATATACATCAAACCCATCAAGCGTAATAAATATTTTTAGCGTTTAATTGTAGATTTGAAAAATGAGAAGAAAGTTGCAGATTTGAAAAGTGAGAAAAATGTTTGTTGACCTACGTGACAGTTTGAAAAAGTTATTGATCAAGAGAATTTTTCTAATGTGATTCACCTATTTGAGTAACTCAAAATGATTGAAAAAACTAATGAAAATGCTCTTAGGTGCTCCTTATCAACAAAAACACCTTTTCCAAATTCCTTCAGATTTAACCAAGTGTACGTACACTGTCAATGAAGCTAAGAGCCCAAACCGACCAAATGGTCGTATATACTAGCTGTGCTCTGTGCTTTTGACACTGTATGAACGGTGGGATTTATCTCAAACTTTGAACGGTTCAGATAATTTATTGAGTGAGCGAGAAATTCAAAATCATTTGTATTTTATTATATATATATATATATATATATATATATATATATATGTATGATAATGCTTATGTACAGTATTAGGAGTATTAGATTAATATATCCTGTTTAAGATTTGAGTGAGAGAGCGGTTTGTGATAATATGTTGGATTTATCCAAACTTTGAACGGCCCAGATCATTTATTGAAATGAGCGGGAAATTCAAAATCATTTATATTTTATTAGATATATATGCATTATAAGCACAGTATTAGGAGTATTAGATTAATATATCCTGTTTAAGATTTGAGTGAGAGATCGGTTTGTGATAATCTGTTGGATGTCATAATCAATATATGAAAGGAACCAATATCCAACATCAGTACCATTTTTTACCAGTTACCAAATGACCAAAATAAGGATAGAAAGATACTCCCTCCATCTCATAAATAAAGTCTTGTTTATATATATATATATATATATATATATATATATATATATATAGGGTCAGGATCAGGTAAGGGATTCCTTACTTTCTTAAAATAAAGGGATTTTTTTTTTTTTGCTTTTTTTTTTAAAACAACTAAAAAAAAAAGTTTAATATTTATGAAATGAAATTTTTCATAATATGATGTTTTGGGTGTGATTTGAGTGCGTATAACAAAACATGTATGTATTAGTCTCGTAATGATGTACCACCACTTTTTGGTATAGGTATTCAAAACACGCCCAAAACATTGTATTATGAAAAATTTCAGTTCCCATAAAATATTAAACTTTTTTTTAGTTGTTTTAAAAAAAAAAAAAAAAAAAAAAAAAAAAAGTCCTCATTTTAAGAAAGTAAGGGATCCTTATTTGATCATTTATATATATATATATATATATAAAAAAGTATTCCACAATTTTTATGTTGTTGTTAATAGTATAAAATAACACAATATCTTTAAATTTAACATCACAATTTTATTACTATATTACCACAAAATTAAACACTTAAAATATTTAAACATAAACGTGAAATAATACTATTTTTCAAAATTTTATAAATAATATTATTTTTTTGTGTGTAACAAATCCTTTAGCCTTTTACTTCTTATTATGATGTTTTATTTTCAATTTTCTTTATTTTGAGAACTTTTATTTTCACAAGTAATAAAAAAAATTAAATTTTTGCCCGAGAGTGAGATGTTTAGTATTTATGAGGAAAATATTATGAAAACATCAGTGAAACTCTCAATTTCTTTATTTCGTTCTTTCTAGATTATTTATTAATTACTCGCAACATATTATAGTATTGATATTAATATTTTCCAAAATGAATAATTTTAAAATAAAAAGCATGCGTAGCAGGAATTTATGAAGGAAAATGATATATATTGTAAAAATTTACGTTGATTTTTTTATTATCAATTACGTAGATAAATATTAGTGATAACGTTTTTTAGAGAGATGTATTATAAGTGGAGCTCTCTTATAATTTCTAATAATCTCATATATTTTTAGATTTTATAATTATAATTTGATATAAATTTATAACCATACATAATACTACCTCTGTCTCACAATAAGTGTTTTTTTAGGCATAATATTTTTTCCCAAATTAAGTGATGTGTTAGAACTCCAATACAATTTTTGTAATATTTTCTCATATATGCCCTTATGCATTCAATGATATTTATTGCATCTTACCATCACTATAATTAAATGACACTCATTAACTCTTTAACTTTAAAGAAAATATATTAAGAGTATTTTTATTATTTTAATTTATGTATTGGTATGTGTAATTTAAGCTAAAAAAGTACTTATTATGGGAGGTAGTACAACACACTCGTCATTTTAATTATTGTACTTATGGTGGGAGGGATCTGATCAAGAGACACAAACACACGTGTCGGCATCGGAGTTTTGGGGGGGAAAGACAGCGCTCTAGAATTGCGGGTCACGTGTCGGCGCACGTGAGAAGGTCTCACCGAAAGAAAGCCCCAAAGGTAAGAAAAAGCAACTAATCTTTCTTCTTTACTCCTAATAAGCACTCTGTATTAATAGTGGAGTAATAATTAATTAAACGGCCGTCTTTGCTAAATCCAATCCCTTCATGTCATACTAAATCTCATCCCTTTCCTTCTTTATCCATGCTTTTGTGATTTTACAGCCACGAAAGATGAGAATTAATGGTCCGATCCGTTCCTGCCCGCCGCCCCTTCCATATTTTCATTTGTTTAATTCTTTTATTTTTAAAAGGGATAATATGAGTTCAAATAGTATAAAAATAAAAAGCTCGTAATAAATCCCCATACCAAAGGAAAAATATATTTTAAGTGAAGTTTTTTTATATATAGATGATTTAAGGTTCATTCACTTGAGCTTTTGAACCCGAATTTAATTAAGCTTAATTACAAATTTAGGGTTAAACCTAGCTACCTCCCTCGATTCCATTTTTCCAGACATAAAAAATTGTTTCTTTTTATTTGTAGTTGCTTTTAAATTTTGGGAAAGATTAAAAAATTTAATTAATATCTCATTTTTATCCCTAAATGAAATATTAATTTATATATATAATACATTTTAATAGGACAATATTGAGATTTTATACATAATAATTTAACAAAACATTAATTATATTTTTATATTATTTCTACAAGCTAGCCCTTTATGCATGCAAGGCACATATTTGACGGGTACCAAAAATTAGTATTATTTTTAATTTCATGTCATATTTAATATGTAATTGTTTATTATTTAAGTATAATAAATTGGTATATATATATATATATATATATTATATTTTATTTCATCATATGTACATATTTAATACTCTATATAATAATTTTTTGTCCGAAATTTTTTTATTGCGAACCTTGAAAGGTCTAGAAAACAAACATTACTCCTACTTAGGAGTAGTATAGATGAAGTGTCATCTCTAAAAACATCATTATCAACAAGTTGCAATAAATATTAAGTTGACTCTTCCACAATAGTCAAAATTAAACCAACCTAGCTAGCTCTCCATTCCAAAATTTCTCTAATTTAACTTTTTTTTTTTTATGTCAATTAATGGTTGTCACATGTTTAGCCAAGTGGTAACGCCTCTTGTTAAAAAAGAAAACAAAGTGAGACATAAAATAAAACTCTAATTTTGGGAATGGATGTAACGTTTTTATTCACTTCCTCGCTCGTGTAGGAGGTTCAAAACAAAATCATAAGCCCGCAGATTGTGAATGTCCAAAATGGTGATATGTATGAGTAATTTGAGAGGATTAATTCTATGTATGTATGTATGTATGTTATCAGTAGGAATATACATACATACATACATACATACATACATACATACGTGTAGCTCAGCCGCTCAGGTATTATGAGTTTATCGATTCCATAGCTAGTAGCTAGCTGTCAATGTTTATAAACATTGCATTCATAAGACTACTACGTACATTGGACCTTTATTAAATGTATTACCCCATTATGATAAAAATTGAAGTACGTACTAACCGAAACATGGATGATATATATATGGAGAAATTAAAACAGGAATCCAAATCAAATATGATGATCACATTGCAAATTCGTACAAGTAACACCACGAAATTGACCCTCACTCCCATGCCAATGCCCATGGTATGTATATATTCTACGTATAAATTATCTTATGTGTTACATCGTAGATCTACTTGCATGCATGTGATGTGAATGTTTTTTTGATAATTAAGTTGACAATTAAAACACTGCATGCAGAAGATATATTCCATTTGAAAAACACACACACACCCACCTACGTACGTGCATGAATATAACATAAAAACAGATTCTGAATACTATAATTCTAACTAATCCTAATTATATGGAGTAACATTTTCTACAACTTATTCACAAATTTAGATAACGATGGCATTCAAAACAACATCGATCACTAATATTGATACATAGATACATACATTCATGAAATTAATAAAGAGTAGTACTAGTATAGTGGCCTAATTAAATTTTTTAGGACTAGCGTCTAGTACGTGATTATCAATGTTCAACTTTTTCAGTAGAGTTAGCCTGTTGTCCATTAAAATTAGAATAAAAGTACCATGAACACAGTTATATGCTTTTATAGCTAAAACCTCCCTTCCCTACTTTAATTATCTTTCCATTTCAAGGCAATGGAATATATATATATATATATATATATATATATATATATATATATATATATATATATATATATATATATATATATATACAGTCATAATCAAGAGCATTATTTTAAATAAGCATTTAACTTTTAATAACATTCTTTTATCAAAACGACGTAGTTTTGAGGAATGCGGTGGTATTTTTTTTTGAAATACGCGGTGGCATTGTATTTACAAAAATGCCACTGCGTCCCTCCAAAACTACGTCGTTTTGATAAAAGAATGCTATTTAAGGCGGAATGCTATTTAAAGAGAATGCTCTTGATCTATATATATATATATATATATATATATATATATATATATATACACTCTTTACTGCATTTAAATATTTGTTGTGACGCCCCCAAAATTAGGTATACATCACCCATCTTGGGTCGCCGACATACATGGTACAAAATTCAAATACAACTTACTTAATACAACTGCCGTAGGTATACAATACGACAAAATATAACTTTGAGTTTGAATACAATTATTGTCTACTAGAGATTATACAAACTCAAAAGGAGTCCTCATTACAATTATTAACACACTATTTCACGTAATAGTGAGGACTACTAATGCTATCCTCCTGGACCGTCACTACGCTCCCCGACTAGTCCCCGTTATATTCTCATTTCACAAGAGAATAAAGTGAAAGAAAAGGGTGAGCTCAACTAGCCCAAGAAGAAATATTATGACTAAGATAATGCAGAATAAATTATCGTTAGCCTTCAACAAAGTTAAACCGATAAAATATAAAAACATCAAGTTTAATCTGCAGTTAGTAACAAAGCAATCCATTAAAAGAGTCAAGTAGAGAATAAAATCTACTATCTTTTATGATTTAAAAGGTTTTTCATCACTTTTATCACGGACTCAAATTTCAATAAATAATCCACGAATAATAATAAAGAATGGAACTGTGTCCCACAAGAACGCATACATATATATTCAAATGAATAATAATAAAGAATGGAACAGTCCCAAGAAACGCATGCATGTGATATTCCAACAGAATAATAATAAAGAATGGAACCAGTCCCACAGAAACGCATGCATGTGATATTCCAATGTAATAATAATAAAGAATGGAACCAGTCCCAAGCCAGAAACGCATACATGTGATATTCCAACAGGATATTCCAATGTAATAATAATAAAGAATGGAACCGTGTCCTACAGAAACGCATGCATGTGATATTCCAAATGTAATAATAAAGACCGGAATAATGTAAGAATTTCACCAAGTATAGGTACTAGCCATATACTGAGTTATTCCAATGTAATAATAAATAATGGAATAATGTGTTCTCTTCCTAATATAAAAGAAATAACACCCTTTACCGTAAAAGAAACTGGATATAAGAGTAAGTGAAATAAAGAAAACACTTTTCTTCTCTCTCTATAATTTTCTCTCAGAGTTTCAATTGAATTCGTAAAGAAATAATGAAGGAATGAACTTCTATTTATAGGAGATTTGAAGGATATCTGCTTAGTCCGCATAAGACCGAATGATCTCACTGGATGAATTATTTAGCGATGGGCGTGTGAATGTTAGCCATAAATTTCAAAGTATTATCAGTAAAAAACAAAACAAGGTACAATAATACATATATATAATTGATCACATGATATAATCACACACCCACACAATTATTATATATATAACATCATATAATAATATTATTTTTTTCACACCACCCGTAGCTAGACTTTCTTCCCCCCATCTATTTCAAATCTCCACCAACAAGACATCAACCTTATTTGTGGCCACACC
The DNA here is from genome assembly GCA_020205605.1 of Panax ginseng. Lineage (NCBI taxonomy): Eukaryota > Viridiplantae > Streptophyta > Magnoliopsida > Apiales > Araliaceae > Panax > Panax ginseng. The sequence goes on from CM035147.1 coordinate 100,569,909, forward strand.
TTTTATTATAAAATAATTTTCTACCTATTATTTTGGAAAATGGGTAAGTGGGAATCCAAATAATAAACAAAATTTACAACAATTACTATAACAATAATTGAACAAAATTGAGTGACTTCTCACGTAAGCATCAATAATCAATACTGTGTACATCTTGTTGTAACTACGCCAGACATCAGATTTCTTTTTTACACCTACCGCTTTCAACAGTTAACGGTAAAACTTCCGCCGTTATTTTTATAAAGTATTTTTATCATTTTTTCAATCCGACAATAATTCCGTTGTGGGGTCCACCAATGATTGTGCCGTCGTACGAATATTCCCTGCTAAAACGAATATTCCTCGACCAGTCGAATATTATATACCCACTTGCGTACTTTGCAAAATTTATAAATATTACCCACAACTACAACATTATATCAATTTACTCCATAATATTCAAAAATGATATTTATAGAAAATTTATCTTTATTTATAAAAGTTGGGGTCTTACAACCTCCCCTTCTTATGAAATTTCGCCCTCGAAATTAGGGTACGACTGGTATGTCAAGAGGTAAGGATACCTTGATTTCATTTCAGATTCTAACTCCCAAGTCATTTCCTCAACATTGTGGTTTCTCCACAAAACTTTGACTTGAGGTATAACCTTGGAGCGTAGAATATGTTCCTTCTTATCCAAGATTTGAACAGGAACCTTTTCATACGTCAAATCTTCCGCTATTTCGTCCGGTTCTAACTCAATAATGTGGTTCGGGTCTTTAACATATTTACGTAACATAGATATGTGAAAAACGTTATGAACACGAGACATACTTCAAGCAGAAAGCGAGTCTATAGGCCCACAGCCCTACTCGATCGAGGATTAAAAATGGGCCATGAATCGAGGATTGAGTTTTCCTCTTTTTCAAATCTCGTAACTCCTTTCCATGGAGTAACACGTAACAACACATGATCTCCTATATCTAATTCCACGTCCCTTTCGATGAAGATCAAAGATAACTCTTTTGTCGATCTTGTGAGGTTTTTATACGTTGTCGGATCGTTTGAATCTTTTCTCGTAGTTATACGTACTAACTCCTGGTCCCAACAACGCTGCTTCTCCCACCTCATCCCAAAGATACTTTGGAGAATCGACACTTTCTTCCATACAACGCTCAATGGAGCCATGCCAATACTTGCTTGATAATTGTTGTTGTAAGAAAACTCCACTAATGGTAAAAACTTGTCCCAACTTCCCTTGAAATCAAGGACACAGAGTCTTAATAGATCTTCAAGAGTTTGAATAGTCCTCTCCGACTGTCCGTCCGTCTGAGGATAATATGCCGAGCTAAATCGTAAGTCTGTGCCCATAGCTTTTTGCAAACTAACCCAAAATCGTTAAGTGAATCTTGGGTCTCGATCAGACACTATGGATACTGGCATACCATGCAATCTCACAACCTCGTTTATGTACATACGAGCAAGACGTTCAAGTGTATAAGTTTCTCGTATAGGTATGAAGTGAGCAGACTTGGTCAATCTATCAACAATGACCCAAGTTGCATCTATGCCTTGGGAAACCTTAGGAAGACCGGTAACGAAATCCATGGTAATTTGCTCCCACTTCCATTCTGGAATTTCAAGTGGTTGCAATGGACCTTTTGGTACTTGATGCTCCGCTTTAACTCGTTGACAAGTTAGACACTTTGAGATAAATAAATACTATCTCTCTCTTCATATTGCTCCACCAAAATGTATGACAAAGATCATGATACATTTTGGTACTCCTAGATGGATTGCAAACTGCAGTGTTGTTGCGCCCATCATGATTTTATACTTTAAATCGTGGTCGTTAGAACACAAAAGTCTGGAGTTGACTCGAAGTATTCCTTTTTCATCGATTCTTGCTTCCGACATAGCACCTTATTGCACTTTCTTCCTCATACGCATCAACTCCGGGTCTGTAGCTTGAGCAGCTTTAACTTTATCGATTAAAGTCGGTTCTACTCATATATTTGCCATCATCACATGGGTCCCTGGAGTTTTTAACTCTATCTCCATGTGAGCAACCATGTGGGCCTAGGAGCCACAAGATCTGAGATATAAGATCTAGCCAATGAATCTAGATCTGGTTGCCATGATGGACCATTTTCAGATGTACAGTTGCAGTGTTTTGGACATCCTTAGATGACTTTAATGCCCATAAGGAGCCCGACACTTACATGTATATTATTTTATTGAAGATGCTTCGCATCTCTAGAATAAAATCAAATCAAGCTGAATACGGAATAAAATGGAAGTATCAAAGGCGTCAATTACTATGTGAGCATAAAATTTTGAAAACTTGTTTTCAAAACATCATTGCCATACATATTGCTTAAAATTGAACTTTTATGCAAATCAAACCGTCCAAACGAGGGTGTCTAGCAATATGTATGACAATGATAAATTAGGAAATTGAAAAGACGCGTTAACCGTGTTTTCACGAAAGTCGGGGGTGTCTAGCACCTTCCCTCCGCTTAATCAAGCCCCCAAACTCTATGAATCTCTGTTTCCAAGTTCTGTTAAACAGTGTTCAACAATTGGGTCTTTGTGTAAACCTTTTCAAATTTGATTGAGTTGGTACAACTATTTCAAAACTACCAACTGACAACTCTGAATTTTTAAATCGTCGATATTTTATGACGGACATTTTTCAAATTCGTTCTTTCAAACAAAACTCAACACATAGAGAACATAAAAAATAAAAAGAATAATAATTCCAAAAAAAGAAGAAATTTTTCCCGACATCGATAAATAATATTAGTACTATTAATATTAATAGACCCCCATGGCCATCTGCAACATATTAATAATATTATTACTGTACTTAATATTAATATTAATACATAATAATAATATTAGTACTATTAATAATAATAATATAATTAATACTACTACTACTACTACTACTACTACTACTACTACTAATAATAATAATAATAATAATATTTATATTAAATACAGTAATAATATTATTAATAGTATTAATATTAATACTAATACTAATAATAATAATAATAATAATAATAATAATAATAATAATAATAATAATATGAATATTATTATTATTACTATTACTTTTAATATTAATATTAATAAAAGTATAGAAAGTGGTGGGATACTGCCACTACATTGTAGCAATGATGTTTAATGCAAATTAAATTGGGAAGTGACAATGAAGTAATTGCAAATAATTTTGTGTCTTTTAGTGACTTATTTACAATAATTTATGTCATCTATTATATACTGATTAACGGTAGAAAGCTTGGTTGTTTAAATAGTGTTCACGACAATTGATTATTATGGATGAATTCGTGTGTGTGTGTGTGTATATATATATATATATATATATATACTAGATGTGTTCTCGATAATATCCCAAGACTATACGCATGACTATGAGATTTATTCTAAATTTTGACTATGCATGTATGATTTGTTGAAATGAAATAAAAATTCAAAATCATTTACATTTTATTATATATATATATATATATATATATATATATATATATATATATATATATATATATGTCATTTCCCTGCACTTGATATATATATATATCTAAGTTTATAATTATCTGAAAGGATAACATGAAGATCTAGGTAGGATACGCTTGATCAATCCGCGCGTACTTTCAAAACAAGGGGCCTTATTTAATTCCGACTCTTGTGTTTTACGTATATATTTAAAATTAATTTTATATCAAATATTAATATATTTAAAGAAAGTTAAGAAAATAGCTATAAATTGGATCACTCATTAATTTTCAGATGGAGTATATATATATATATTTGAATGGAATATCTAAGTAAGGATATATATACTTGACCATTGGTTCAAAAATAAGTCTTACTTTTTATATATTTTTTAAAATTTCATATTAAAAATATTTTTATTTAAATTTTATATTCAAGTATATGATCATAAACAAGTGTTAATACGTTTAAATAAAGTTGAAAGTAAGTACCATATATAAGTTGGATAATTCATTTTTAGAATATATATTAAGTATATTATTTGATTGGAATATACCCAACATAATTCTCGAGTACCTAAACAATTAAAAATGGTGGGTTTAAATTACTTACAAATTGGTAAGACAAAAATTAGAGTAACAATTGTAAGACAGAGACACGTGCACACATCATCTTTTAAGGACTTAATAAAAAGAGTGATTCTGGGGTCACCGTGTATGAAGACCGGAATTGGCGACCGGTCTAAATTTATTTATTTATTTTTTATTTTAAAATTTTCTCTTAAATAATTTATAAGATTTATTAGAACTGAAATTTTTATAAAAAAAAGTATTTTGGATGTCATGTGGATACATGTAAAAAATATGTCTGACCATATTTTTTACATGTATCCACATGACATCCAAAATATTTTTTTTTATAAAAATTCCAGTTTCAATAAATCTTATAAATTATTTAAGAGAGAATTTTAAAATAATAATAAAAAAAAAATAGACCGGTCGCCAATTCCGGTTCCCATACACGGTCCTCTAGAATTTTTCTAATAAAAAATTAAAAGGCAAAAAAAAAACGATAAAACAACCTTCAAAAACAAGCGACCCCACTATCCCCAACTCACGAAAAAGATTCTGGCGTGCACTAACCAGTTATGATAAATAATCCTCCCTCATGGATCGAGGCCCCCCTTTTGTCCAATCAGATCCGCCCACGTGCCAACCACTTGTGTAAAGACGTGTGCTCATGTGAAGCATTATTGGATGATGAGAAAGTGGTTAATTAAATACGTAATTAATTAAATAGGGGTAATTAATTGCGACCAAAATACACCATTCCTGCACTGGATCCAATTACCATCAAATTAATTTCATACTAGTAAATTATTTAATTGATCAATACAGTACTGACACACAAAGAGATAAATCATATTTCGATCAGTGTGTCGATAATGTATTAATTAATTAACTAAAATTAATTTCATGCTAACCACGCTCCCTCCCACACTTGGCAAATTTAGTTTACTGTATTTATTAGTAAATGAGTAATACTCCTAAAAAAAAATAATAGTAGTACTAATAACAGAACCCCCCCCCGCGCCCCCTCCCCCCGCGGCCCCTAGCTCTCCAAATATTGGTAAAGGCTTCCCCATCCCCTCATTGACTTGCATAATATATACTACAGATGATGTTATATTTATATGTCTATAACAACTAGTATCATATATGAATCTTGTTTATACATATATTTATATTTGTGTGATTGATCCATTTACTATAAAACAAAACCTTATCATATATTTTTTATACATGTTTTTTTCCTTGAGCAACAACCCTTAATTAATTAACTTATTAACTAAAATTAAACAAGAAATAAATCGTAAAACAACAGTTAAACTCACACACACACACACACACACACATATATATATATATGCGGCCGATTAATTTTAGTTACAAAAATAGTTTTAGAGTAAATATTTTGTGTAAAGAATGTTCCTCATTTGATTTTGTACAACTTGCTTAATTTCTAAATATTTGCAACAATAATAGTAGTAGTATTTTTTTATTATTATTAATTATGTGCAGCCAGCCGGCTGAAAAATGGGCAAAAATATAAAATAGGAAGAACCGAATGTGTTTGCGTTTATGCGTGGGTGGGTGGAAGGGTGGGGAATGGGTGCGTGGGTGGGTGCGAGGGGGGTTATTATAATTTAGAAATTGTTTTGAAGTGAAAATATAGGGTCTAGGGAGGAGGTTGAGGGGGCTGGGGCCTACGTAGCCATGTGATTGCATGTTAGTTTGGGTTTTATCTGGCAAAGGGCCCATTCCAACATCATCTACTCAGTTAATAACCCGATCCCTCAAACATTATTAATTATACGAACGTACACCTTTCGTTTTTTCCTCGGTTTACTCCCTATATAGGTTATGTGTGTATGTATGTATGTATCCTATACATGTATGCAGTTGTCTATGATTGTTTATTCTCTTTTGAAAAAGAAAAATATAATACGGAGCAAGGTTTTTAAACCCGGACCGGACCGCCGGTCAAACCGGAAAAAACCGAACCCGGTTCATTCAACGGTCCGGTTTAGACCACTAAACTACTTCTGCTCAAAAATCGTTCAGAACCGGTGAACCGATGGTTGAACTGGTTGACCTAGTGAACCAGTGACCGGTTCACGGGTTTCACCGGTTCTCTCCTTAAAGATTAAAAAAAAATATTACGAATTTTATTTTATTTTAGTGATTTAGTTGAGACTTTGTTTGGTATTTTACATATTTTTGCATTCATTTAATCAAACACTTGAACTTGTGGTTGAATTTCGAAATTTGAATGTATCTTAAAGATGTTTAATTTTTTTTTTGTAGATAAATTGATTAATTTTACATATTTACTAAATATTATATACAATATATAATAATAATTAATATAATTAATTATTTATTAGTTATTACATATTAATGATGTCATTTGGGTCAATAATTCGGTTCAACCCATTTGGTTGGACCAAATGACCCATCCACCCAAAGAATTTTTCTTGCCTCGATATCCTATCCAATTTAAAAACCTTGATACGAGTATGATCATGCATGAAGTTAAAATGAGTGTATAAAAAATAAAAAATAAAAGAAAGGAGGTGCCTTAAGCTTTTGACGAGGTTTTAAATCCGGATGGATCACGGTCGAACCAAAAAAAAGACCCTGCTTCACTCAACTATCCGGTTTAGACCACTAAACCACTTCGCTCAAAATCGTTTCGAGCCTGCGGTGAACCTAAGTGGTTGAGCCTATTGACCCAATGAACCAAATGAATCCTTAAACTGGTTTGGCCATTCTTCTCTCCTTAAAGATTAAAAAAAATATATTACGGATTTTATTTTATTTTAGTGATTTAGTTGAGACTTTGTTTTGTATTTTACATATTTTTGCATTCATTTAATCAAACACTTGAACTTGTAGTTGAATTTCGGAATTTGAATGTATCTTAGAGATGTTTAGTTTTTTTTTTGTAGATAAATTGATTAATTTTACATATTTACTAAATATTATATACAATATATAATAATAATTAATATAATTAATGATTTATTAGTTATTACATATTAATGACGTCACTGGGTCAATAACGGTCCGACCACTGGTTGGACCAGTGACCCATCCATCCAATAACTTTTTCGATTCGATGTCCAATCCGGGTTTAAAAACCTTGCTTTTGACGTTTGAAACCGAATATTTCAATTTAGAAGAGAGAGTGGTTCTTCTCTGCCCCCCTCTCTCTCTCCCTCTTCATGAATTTTTTATTTTACCAAGTTTAAAGTTTGGTCAATTTTTTTGTTAATGTATTATTTTTTTTGTATAACTTTGGCAAAAAGTCAAAAACTTTTCTAAACCTTATGAAAATCGAATCAAAGGACTGATTCATAGTCAACGTTCTAAATTTGAAATTATCCTTAATTATAACATATCAGTTTGTCCATCCGTTGATCGAACGGTTAAATAGATCGAGCCTCCGTTCACAATTTAATATTCAGTATATCACAATTTAATATTACTAATGGGATAGATGTCTAAAATACCTCTCTCTTGTACAAATCTTCCGTCTGTAATATTAAATTGCGGACGTTAGGTATGACTAAATGAGAAACGACATTGATTTTAACTAAGTCATATCTGCAGTTTACAACCGTGGACGCTAGGTTTATTCCACCCTACGACTCTACAATTAGCTCTATGACTGTATTGATTCCATTCTACAACTCTACAACTGACTCTACGGTTGCATTGATTCCACTCTACGATTTTATTAATTCACTTTACGATTGTGAATCAATGAAAACTAATTAATGACGACTTACTAATGACTTATTAACTAGCACCCACTAATCCTAATTTATTTCTATGTACTTGCCTATTCCTTACACAAATTAATCTCTGGCTTTGCAATTGTACAAATAAACTCAAAAGCTCATCAACACATAATCTTCAATTTGTTCATGGGCACTAGAACACCAAACATGACAAAATCCAGAAAGTTTCTTCATGCCATCTTCAGCCCCTTAAAGTTCCACTCTAGCAGAGGTACATCTTCTCAAATAATTTATGCTTATTTTTATATATGCTGTTTTTTTTTTGGATCTGTAATCTAATCAATCAGAAGGGCAAGAAGATTCGGAAAGGATTACATCTCAAGAACAGAAGGTATTCACTTTCCAAACCCTAATTTCTGGTACCAAAGATTTCCACTCTAAAGTTTAATACTGTGGATGTCAAAATAATTTTTCAGGTTATGCAATTTAATTAATTTTGTGGACGAGAACTTGTACAAGGAGTATTTTAGATATTTGTCTCGTCCGCATTAAATTACGATATATATACATGATATTAAACTGCGGACATAAATTTTATTTAACGGTTCAATCAACTGATGGACAATCATAATCTATTATAAAAATAATTTTAAATTTATAACGTTAATTATGAAGCAATTTCCGCACATACTCCGTATATATTAAGGAGAGACGGTCGATTGCATGCCTCACAAATGGCAGGGTGCAATGGTCAAAAGAAGAGACGTATTCTTTGTGCCCTTCTCTTTCCTCTCGACGAAAATTAAGTGTATATCTAGCTCTAAACATTCATTATTAAGAAACTGTCATCTTCAACTCTCTCTTTATTTCTCTGACACGCAAACACACAAAACAATACTTTTAATGATCTTACGTATATATATATGGATCCCTTCCGCCTCCAACTTGTTATCCGTTATAGAATATTATGAGGGGTGTGTATTATTATATTATATATAAATATGTATACCACCTTCATATAATTAGCTTTATGTCAACTTCAGATTTAATAAAGAGGTGAACTAGAAATTCGTGAATTTCGCCTAACTAAATCGACTGACTTATAATTTGATCAAAAAGAAAGAAAAGACGACAAAGATTAGTCATTTAAACGGCCACAAACCTTTGAAAATGACACACAGCTGACAATATTTTCCACATCCATTAAATTCAATTAAGAGACATTTTGAGAGATAATACATACCTACTGAATGCATTACTGCATGCATGCATGCATTTGCATCATCATATATATTAATATTCCTAAAAGGGTATATACGTTCTGCCATCTTTATTAGTTTTTGATCTATATAATTCCCCTTACATTTATTCTATTCATCGCGCTCTAGACTTGAGTTCACCTCCAAAATTAAAAAAAGCCCAATTAACTAGTAGATGCCGTATTCTTCATACTAATAATATTGATATGACTTGGAACAATATATAATACTATTGCTTCACATTATTAATACCATCATCTGTCAAATTAAAGCATCTCCCGATATTTGGTTCCACTTGGTATATTTTCATTGTAAACTAAATCATGATGAAAATTGAAACTGACAATGAAAGAATTTCATTTTCCAAGCGTTAACGCTCGATTTCGTCCAAGACTTGTCACCGAATGCGAAAGTGGAATAAATATGTAAAAAAGAACCCTCTAGTGTGAGAATCAATACAAGGTTTGGGAGGGAAAAAACGATTAATCGCGGAAGCATTAGGAATTAGAGCCAATATAATAATATTGTGTATGTGTTTTGCACCTCATGTACCTTTGCATTAATAGAATTTCTACACCGTATTAAGAGGGAAGGATCATTACTTGAGTCAACTAAAGAATTGTCCGTTCTTGAGTCTCGGAAGAAAAGGATGTAGATATATATGAAATCCATATTACTAACCGATACGTACTTGGTTGACAAGCAATGTCAAGGATGTAAATATTTGGGCCATATTCAAGTTCAAGGGAAGCTAGAATATATTTAATTAGGCTCACTGGGTCAACTCCAATTAAGAGTTTGGGAAATATAATTTTCCTCACCAAATTAGATCCACTAATTAATTAATTCATTTCGTAGCGTAGGATTCTAATATTAACAGCTTCAACATGTCAAATTAAAAAAACAAACCAACAAACAAAAAAACAGCATCAAATCAATCAAGCTCTGTTAAATCATGGGTTGCTGATGTTAATAAGTGGGGAATCTTTTAGGTGTATGCGGAACCACATTGAGTAGATTTGATTCTAATTTAGGTTGATGATGTATGCATTCCTTTGGGTTTTGATCACTTGTGGAAGAGAGAATATTAGCATGTTCATCTAATTCAAAACCCTCCATTAAAAAAAATATAATCAGATTCATGTGCTATACACACACACACACACACACACACACACACACATATATATATATATATATATATATATATATATATATATATATATATATAATATTGAGATTTTCCGACACATTGAATGATTATGAACAAGGTTAATATTTAAATGGATTTATAATATGATACAAAGTGGTCCCTAAATTTTGTTGCTATCCCATTTATGCTAGTATTAGTTAGCAGTGTGTGGGCAAGGAAATCGTACCTTACTAGGGTTAGGGTTTCGTGTTGGTTAAGGAGGAGGGAAATCCACAAAGAGCACGGAATTGATTGGTTGATTGAAGAGGAGAGAACGACAGGTGGGCAATTACTTCAATGACGCGTGGCAGAACCCCTAGAATTCGGAAACTGTGTTAGGGTTATTGGGATTCCAAGAGCCTTCTTGAGTGTCCTTTGAGTTTAGAGAAATGTCCAAACCCCTTTGGTGCTTTTAGGTGGAATCTCCAAGCCTTTAAGTCACCAAAAAGGGTCTCTTTTATCTTCTGAGAGTCTGAGTCTTGAGTCTGAAGAGAAAGTCCCCTTCCAAATGAAATGAAAGGGGTATTTTTAGGGTTTTCTGGAAAGTAGTCATGTGCAGAGCACATGCCTTCAGGTAAATTTCAGAAATACCCTTTAGTCATTAGAGTAATGCCCATATTGCCCTGTCCTTTTAGCCACCAGTCCAATCCCTCAATCAATTCCCAAAAACGAGCCGCCTCCACGAGTCTTCTGCCTCGGGACACGTGGAGGCTTTTCCTGTGTCTAGCCCATTTATTCTCGACTTTTCCGTCTTTATTTTATTAGGTTATGAAACCCTAATTTATGCGTTTAATGAGGTCGTGGAACCCTAATTGCGCATTTAAATCAATTAGGTCATCGCGAACCCTAATTTTATATTTGGACCAACATTTGCCCCCACAATGAGAGAGTCGCATTTTCAAATGAGCGATCGTGCGAAGACTGCAATTCTTTGAACGATTTTGCGGGACTTCACTTTACAGGTCTCGATGGCAATGATCCTAGAAGAGGGAACCCCTAGGGAGCCAAACCCTTAGAGTTAATGTAAGACCCCAACTTATTATAAATAAAATTGAATTTTCCTTTATTCATTATTCTAAATTAATAAGGGTTAATTTGATATAATTCTTTGGTTATGAGTGAAATGTGCAAAGTTTACAAAATAAGCAAAGTGGTTATAAAATATTTATTATTGTCTCCGGGAATATTCGTTTGGTCGTGGAATATTCTTTTTGTCGGGGAATCTCCGATGCAATAAATGATCATTGGTGGGCCCCATAACAAAAAAAATGGTTGGATGAAAAAAAGCGACAAAGATTGAGTTTTATAAATAACGACGTAAATTGTTACCGCTAACACTTTGCTGGGTTACTCGGTGGTTAAAATACAAGAATACTGGCGCGGTTTTGCAAAGAAGATACCAGTATTGCAGTGATTATTGAATTATTGATCCTTACGTAGAAGGCACTACTCAATAATTGTTACAGTAGCTCTTGCTCAATATTATATTTTATTGATTCAATAATTCTTTGCGTTGATATTTTGTATTCTTTGTTGTTTCAATAATTGTCGTTACACAAGATTTTTTCCATTATCAAATCAATAATTCATATTATTTGAATAATATTATCGAGATAACATTATTGGCAATGTCTAGAAAGTTCTCATCTAAGGAGGTTTGATCACCTAATCATGCGCGCCAAGAAGGAGAAATCCTTATTGGAAAGCCCTCTTTCTCGAAGGAGACACACGTTTGTCGATCTTGATTCTCGTAATATTATTTTTGAATAATTAATTATTGATTATTATGATAAAGAAAATATTTATTTTATGTGGATATATATGGAGAAAATTTTTATGTGAAAAATTGTTGAAATTAATATTTTATCTTTTTCTTGATAAAATAATTCATTTAAATATATTATTTTAATAATATATTAACGGTGATATTTTTATAATGAATGTGGGATATATGAGTATATGAGGAGGTAAAGTATTTTGTGGCATTAAATGTTTAACATATGTTTTGTGTGTTGGTGGACACAATTCTTGACCGAAAATTTATTATAGATTGTAAAATTGCCCGTTTGTGGATTTTGGATAATTTCTGTTTGGAATTTGGAAAAATTTTCTTCTGCAAAGTTGTAGAGAATTGAAATTCCTATAAAAAGTCGCGAGATTTGAATTTTCTGATAAAAGGGATATTTATTGTGAATTATTGATGTTTCGGAGTTCCGAAATAATTTGGAAATTTTAATTATTATTTTCAAGAAAAACGTTTTTCAAAGGTTGGTGAGCATCTTTAACATGTGGTTGGTGGCTAAAATCAGATTCCTTGGTGGTGGGCTTGAATATTTGGTAAATAATATTAATTTATTAATTTAGTCTCCTTTGGCGTTCTAATATTTTCCTATAAATAGAGGGCTAAGTTAAAATTGAAAATCACACCAGAAACTAAGTTTTCTTTCTTTCTCTCTCTAAATTATCGAGCGTATTCTTGTGAGTATACTTTGAGTGTTGCTATATCTGGTCTGGTTTCACAAGACTATATCTGAAATTCAATCCAAGATGCAGTTATTTTGAGGTAAGGGTATTACTTTCTTCTTAAATGATATTTTTCTTCAATATCATTATGCCAAGTATTGGTGAAATTTTTTATCAAATTTGGAACTTGTTGTGTATTAAGAGTTACTTATTCACGTATATCGACCTTATTCACGAATCTGACCTATTCACCTAAAAAATAAAATTTTTTCTTTTGTCCAAAATATCTATTCGGATACTAGCTTTGATTGTATCCATGTTTTGATCATTCTTGAATTTTACACCAATATGATTATTTTCGAAGTATTTTTGGACATGGGTAAAATAAAGTACGAATCTTTAATCCTTAATCCTTGTCATTTTGTTTCACCGGATTCGCTTTTTTAAAAATGTTTTTCATCATCCTCATCCTAAATGGTGATATAAATGAATATCTTTGGCCCATAGTGTGCAAAGATGAACGATTAATCGATGAATATCTTTGGCTGTAGTGCAAAGATGAACAGTGTTGAGATGAACATGACCAACTCGGTGATATGAAATGAATATCTTTGGCCAGTAGTGCAAAGATGATTAAAGATGTATATTGATTGTTATTACGGGGATAAACTATCGATGATGGACTTTTAAACCTTAGAAGACGGTAGAATTCTTTCTCTACGTGACTCTTCTAATGGATTCTTTATTCACGCATTTGTTGATCTAAAACTTGTTGTCTATTGTATTCTATTAGATTTTTCCTGTTGAAGACTAACGATAATTTGTTGTATATTATCTTAGTCATAATATTCTTTATTGGGCTAGTTGAGCTCTCACCCTTTTCCTTTTTGTTCCATTTTTCTTCTCGGGAGGTGAAAACATAAGCGAGGATCGAGTCGGGGTATGGAGTGATGGTTCTAGGAAGATGTTTTAATTTGCCCTCACTATTTCGTAAAATAGTGTATGAATAATTAATGAGGACTTATTTGGGTGTGTATATTGTCTGTAAGACAATATTTGTATTCAAACTCACAAACAGTATTGTCGTATTCTACACGACATCTGTATTGTCAAAGTTGTAATTTGCTTTCTATACCATGTATTTTGGCGACTTTCGGAATGGGTGTTGTATACCTATTTTGGGGCCGTCACAGATTAATATCGAGCTTAGGGATATGATCTCTGGCGGAGATCGGGGAATAGAACTAGGAGGGAGAGAGACGAGTAAATCCTTCATAGTGTGTCCTACCTAAGCTTATTTGTTGGTCGGTCATAATATAGGATATTATGTGATATGTTAATTTGTTTAATTAACCCTTGTTTTATGGCGATGTTTAAAAATGGTCACGAGAACGTTAACAATGGAGTTTATGAGACCGTGGAGACAGCCGATACTCACCAACGAGGAGAACGTGCAACAGTCGGCAATGTTCCTCCCGTGAACAACGCCAATCGAGCAAATGATGAACGACGGGATGTTTAGAAGCTTTTTGCGCTTCATGCAAAATCGATTTAGGAGACTCGTGTACAAAATACGGAGAAATGATAAGAACGTGCGATTTGTCACGGCCAAACAATTCAAAGAGTTGGGACCACCAGATTTCCATGGAAAGCGGATCCGATCAAGGCGTAAATGTGGGTCAAACAAATTACCAAGATATTCGATGTCTTGGGGTGCACGGAGAAATGTAAGGTTCCATTCGCCACCTTTATGTTTCGTGGTGAAGCAGACATCTTGGTGGGAATATGTGAAGCGTACTCACCGGATGCACTTAACAACATCTCTTGGGAAAGATTTCAGAATCGTTCAATGACAAGTACTTTCCGTAAAGTATTCGGCCATATATAAAGGAAATAGAGTTTATTAGACTTGAATGTAACAACACGACGGTGTCTCAGACGAGGCAAGGTTCGCAGAATTATCCAGTTTGCACCTCATTTGGTGGAGAATGAGGAACGAATGACGCGTATGTTTCGAGAGTCTAAAACCGTAGATTCGTCAATACCTTATCTCTCATAAATTTTCTCTCAGATTCGATGTTGTCAATGTGGCTCGCGATTAGTAGAGCGAGATAGTGAGTATACTCAACCGAGGGACCCACAATCGTTAGTCATCGAACGATGATAACCAAATGAGGAGGAAAGAATACTTGGACAAAGCGGTAACCACTCGGTGTGTAATCGTGGACATGATAATAGGAGAGGTGACTCAAGTGGAAATTTCGAAAGAGAAGATTCAACAATGACGGAAGATATCAACAAAGAAGACCAACACCAACAACAAATGCTAGGGGAGGAGAACGACCGCCGCTTAGATGTTACAAATGCGGGAAGGAGGGACATATCACCATTGGCTCGTCCACAACAATCCAAGGTATGTTACAACCGTGGAAAGGAAGGCCACATCGCTTGAGATTGTCTTATCGCGAAACCAAGTTCAAAGAGGAGTGGTGATTCCAAGGGTTGTCCGGGATAAGTCGAAATCGGTGGTTCTCGGAAGAGCGTTTATCGTGGATCGACAAAACGTGAGGAACCCAAACGAGGTGATCACGGGTAAGCTAATCTTGAATTCTTGCGAAGTTTATACCTTTACTAGATACCGGTTCTACCCATTCTTTTATCTCTCCCGCTTGTGCTCAACGCTTAAACTTGACTCAGAGAAATTAGATTTTGATTTATCTGTTGAAACTCCGTTGGGTGAAACCTTCATTACATCTACGCTTTATAAATCTTGCATGATCCAAGTTGGCACTATCACATTACCCGCTTGATCTTATCTCTTTAAAGATACTTGCTTTTGATGTGATTTTAAGAATTGATTGGTTAACCACTCATCATGCCAAAATTGATTGTTTTCGTAAGGTTGTTAGTTTTCATATTCTAACCAACTCGTCATACAATTCAAACCACTAAACCACTAAAATCACCATCATCATATCAAGCCACAAAGCTATTCGTTTATTGAAAAACGGATGTCAAGCTTTCTTAGCCCATGTTATGGATTTGAATAAAGACAAGTCGATTTGAATAATATTTACGTGGTTGAGAATTCCTGATGTATTTCTGAAGAGCTTCCCCATTACTACCCCGAACGTGATGTTGAATTCTTTATTGACCTTGAACCGCACAAAGCCCATTTCTAAAACCCCATATCGAATGGCTCTCTTGAACTTCGAGGAGTTATTAGACATCGATTTCATTCGGCCCTAAAGACGTCTCCTCGGGGTGCTCTGCTTTATTCGTAAAGAAGAAAGACGGAGTATGCGACTTTGTATCGATTATTATCGAGAATTGAACCATGTCACCATCAAGAATAGGTATCCGCTACCTCGCATTGATGACCTGCTCGATCGATTACAAGGAGCGCAATTCTTTTCAAAGATCGATCTTCGTTACGGATATCATCACCTAAAGATTAAAACTGAGGATATTCCAAAGACGGCATTCGGGACTCGATCTGGGCATTATGAATTCTTGGTCATGTCTTTTGGATTGACTAATGCTCCTACTGCTTTCATGGATATGATGAACCGTGTATTTAAGGAATATTTGGATCAGTTCGTTGTTGTCTTTATTGATGACATCCTCATCTATTCCAAAAGCCGTGAAGATCATGAGCACCATTTGAAGTTTCGGTACTACAAAGACTTCGTGAACACAAGCTTTATGCCAAAATTTGAAAAATGCGAGTTCTGGCTTGAGGAAGTAGCATTCCTTGGGCACGTGGTGTCAAAACAAGGAATATCTGTTGACCCGACGAAGATTGAAGCAATACAAAGTTGGGAGCAACCAAGTCAGAATCAAGACTGTGACTTTCGGCTTATTGGGTTATTATCGGAGATTCGTGGAATGATTTCTCGAATCGCTACTCCGTTAACTCAGCTGACTCGGAAAGATACAAAATTCATATGGAGCAGAGAATGTGAGAAGAGTTTCCAAGAGCTCAAGAGAGACTCATTTCTAAGACTGCTGTTACAACAATACCATCCGGTTGGGATGGATTTGTTATCTACAAATGATGCTTCCGGCAAGGGGTTAGGATGTGTTCTCATGCAACATGGGAAAGTCATAGCCTTATGCCTCACGACAACTCAAAGAATATGAGAGGAATTATCCTACTCATGATCTAGAGTTAGCGGCGCAATCGTATTCAGCGTTGAAGATATGGAGACACTACTTGAATGGAGAGAAAGTGGAGATTTATACTGGACCATAAAAAGCCTCAAATATTTCTTCACCCAAAAGAACTCAATATGCGGCAGACGACGTTGGTTGGAGTCATAAAAGATTACGATCACACTATTCAATATCATCTTGGAAAAGCGAACGTAGTGGTAGCGCGATTAAGTAGAAGATCATATGCAAGTACGTCTGAGTGCGATATTGTCAACGCAAAGGCCCATTTTGTATGACTTGCAAAGGATGGAGGTAGAATTAAAGACTCCAGGGACCCACATAATGATGGCGAATATACAAGTAGAACCGACTTTAATCGATAAAGTTAAAGCTGCTCAAGCTACGGACCAGGGACTTGTGCGTATGAAGAAGAAAGTGCAAGAAGGAGCTATTCCTGAAGCAAGAATTGATGAGGAAGGAATACTTCGAGTCAATTCTAGACTTTGCGTTCCTAACGATTCTGACCTGAAGCATAAAATCATGATGGAGGCACACAACACCCCGCTTTGCGATCCATCTCGGGAGTACCAAAATGTATCATGATATTCGACATACATTTTGGTGGAACAATATGAAGAGAGAGATTGCGGAGTTTATCTCAAGATGTTTAACTTTGTCAACGTGTAAAGGCGGAGCATCAAGTGCCAAAAGGTCCATCAGCAACCACTTGAGATTCCGGAATGGAAATGGGAACACATTACTATGGATTTTGTTACGTGTCTTCCCAAAGTTTCTCAAGGCGTAGATGCAATTTGGGTTATTGTTGATAGATTAACCAAGTCCGCCCATTTCTTACCGATCGCGAGACTTATCCCCTCAACGCCTTGCTCAGTATGTACGTGAATGAGATTATGCGATTGCATGGCATGCCAAGATCCATAGTTTTGGATCGTGACCCGAGATTCACTTCAAGATTTTGGGTTAGCTTGCGAAAAAGCTATGGGCACGGATTTACGATTCTGGCTTCAAAGATACCATCCTCAAACGGACGGACAATCGAGAGGATTATTCAAACCCTTGAAGATCTATTAAGACTCGTGTCCTAGATTTCAAAGGAAGTTGGGATAAGTACTCTACCATCGGTGGAATTCTCTTATAACAACAAGTTATAAAGCAAGTATAAGCATGGCTCCATTCGAGGCGTTGTATGGGCCGAAAATGTAAAATGTCGCTTCCTTTGATACCGACGAGTGGGAGAAGCAACATTGTTGGGACCGAATTAGTATGCATGACTACGTAAAAGATCCAAATGATTCGACAACGTATTCAAACTTCACAAGATCGACAAAAGAGTTATACCGATCTTCATAGAAAGGACGTGGAGTTTAATATTGGAGATCATGTATTGTTACGTATCGCTTCCATGGAAAGGAGTTACAAGATTTGGGAAAAGAGGAAAGCTCAATCCAAGGTTTGTTGGTCCATTTGAGATTCTTGACCAATAGAAACGTAGCTTATAGACTGCGTTACATTCTCCAAGTATGTCTCGTGTTCACAATGTATTCCACATATCTATGCTTTGTAAATATGTGAAAGACCCGAACCACATTATCAAGATTAGAACCAGATTTAGATAATTTGAAGATTTAACCTCCGAGGAGATACTGCTGAGATTTTGGATAGGAAAGAGCATGTCTTACGTGACGAAGGTTATACCACAAATTAAGGTTTTGTGGAGAAACCATGCAATTGAGGAAATGACATGGGAGTTGGAATCGGAGATGAAAGCGAGGTACCCTCACCTTTTCGATATACCAGTATCGTGACGTCAATTTCGAGGACGAAATTTCATAAGGAGGGAGGTTGTAAGACCCCAACTTATTATAAATAAAATTGAATTTTCCTTTATTCATTATTCTAAATTAATAAGGGTTAATTTGATATAATTCTTTGGTTATGGGTGAAATGTGCAAAGTTTACAAAATAAGCAAGTGGTTATAAAATATTTATTATTGTTTGGAATATTCGTTTGGTCGTGGAATATTCTTTTTTTCGAGAATCTCCGTCTTACCACCAGCAGCTCATTGGTGGGCCCCATAATGAAAAAACGGTTGGATGAAAGAAAAAACGACAAAGATTGAGTTTTATAAATAACGACGTAAATTGTTACCATTAACACTTGTTGGGTTACTCCGGTGGTTAAAATACGATGTCTACGCATGGTTGCACAAAGAAGACACCTGTATTGCATGCATGATTATTGAATTATTGATCCTTACGTAGAAGGCACTACTCAATAATTGTTACACATGAGTTCTCGCTCAATATTATATTTTATTGATTCAATAATTGTTTGCGTTGATATTTTGTATTCTTACCGTTGTTTCAATAATTGTCGTTACACAAGATTTTCCATTATCAAATCAATAATTCATATTATTTGAATAATATTATCGAGATAACATTATTGGCAATGTCTAGAAAGTTACTGTCTAAGGAGAGGTTTGGTCACCTAATCATGCTTGTGTAGGTAAGGAGAAATCCTTATTGAAAGCCCTCTTTCCTGAGGAACTACACGGTTGTCGATCTTGTGATTCTCGTAATATTATTTTTGAATAATTAATTATTGATTATTATGATAAAGAAAATATTTATTTTATGTGGATATATATGGAGAAAATTTTTAATGTGACAATTGTTGAAAATTAATATTTTATCTTTTTCTCGATAAAATAATTCATTTAAATATATTATTTTAATAATATATTAACTAAGTGATATTTTTATAATGAATGTGGGATATATGAGTATATGAGGAGGTAAAGTATTTTGTGGCATTAAATGTTTAATATATGTTTTGTGTGTCGGTGGACACAATTCTTGACCAAAAATTTATTATAGATTGTAAAATTGCCTGCTTTGTGGATTTTGGATAATTTCTGCTTGTAATTTAGAAAAATTTCTTCTCGCAAAGTTGTAGAGAATTGAAATTCCTATAAAAAGTCGCGAGATTTGAATTTTTTACGATAAAAGGGATATTTATTGTGAATTATTGATGTTTGAGTTCAAAATAATTTGGAAATTTTAATTATTATTTTCAAGAAAAACGTTTTTCAAAGGTTGGTGAGCATCTTTAACATGTGGTTGGTGGCTAAAATCAGATTCCTTGGTGGTGGGCTTGAATATTTGGTAAATAATAATAATTTATTAATTTAGTCTCCTTTGGCGTTCTAATATTTTCCTATAAATAGAGGGCTAAGTTAAAATTGAAAATCACACCAGAAACTAAGTTTTCTCTTTCTCTCTAAATTATCGAGTGTATTCTTGTGAGTATACTTTGAGTGTTGCTATACTATGCGGGTTTTTCATCAAAGACTATACCGAAATTCATCGGTAAGATCTGTTATTTTGAGGTAAGGGGTATTACTTTCTTCTTAAATGATATTTTTTCTTCAATATCATTATCTTAAGTATTGGTGAAATTTTTTATCAAATTTGGAACTTGTTGTGTTTCGGTTACTTATTCACGATATCGACCTTTATTCACGAATCGACCTTATTCAATTTAAAAATAAAAATTTTTCTTTTTGTCCAAAATATCTATTCGGATACTAGCTTTGATTGTATCCATGTTTTGATCATTCTTGAATTTTACACCAATATGATTATTTTCAAGTATTTTTGGACATGGGTAAAATAAAGTACGAATCCTTAATCCTTAATCCTTGTCATTTTGTTTCACTTTGGATTCGCTTTTAAAAAAAATTTTTCATCATCCTCGGTCCTAAATGGTGATATAAATGAATATCTTTGGCCCAGTAGTGCAAAGATGAACGATTAATCGATGAATATCTTTGGCCCAGTAGTGCAAAGATGAACAGTGTTGAGATGAACATGACCAACCTGGTGATATAAATGAATATCTTTGGCACAGTAGTGCAAAGATGATTAAAGATGTATATTGATTGTTATTACAGGATAAACTATTGATGATGGACTTTTAAACCTTAGAAGAGCGTGAGAATTCTTTCTCTACGTGACTCTTCTAATGGATTCTTTGCTTCATTGCATTTGTTGATCTAAAACTTGTTGTCTATTGTATTCTATTAGATTTTTCCTCGTTGAAGACTAACGATAATTTGTTGTATATTATCTTAGTCATAATATTCTTTACCGGGCTAGTTGAGCTCACCCTTTTTCCTTTTGTTCCATTTTTTCTTCTCGTGAGGTGAGAACATAGCAGGATCGAGTCGGGGTATGGAGTGATGGTTCTAGGAAGATGTTTTAGTCGTCCTCACTATTTACGTAAAATAGTGTATGAATAATTAATGAGGACTTATTTGGGTGTGTATATTGTCTGAAGACAATATTTGTATTCAAACTCACGGTTGTATTGTCGTATTATACACGACATCCAGTATTGTCAAAGTTGTAATTTGCTTTTTCTATACCATGTATTTTGGCGACTCGAGAATGGGTGTTGTATACCTATTTTTTGGGCGTTCTGATTAAACCCTAGGAAGGCAAGACCTAGCAAGGCTCTTCTTGGACATATTAAAAATCTTCCGAAATTTTTTCTCAGATCTTGCCCAATATTTATTTCCTCTTTATTTTGAGAGGTCCCGTTGATGAGACGCTCTTGCATCCAAACCGAAGCCTTGATAATTTTTTGGGCATAGATGATCGTAGTTTTGATAATTACGATACCTCTTGTATGAGAAAGTCTTCACATGCTTCCAAATTTTTATTTGCCATAAAAAAATAAGCAAGGTGTTGTTCTTCAACAGTAATCAAAGCTTATTCGAACCCTTCTATTCACTTCTTTATCACGTATAAGCAAGGTGCTTATGCAGATTATGTGAGCAAAGGCGCTAGCTTTTTTTTTTTTTTTTTCAACACAGATTACTTAATTGGCCAAGTGCGACTTTTGACAATATTGATCATAATCCATGACCCCTTACGCTACTCTCTCATTAATCAACCAAAAGTTTCACTTCTTGCATCTAACATGCTAGTACCATCACTTTATTTGGGTGCAACATGCGCGATTGATTGAAATCTTGATTTTATTTCTAAAATGAAATCGAATCTTAATTTTTATTTCCAAAATAAAATCAAATCTTGATTTTTATTTCCAAAATAAAATTAAATCTTAATTTTTTTTATTTCCAAAATAAAATCAAATCTTAATTTTTATTTCCAAACAAAATCAAATCTTAATTTTTCATTACCAAAATAAAATCAAATCTTAATTTTATAAAATCAAATCTTAATTTTATAAAATTTGATTTTATTCTGAAAATTGGAAATAAAATCTTTCTTTATTTTGAAAAATCAAATCAAATCTTTCAAATCTTAATTTTTATTTCCAAAATAAAATCAAATCTTGATTTTTATTTCCAAAATAAAATTAAATCTTAATTTTTATTTCCAAAATAAAATCAAATCTTAGTTTTTCATTACCAAAATAAAATCAAATCTTAATTTTATAAAATTTGATTTTATTCTGAAAATTGGAAATAAAATCTTTCTTTGTTTTGAAAAAATCAAATCAAATCCTTATTTTTTTTTGAAAAGAGATTTTTTTTTTAAAATCAAATCAGGCATGCATGCATGTATGACATCAAATCAAATCAAAATATGATGAAAGGGTGTAATGGAGTAGATTCAAATTCCAACTTTTGAGTCAAGATTGGTCTCCATATAGAGATTTAGATTGGGTATGCATGCATGTACGGCTACAAAGTTTTTCCTAACTAATTTTTTTTTTAAAACAAGAAATAATCAAATTGGGAAAAGGGCAAGACCTTGGTGAGCTTGGAAGGAACTTTCATCCCAGCCTGAATATTTGAGAAAACAATATGGCCAGCAAAATTGAAGATAAAAAAAGGCCAGACGTAGTCGGCATATTCCGAATCTGAAGAGCTGGTGTCGTATGGTTCACCTTAATCCCTCCGAAAAGTAGTCCCCATGCCACCGCTCCGGCGTGTCCTTGTCAATTTCGCAAAGTGCCTTCTCAAACTCTTTGTTCTCATTGGGTGTCCACGTTGCACCGCGTGCCCTACGTGAACTTAAAGAACTTGAAGCCATATATATGTACTAGCTTAAAGTTCCTGTCAAATTAGCATATTGTTAAAAGTGTTTTCTAATAATTTTTCTAATTTTACACTTGAAACGAATAGTTTTTTTTTTTTTTTGAAAAATAAGACCGAGGAAACTTGATTATAATTGTCCTTTAATTCATGATTCGTTTCGATTGTTGAAGGTGACTCTAGTCTTTCTTTTGTCTTCCGAGCCCCATTACCTTGATTATATCTTGGTTTTTTCTCTCGGAATTCATTAGAAAAGGCTATAATTTTTCGCAGTGAAAAACTATTCGTCTCAAGCAGTTGATTCGCAGAGCAAACAGGACCTCAAAGGTATGAATGGAAGCAGTTTTTTTTTTTTTTTTTTTTTTGGGATTAACACTTGCACAAAATCAGATTTAATCTTGAATGATGATTTCCCTTCTAGTAGTAGTTCAGCAGGTACAGTACCATGATTTAGCCTCCATGTTCCTTTTTTACAGTACCCGTCAATTAAAGTGTGTCCACCACCAAATTTAGGAGGACCCCAAGTTTATTTATTTCAAAAAAAAGAAATCACATGCCTCTTCAATTAAATGATTTACCAATAAAGCCCATAGGCAGTATGTCATCCGAACTCTTTTTTTTTTTTTTTTTTTTGTAATATGATTCCGGTGTGGAAAATGTGGGTCCTTGTGTGGCAAAGACAGTAGAATTGTTGTTGCCCATCTTTCTTTTCCCGCTTTGTTTTGCTTTTCTTTGCTTTGTTTTGTTGATGCTTTATTGTTTGGACGGACGGACCGTTGGAGTCGCCCCATTTGACATTTCATTAAAAATGAGTGTACAGTAGTAGTAGTAGTATAATCCAAGGCAAGAACATATTATCAAGTCTCCCACCGTGGTCGCCATTTTTTTTTTTTTTTGATGAAAACCCAAAGCAAGAAAAAATTCTCTCAGATACAAACAAAATTACTCCAATTAGTCAACCTTAGAGGATCGAATACTAGGGGGTCAACCCTGGGGGAACCCTAGGGGTAGAACCTCGGGAGAAATCAATGTCTGAACTCCTTTTGACATTTTTTCTTTCTTCTTTTCAGGTGTCTTTGTGGTTACATATCAAACCTTCTTCTTTGTCATGGTGAGCATTTCTTTTCCCTTTGACATTCTTACATTGCATTTTTTTATATAGAATTCTTATGATGAACTTTCTCGCTTGTAGTAGCCCTTTTCACCGAATGCTCCGCAGAACAAAACCACTCGGAGTCCCCTTCATCACCGATTGGGGAAGGGCTCCTTCTTCATTCCTTCCGATACCTTCCGGGATAGAGTTAAGGACTATGACCGTATAACTTTTCCTTCACCGCACAAAGAAGGCCTATTTCAGATGCCTGACTTTTTAGAGGTTGGGATGACTTCCCTCGTGCTAATTGCATTCCCCGCCTATGCATAGAGAAGAAAGAATACCCTTTCAGTCCTCTTCACTTCCTATCTGATTCATCTAGTCACCTTCAAGGATGGCAGGATTGGACCGACAAAATCCTTAGAAATGCTGAATACGTGGAAATACTAAAAAACGCAAGCATCTTTCGTTGTGTTCAACTGTGTAGAGACCTACGCATCCACCATGACCATAACGCTTCTTCTTGTGTTGATCTCACGATGGTGTTCCTCTACTTGCACATTCACAACGCTGGGGAATTCACCCTACTCTCTGAGGATGTCTATGCCCTTTATCAATAAGTTCTCTTCTTTTATTCCTTTTATTCATTCTCATTTTTCTGAAACATATATATTTATTTTAAATCTCATCTTGTAGCCTTCCCGTTGTTGCTTCGAACTCCTGCGGCCCTTCTAACATGTCCACTAGAGATAACGAATGTGTTGCCTACTTGATGGAAGCCTTCAAGCAATCTTCCCGCTTCATCTCCCGCTTCAAGGGCGATACACTCCTTCCAGACTTCGAGACTTCCAGTCGGCAGAAAAATTCTTGGTTATCCTGGGTACGCTACTTCTTCCGTGACTACAAGACCAACCAATGGGACAACTCTATTCATGACAAATCTGTTCTTGCCTTCCGTGGAGAGACTTGTCCTTTCCTCCGGCAAATTTATCCGCTATGTGGTCATCCCGCTTCATCTTCCCTGGATCTCCCATAGACGGTCCTTCTGCCCGTGTGTTCAGCTTGGCAGCGTTATTATCCCGAGGTTCAGAGATTCCCCTTGATTCTCTCTTCTTAGGGTCCTTATATCGTCGCCTAGACGAAACAATCCTTGCCATGAAAGAATTTGTTGGGAGGTAATCACTTTCCTAAATATATATATTTTATTTGTCTTCCCAACCGCACTTATTTTCCTTTAACCTTTTTCTTATTTGATTTTTTATTCCTTCAGGTATGATGTCAATTGTTTCATTCCATGCTCCTTTCTTCAGATTTTTCTTTTTGAATGCTTTTCGGGCTATTCCTCTAAGCAGAAGAAGAAGTCTCCTATTTTTTTCATCACCCAACGTAATTCCTCGCGTGGCACGTTGGATTGATCACCGACTTAGACTCGATAAAGTGCGGATCTGCGCATTTTCTTGATGATTATACTTTGTTCACCGCCTGTCCCTATACCATTGTTTCAGAGGGTTACTGACCATCTACCTCACTTTTACAAATTCGCCAATTTAAATACATACTCAAGCCTCAATGTAACCAAATTGAGTGGTTCTGCATACTATCTTGGTTCGTCTTTCTTCTGGCCTACACAGCTTCCTTACTTCCTCGAGAATAATAGTTTTGGCACTTTCAGATCAGTATTTTCTCTCACCGTCATGAGACAATTCGGATATGACCGAGAACGCCTTTTGGTCACACCCGCCGGGAAGTTATGAGGTCGCTTCTTCTCAATTTCGTCATGCATTCCCCTCTTTTATGGGCATTTCCGAGGCTACAAAGTGATCCTCATAGATCCTTCCTTTTGTAATAGCGAGATAATTCCGGAGCGGACGATATACTACTTGGCGAAACGTAATTATCGGCAAATAAATCTTAAAAGATGGGAGGATGATACCTTGATTTGTTCATTGCCGCTTTCTATTCCAAAACGCTCTCAATGGTGCCGATCGCTATGCTTCTCCTAAGACTAATATCCGTCCAACACTTTGGCCACCAAGATGGCCGATTGGTTGAGCACGAGGTCTTGATGCCTAAGTCTTTTCTTCCTCATTTAGCGGACATTCCTCCTCGAGGTGATCCGAATACTTTTCATGTACAAGCTCCCACTACTTCCACGAGTCTTCCACCACGGCTCCATTTCGTGTGTCTCTCCAAATTTCCTCCTGTGGATCCTTTGATGCCGAGGCAATGAGAGTTACTCGTTCTAAAACGAGTGGCTATTACTAATCGATTCTCAAGTAGCTCCTCCTATTGCTTCATTGTGGTTCCGGTCGGTAGCCTTCCTCCTATTAGGCTTATCATAAAGCCATTGGCAAAACGCCTCTTGATAGTCTTTGATTCTAATATCTTGCGTGTGAGGATCCAACCAAGAAACGCTTAGTAGAAATTTGGTAATATTTTAATTTTTTTTTTTACTTATGCTCATTTTTTCTTTCATCCTCAGTATTACTACTTTCACACATCGTTAAGTAATTGATTGGGTTTTTTTTTTTTTTTTTAGTTACCGTGGTCGATGAAGATGATGATGATGATGACGTTCCTCTTGAGCTTATTTGTAGTACAACCAATGAAAGCGGTCATGCGGTGGTTTCACTAGTCGTGAGCCTTCCCAACTCAGTCTTTATTGATATTGAGTCGTCTACTCCTCGTGATGATTGTGTTAGCTTTGGATGCTAAGGATACCTTATCCGATGTGAGTTCGAGTCCCGCTTTGGGTGATATGACTATTTCTTCACACCTCCCGTGATCGCTCCTCATGATGAGTGTGAAGATGTTGATGAGGTTCTTACTTCCCAGGGGAATCCTTCCGAAATTATTGGTGATGCTTCATCCTCCCGGAAGGATTCTACCGAGTTTGTGATCGCTTTCGGGAGGCGGTGTTGATAACATTCTGGGTGGGTTGAATAACATTCCCCTTTCTGTGACATCTCCCGACTCCTTTTCCATTTAATATATTGTGCGTATCCTTCTTTAATCAACATGTGATTTGTCTTGAATTTCCTTTCTTTCTTTGTTTTTAATATATTGTATTTTGACATTTTGTTTTTTCAGAGCGAGAAGATGAAAGACTTGCCTTTGCCTGTTGAGGCACTCGCTTTATTTGATGCTCTCCATCCAGATGTTTCCCACTCGCCATATAGTGACCTTGGTTATCCTCCAGGTGACCGAGGTTTCGAAGAATCCTCAGCCATACAGCATCTTTCTGCTCCTCCACCCCTTGACTCGACAAATTCAATGGTGGCTTCTGAAGTAGCTGCTACCCGAGCTTCCTTCAATCCAAATGGGGATCTTATTTCTTGGAGGGGTTTCCAGATATCATCTTCTAGTCGGAAAAAGTCCTGGAGCATCTCTAGCTCGGCCCCCAGATACTTGACCGTTAATTATTAAGGAGACTTCCACCCAAACCTTCTTCCTAGATCACCGCGGGCCTTATTTGTAGATTGCACACTCTTTCTTTATATTCTTTATGAAGTCGAGGACTTGAAGAAGTTTAATGATAAAGTAGACGCGACCTTACGACCATAGGTGTTGACATGTCTCCGTTTCGTGATAGATTGACTCTTCTCAAGTCAAATTTTGATCTTGTTTCATTATGTTCAGAGGTTGCTGTACGTAAGTGTGAAGATGAATCCTTTTCAGTGTAGTTTTCTGAACTTGATGAAGCCGCCAACAAATTGAAGATTCAGTCTCAAGATTTAGAGGGCCGACTTCGGAGGTAGAAATACCAAATGACGGACTTAGAGTCAACTACCCAACAAGTTAGGGAACTGAAAGCTGTAAATCTTAAGATTCGAGATGCTGCCATTGCTGGTTTAGAAGCTTTAGTTGTGCCTCCACTTCATTTTGATATGTCTTGGCCTTTAGATCATAACTTGTTGTAGTAATTTTATTTTTTCTTCGATTTCCTGTTTCAGAAACTCATTTACACATGTTTCATTTATCAAAATGTAGTTTCTTCAACCTTGTTGATTGCTTTTAATTTGAATGCTTCCTTAAAATTCAATATTTATCATTGAATCTCAAGTTATTCAAATTAATATTACAAGACAACCACAAGTAAATATGATTTTATCAAAAATATGTATATATAGTTTTCACAAACCAAAACTTGTCTTTATACTCCTTTTTTTTTTAAAGAAATTTAAAAATAACATTCAAGTATAAGTGAAAGTTTGTAAATTTATTGATAATAAAATTGCTTTTAACGAAAAAGCATAACGTTTCATTAGTAAATCTTGCTTTTGTCGAAGAAAGCATAACGATTGCTACTTTTAGAGGTAAAGTGTAACTTTCTTGCTTTTGTGGAATAAAGCATAACGTTTGCCACTTTTAAAGATAAAGTGTAACTTCCGGGGTTGAGGGCTTATACTTAGGTGCCTCAGTCACTTTTGAAGTTGAAAGTGTAACTGTCGAGGGCTGTTAATCAGGTTCCTCGATCACTTTTGAAGTTTGAAAGTGTAACTTCAAGGGTCATCACTTAGTCAGTGCCTTGATTACTTTTGAAGTTGAAAGTATAACTTTTTGTGATGCTCTTCTCATGTGTAATATTTCTTTACCCACTTCAAGTTCAATGGGCCTGAGACAGCATCTGATCCCACACGAGATATCTTCTGCAATACCTTTTTGGAGATCTCTCAGACCTATACTGAACGCCTTCCCATTTGGGGTAAAATTTAGTGGTTGGGTCCCCCTCATGACTTGAGTTGCTTGCTTTTGAGTACTGTGTCCCCACCGAGAATTGGTCGTGGTACTCATCTTCTGATTAGTATTGTCGTCATGCCTTTCATGGTACTTGCTCAAGCTTTTCTTTAGCCTTATCTCAAAATTCAACTAAGGCCTCCGTGGTCATTGGCTCGGCTTTCTTCCTCGACTAAGCTTCAAGTCTCATTCGAGTCAAAGGTATTTCTATTTCAAATGGCCAAATAAATTTCTTCACCATAAACCAAAGCATATATGGGGTCTCACCAGAGGCTTCCTTTTGAAGTTCGATATGCCCATAACGCTATTGGTAATTGTTCTACCATGTCTTCGATGATCGTCAGGGTTTTTGATAAAAATTTTTATCAAGGTTTTGTTTATAGCCTCTGCTTGTCCATTGCCTTTCGGGTAGTAGGGCGATGATTTGTAATGTTTCACCCTGTATCTTTCCATCAGATTTTTGACGTCCCTATTGATGAAGGGGGTTCCATTATCCGACAAAATTATCTTCGGGATCCCAAAACGGCAAATGATGTGCTCCTTGATAAAATTGGCCACTGCTGGTCCCGTGGCTTTCTTCAAGGGTATTGCCTCCACCCACTTTGTGTACATCTCGGTGGCAGTTAAAATCCATATATTACCCTTGGAATTAGGGTGAACAGGACCTATAAGATTCATTCCCCATGTATGAAAGGGCCATGGTGTTGCCAAGGTTCGCAAATCCACGGTGGGAGCATGGATCAAGTTTCCATGTATTTGACAAATGTGGCACTTTTTAACAAATTCTAGACAATCTCCTTCCATCTTTGGCCAGTAGTAACCATGATCGATAAGTTGTTTGTACAACTTGGCTCCCCATGGTGTTCATCCTCAGGCATTTGGTAAACCAAATCTTTGGCTTCACCTAGTTCCGGATAATCGTAGGGCTTGCCATTGAATCCCCTTCTAAATAATTCTTCGCTCGCAAGAAGAAACGTTGGGACTTCCTCTTGATTATAATTGCGTCCCTTCTTTTTGGGTGGGAAGAGTCCCACTTTGTAAGAACTCCACATAAGGGATTCGCCAATCCACTATGTCTTCAATGAAGGCGCATTCATCCTCCCTGTGGTATTCTTGGCATGAAAACACATTGGCGTTATAGGCATCCGCTTCCTTCTTCATTCCAGGCCAATAATACCTTGACGCCGCAACTTCTGCGATATGAGCTTATGTTCCGCTTAATCCGCGCTTCTCGCCATGCACTGTTGCAATACTCTCATCTCGCTTCCTCGCCTCCCTAAGCATCGTGTCAACACACCGCCCCGCTTTCTTTTTTGATACAAGACACCTTTGATGATGTTGTATTACAGAACTTCACAAAGGGTATTGTTCCTCCTTTGTTTGTAATTAATGGGAGATGTCGATCGCCAATCATCTATCATATCTTTGGGGAACAAATTTAGCACCGTGGTTGGGAGGGTTCTCTTCATTACCTTTACATCCAAATCCTCACCTTGGACATACACTCGAGACGCCATCTGCTTGCTAGTGCATCAGTTGTTTTTATTCATCCTCTTCTTGCACATATTCAATCACCACCTTCTTGAAAGCCTCCATCACCTTTTGTGCTACAGTTCGATATGGCGCCAAGATAGGTTCCTTCACTCCGAATTGGCCTCTTATTTGTTGCACTATGAGGTTTGAATCTCCTTGTACTTTAAGATGTTTGGCTCCTAATTCTTGAGCCGCCAACAACCCTAGTATGAACGCCTCGTATTCTGCTTCATTGTTTATGCAAGGGAAATCCAATTTGTATGACAAGGCCACTTCATTTCCTTCTTTAGTGGTCAACACCACTCCTCCTCCACCTTTACCTTCTACAGATGATCCATCAAAAGCCAAACTCCACCATTCTGGGCTCTCATTCATCGACTCGATTGATTCTACTTCTTCACCCGGAAGATCTTTAAAAGGGGGTTCATATTCTCCGTTTGGAAATTGAGCCAGCAGGTCTGCCAAGGCTTGACATCGGATCGCCTTCGGTGTTACACACTTGATATCGTACTCTGAAAGAATCATCATCCATCTGGCAGGTCTTCCTACTAATGCTGGCTTAGTTAATAGGTATTTGATTGAATCAGTTTTTGTTGCAAGCTTTACTTCGTGTGCTAAAAAATAATGCCGCATTTTTTGCGCAATGAATACCAATGCTAGGTAATGCCTCTCCACCTGTGAATACCTGGTTTCCGGTCCTCAGATTATCCGGCTAATGTAACATACGGGTTTCTCTTCTCCATCCACCTCCTGTGTGATCAATCCACCTATGGACTTCTTGGTAGATGTGATGTACAACTACAACGACATTCCTCTTTGTGGCACTACCATTGTTTGTGCTGAAGCCAAAATTCTTTTCACTTTCTTAAACGCCTGTTGTTGGTCTTGCCCCCAGTCCCATTGTGCCTTTTCTTTTAGCAATTTGCCAAAAGGTTCTGTGACTTCGGCTAATGCTGGCATGAATCTTCTCATGTATGAAACTTTCCCTAGAAAGCTCTTTAATTGTTTCTGCGTTTTTGGTGGGGGCATCTCTGTGATTGCTTTGGCCTTGCTTGGGTCCACCTCTAAGCCTCTATTGTGCACCAAGAAGCCCAAGAACTTTCCAGCCGTCATCCCAAAGGCGCACTTCTTCGGATTCATCCTCAATTTATACCTTCTACACTGCTCAACACTTTCCTCGTGTTCTCGCATACGAAGTTATCGCTTCTTGGATTTCACTACTATGTCGCCTATATAGTCCTCCACTATATCATGAATCATGTCATGAAATATGGCGTGCATTGCCCTTTGATAAGTTGCCCCTCAAGATTCTTCAACCCGAATGGCATTACTACATAGTAGAAATTCCAAAACCAGGTACGAAAGTCATTAACTCGTGCATTTTCTACTTGGACATCTTTATCCGATTGTAACCCACAAACCCGGCCCATGAATGACATCATCTCATGATTAGCCGTTGCATCTACCAAAGTGTCTATATTGGGTAATGGGTACATGTCCTTTCGGCGTATGCCTTGTTCAAATCTCTCAAATCCACACATATTCGTAGTCATTCCATTTGACTTCTTTACTAAAGATAATCTTTGGATAGCCATATTGGATGTTGAAATGGCTTGATGAACCCTACTTCCAAAGAAACTTCTTGATCTCTTCCTTTATTTGAGTTTCTACTTGGGTGCATAGTTGCGAGGTGCTTGCTTTTTCTCGGTTTCATTCCCTTGACTTATGTTTAGATTGTGCTCCACAAGATCCTTGTCGATTCCGGGCATCTCGTCAGTAATTCCAAGCAAAGACATCCCTATATTCTCGCAATAATTGTACAAGCTCCTCCTTCTGTTTAACATCCAGCTCCTTGTTGACATAAGTTGGTCTTGGAGTTCCTTCCTCTGTTGCCAAATTAACTTCCTCTAATTCATTTTGTTGAGGTTTTGGCCTATCCTCAAAACATTCTCGGTTCGGTTCTACCTTCATTGTTGTACAACTTCTTCTTCTTTATTATTGCTTTGGAGTGGGGACATCTCCGAGCCGTTGGGTTCACACGCCCAAGGGCTCTTCCCCTCAGATCGTCCACAATCGAAACACCACTTTTCCGCTCGGGTTTAATAACCCTTTCCATTTTGTCTTCTCGGCCATCCTCGGATCGTGCCATCCGCTTGGCATTTATTATATTTCGGCATCTTCGTGGTCTCATTGCCTTTTCTTTTCTTCTCTTCCTTCTTTCTAAGTCTACTACAATGGGCTTTTATTTTTGGAACATTCTCCGTGTTCCGAGGTCTTCTTCTTCTCTTTTTCTGTAGGCACGAACTTATCTTCCTGCACTTCCTCCCAGCTTACTAGTCTTAGAGAATTAGGCCTTGCAATCTGGTTCTCTCCTCTTCAAATGACATCATCAAAGAAAGTTGCTTGGTGATGTGCGCTCCTCCGGTCCAAAAGGATTCCGAGTTCTTTGGTACCTTTACTTCTCTCCCTTTCCAAATAGCTTTAAGGCACTGATGAAAGACCGAGGGTACTACCCCGTAGTCATTTTTCCAAGCCCTTCCTAGCAAGACATGATATGATGAATCCACCTAGGCAACATGGAACATTACAGGCCCTCGAATCTTCCCAACTTGCATGTCCACCTTAATGTGTCCCGTGGTTCTTGTGCTTTGTCATGAATCCCGTAATGTTCGCTTGTTCCTTCACAATCTTCTTCTCCGGCAGGCCTAACCGTTTGAACACGGTGTAGGGCATGATATTTACAGATGCTCCATTATCAATGAATGCCCTCCGCACCTCGATGCCATTGATTACTGCTGTCACATATAGCGGCCTGTTGTGCGGGTATCTTATCTCTCTATCAGCTTTAGAGAAAGATATCTTATTTTCTTCTTCCTCCATCGTCTTCACAAATCCTTTACTCGTGGCCATACAAGTCTCTTGCGTCTCAGCAGCTTTGATAATTACCCTGGTTGCCTCAATCCTTGCTTCCTTAGCCAATCCTATCTGATCAAAAAAATTTCTGAACTTGGCTCCGTTCATCAATGTCATCACCTGCAGGCCTGGATCACACTCCTCCTTTTCTTCCATCATCATCTCCACTTCTGGGCTTGTGCTGTGAATAACAGTGTTGCACGTTTCCTTCCATTTGTCGTTTGGCAGCGGCTTGTCATGAACACTCCTTTCCTTTCCAAGTTCAATCTCCCCATTTGCCAGCTTCTCGTGGAATATCCTCCGCAGTTATAAATAATCCATCGTTGAATGTCCCGTATTGGTGGAATACACGTAAGTCCGGTCTTCTTTTTATTTCTTCACATCGCAAATCTAGGCCTTGGGGTTTCACTACTCCATGTTCAACCCATTGTTCATACAAACCCACAATGCTTTCTCACTACATGTGATAGCCTCCGGGACTGGCTTTCTTGCATATTTGTCTCTAGGCTTTCCTCTACTTCGGTCAAAATTTTTCTCATGTTTCTCCCTCTTGCCCCCTTGTGGTTTTGACTAAGAGTCAGCCAGAGCCACAGTTGCTGTTCTCTTGCCCTTCCATGTAACCGTCGCATGGTTAGTGGGCAATGTCACGATTCCTCCCAAGTCCTGTGCAAAAGATGAGAGGTCGCGGAAGGAATCACAAGAAGCCTTGGTGATGAGGTGGGGCTTGAAAGAATCCAAGGCACCATTGTTGCAAATGTTTGACTAAGTTCTTTTCTTCAATCGGTTCTCAGACACATCATGCACGAGCTCAAACTCATCAACATAATCGACAACTCCTCATTCGGTTTCTGCTTGAACCCCATAAGCTCCACAATGGTTACTGCTTTCACATAGAAAAAATTTCTTGAAAAATTGTAATTTTAAGTCATCCCAATCATGGATCGACCCTTCTCCAAATTGTAGTACCAACTAAAGGCACTATCCACAAAGTCTTGTTGAATTCCCGCATCAACAAGTTGTGATTGTTCACTTCATTATCTCCGAGCCACGGAGACATCGACTCTACAAACCCAGCAATATGTTCCCTAAACCAAGAAGATAGGGCGACGCTTAAAAGCCGATAAGCAGCAGAGCGCTCACATTTTTTTTCTTTCACTTTCATTTTTAACATTTCCTTTCTCCCCGTTGTATTTTAGAAATCATGAGGGTGCTCAATATACCCTGTTGGGTAAGGTTGCCTCCCGAATGTGCCGCAGGTAAGGAGGAGTAAAGTCCAACTCCGAGGGTCGAGATGTCTGTCTGCTGTCGATTGATCACGTCGAATCATATCATCCTTCGTCACATACTGAGAACTTGAAGCATGAACTCTCCGGGTGTTGTGATATATTGTTGCGCGTCGGCGGTGTGTATGGTAGAAATTGGTTGATGAACACTTGTATCATGAATAAATTGGTATCTTGGTGGAAATTGTTGGCTCATTCATTTGGACATTGCTTGGAATGATTGGCATTTCAGACCGTGAAAATGATGGAATAAGAATTGAGATGATATTTGCACGAGGTTGGCTTCGCTTCCATCCTAGGTTGTGGCACGCCACCACCGTGCTCGGGCTTCCAAGTTGATTATTGGAACCGATTGACTTTCCGATTAATGGAGGTACAATCTGGTTCTCTTTGTCGTTATTACCATTATTGTTGTCTTCCACACCGCTTGTTCCCCATGTGAACTTCCCGAACATGGCCTTGAAAGTGGAATCAGATCAACCGCCGTGGAAATTCCCATCTCCTCTTGCTTCCTTTGCATTTCCGGCATCATGGCCATCATCATTCCTTGCCGCTTCTCATGCTTCCTTCAATGCCTTAAGCATTTTCAGGTTGACAAAGATTCGTTGGGTCTCCACCGCATCCTCGCCTTGCCTTCCTCAAGACTTTGTGTTGTTGTTGATTGGCCATATGTGGTGATGTTGAACTTCCTTCAAGCGTCTTGATAAGTGGTTGGTCAAAATCCAAGTTTGCGCTTTGGAAAGCTTGAGTGGCTTGCCTTGAACCGGATCTGGTGAGGTAATGCCGTTTGTTTGTTGGTTAAGCTCTCTTCCTCGTAGTTCTCCCACTTCGAGTTGTGGGCATACCCTTCACGAATTCTATACCTCCCCCAGTGAGTCGCCAAATAAATGTGGGCAAGAAATCGTACTCTTCTAGGTTAGGGGTTTCGTGTTGGTGAGGAGGAGAGAAAATCACAAAGAAAGACTTTTATTGATTGGTTGATCAAGAGGGAGAACGACAGTGGGCTATTACTTCAATGACGCGTGGCGTAACCCCTAGAATCCGGAACTGTGTTAGGGTTATTGGGATTCCAAGTGCCTTCTCGAGTGTCCTTTGAGTTTAGAGAATGTCCAAACCCTTTGGTGCTTTTAGGTGGAATCTCCAAGCCTTTAAGTCACCAAAAGGGTCTCTTTATCTTCCGAGAGTTTGAGTCGTGAGTCTGAAGAAAGTCCCTTCCAAATGAAATGGAAGGGGTATTTATAGGTTTTTCGAAAGTAGTCATGTGCGAGCAGACATGCCTTCGTGTAAATTTCGAAAATACCTTTAGTCATTGTGAGTAATGCCCATATTGCCTTGTCATTCAGCCACCAAATCCAATCCTCAATCAATTCCCAAAATGAGCCAGCCTCCACGAGTCTTCGCCTCGGGACACGTGGAGGCTTTTCCCTGTGTCAGCCCATTTATTCCTCGACTTTTCCGTCTTTATTTTATTAGATTATGCAAACCCTAATTTGCGCATTTAATGAGGTCGTGAAACCTAATTGCGCATTTAAATCAATTAAGTCATGCGAACTCTAATTTTACATTTGGACCAACACAGTGTTATAAAGATAATTTGCGAAGCGGACCTAGACTTTAAAAAAAAAGTTTTCAACAAAAAGTAATTTTATGTAGCCAAAGTTATAATATATATTTAAATGAATAACATATTATCAATTAGTTCAACAATCGGTGATAACTTCCAAAAAAATATATCTCAAAAGTTGTTTCAAATAAAAAGTTATTGACAATTTTGTTAACCACACACATATATATATAGATATGTTTGTATTACTTCCATTAAAAATTTAAGAACAATTAGAAAAAGTATATATAATTGATGTAGAAAATCCTAAATTAAAAAATGTGCTATTTAAATCTTGGAGGTCGATTACTGTTGTTATAGTTGATCATGAAAAAAAAATATTTTTGTTTTTAAAAAAAGTAGAGGGGAAAACAATTAATCTTGAGTGTCTAAATTTAGGCCAAATCGAGGCGCTTAAAGGGCATAAGCTGGACTTAGTGAGCGCATAGAAGGATTTTTAGAAAACTATATATATATATACGTATTAGTTAAATTGGTAGTTAAGGTTTAGAGTCTTAACTTCTTTTTTGCATTAAAATTAAAGAGTAAATCTTGTTTAGAGGTATTGATGAATCGTTACTAAAGTAAATTGGTTAAGAAGGTTAAAGAAAAATTCCCTTGAGAAGTCGTCAGAGAATTTCTTTTTTCTATTTGATCTGGAAAAGCTTGAAGCTCATAAATCACTTACTTTTTGCAATCAATGGTTTAATGCCACACACACATATATATATATATATATATATATATATATTTATTTTACTAGAACTTTTGATTCTTTGTTTATAAATACAACGTACTTGGCTTAAATGCAATCAGTGATGTGTTTGGTTACTATAAGATCTCTTGGAAAAGCAAGCAGACGTGGAGAATGGGATTCTCCCTCTTCTAAGCTTAGTAAGTAGTACTGTTAGCTCTTTGTTATATTTTATTAAAAAACTAATTAATTCCATTTACTTCCTCCATAACTAAAAAGAAAAAAAAATTAAATCATCCTTCAGTTCCTGATTATAATATTAATTTTTAACTTTTAAAATTAATTCAAATTTAAAAGTGATATGATTAAGTTAATCTTTTAAAATAGTATACGTACTAAACACTATAACTAGTAATTATTTTTAGATAATATGCAATATTTTTATTGAAAAGAAGATTAAATGAATTTATGTTAAATTTTAAATTTAATAATACTTAAATTGACTTTAAAAGAAATTAAAATTATTATTATATTTTAGAACTGATGAACTATTATTTTCTTTTATTTTCATAGGCATCCAACCCCAAAGCACCTCCTTAAAATTTTAAAAGTATACATAGAAGCTAGCTAACTATCACTTGAGTAACTCCTTGAGATTAGTTTCTTTTCATTAAGATTTGCATTGGGTACAATATTTCGATCAACTTTTAAAGTATTACTATCTTATGTACGTTCCATAAATAAGTCTTATTTATAAAAAATAATTTGTTCCACAAAATGAATATATTTTTTTTTCTTGTTGATAGTAACATTAAATAGCACAATATTATTATAAAAGTTGTCATCACAATTTCATTTAAGTGTTATTATTAAACTACCAACTTATTATTTAGGGATAGTATATAGGTACGTAGCTTTTGAATATTTTTTTTAGGCTAGAGGAAGTAGGTATTTTGTTTGCATTGGAACAAAAGCGTTTATGAAATTTGATCATTGGAGAAATGATTCGTAGATTTGTCTTTTCCATCCAGTCTAGGAATGCAAACATTTTTCTTGAGGCCAGTACTCATGCAAGCATTAATTTCATCCATTATACTTCTGGTTGCTTTGGAAATACCTGCGAACCGTACAGGAGATATATATATATATATATATATATATATATATATATATATATAGAGAGAGAGAGAGAGAGAGAGAGAGAGAGAGAGAGAGAGGAGGTGGGGTGGGTGGGGTGGGTTGGGACACTTTAATTAGGTAGGTGACTCGGCAACTAAAAATAGGAAACTAAAGAAATTGTGTTTTAACCAGAAATATGAAAAATTAGAATCACGTTCTGAAAATATTTAAGATCGAGATGGAGCATTTATGTACATGCATATATACATACATTATTATTCGCTCGCTTTCGACGAAAATAAATACTCCCTATTAAATATTTTTTTAGAGTTAAGTACACTTATTAAGAAATAACACAAAATATCTTTTGTATTCCTAATTAATTATTTCTCTCTCCACAATGGTCCATGGAATTACATTTACTAAGCATATTAAATAGAGGGGTAAATTACGAAAAAATAGTACAATATTGCATAGGAATTCCAAAACGACACTTATATAAAATAAAATGAAATTCTCTAAAAAGACATTTAATATAAATAGGAGGGAGTTAAAATAAAGGATCTAGCAGGTGTATAATTAGTTGTGCTATCTATCTCATTCTCCATGAAACACGAGGATCTATCTAACAGTCGTGGCCATTTCAGCATCGTAAATATAGCATATCTGCACATAAGAATATAATTAACATTATTATTGATCATTTATATACATACACTTTTAGGATGGGTACACATGCATTTCATTAAAAAGACTTGTGGTTGCAGTTGCTTTCGCCAAAAAAAGATAAAAAAAAAAACAGGTTTTTCACACTAATATATAGTTATGTCTGCCTATAATTTATTTATTTTATAATTACAAATATTTGGTTTTATAATTTAATATGTCTATATATATATATATATATATATATATATATATATATATATATATATATATATATAAAAACTTCGATTATTATATGCAAAATGTGAAAAATCAAATGGAACTCTTGATTAGTCATAAAAACATTTCATTATCAAATTAAAATGTGATCTTTGCAAATTTTCATATGCCTAATAAGAAAAGTAAATAAAGAAAAGAAACATTAATCCTTTTTGGACGGCGATACTATTATAGGAGTCATCGATAAGAATTGAGAGTATTTTGTTTTGAGGGAGCAATAATTTTGAATTAACTAAATAAATTTATTCAGAAAAGGACAAAGATATTAGTTAGTGACGTAACTCTCTAGTCTAGTAATTAGGGAATCCGGATCCTGTGTGAGGATCTTGTGAAGATGGTTGTGAGCTATTGGATCTCTATCCAATGACTCACAATATATCAAAATATATATATCAAATATATATTAAATATATTGTGAATCATTGGATGGAGATTCAATGGCTCACAACAAAACCCTCGTACCATCCTCACAAAGCACAGAAGATCCATCGTAATTAGGACATTAGAATTCGGATGGTAGTATGAGGAGCGACACAAGTCATGGAGGGATGATGATAGAGAAATCCATATGGAATTAACAGCTGCCTAACTAAATACTACTACTACTAAAGTACTGCTGTATGTACCATTTGTTAATTTTGTATTTATTATTAATTAGTATACATAGAATCACGTTCATAATTTTTCATTATCATGTCATAATTATTAAATTAGTAATATATTATTTTTTAAAAAAATATGTAATAATAATATATTTTTAAAATACATTTATAAAATATTATAAATGAGACTCGTTTTTGTAAAATGCAACTTGAGTAATGAATTATAAATGTTTGACTCTTGTTCATTTAAGTATGACCAGAAATGGAGACGTGAAAGATACAAATTTGCTTTTGTTACGTTATATATATATATATATTTACTTTAATTACTTGGGTGGGAAGAAGACTTGTCAATCCGTACTCACTATACATAGTATAAGATAAAATAATTAAATATACTATACATTCGGAATAATATAGATTATTCTGAAGTACATTTTTTTGTATATTTTTCGTCATTATCTTTTTTTTACATTATCATAATATCACATTTTAAATTTGAATCATAAAATAAAGACTAATTCATTTGAAATAGAGAGGATCCTAATTCAAACTTTAGTGGCCATCATGACTCATGAGCAATGCCAGCACGTGACAATAAACTTTGTAAATTGGTTATTGCCATCCATTCTATTGGTGCACTCACCATCATTTTGTATTGTCTAATTTGGGAGTAGGTAACATAAAGTTTACTTCATGTCTAATATAATGTTGACACGCAAATAGAGAGATCACGTTTTTGTCTGTGTGTCAGCATGCACTGTATTGAACATAAAATAAACTTATCATTAAGTTCACTTCATACTAACCCGATATCTCTAATTTTGGTAATATAAAATAAATGATATACCTAAATCAAATGCTCTTGGTCATGTTCCAAAAAGTCTTCCATAAAAATCATAGAAATCTTAAATTCAAGAAATGGGTTGATGGTTTTGAAGGCCATTGATGGGTTTGTCTAAGCCCAGCTCAGCCAATAATAAAATTGGCACAAAATTCACATCGTCTTAAGCCCAAACCTTGGAGCAAGGTACTAGGACTGAAGTTTTTAAACCAAAGGAATGACTGTGACGCCCCCAAAATAGGTATACATCACTCATTTTGAGTTGTCAATACATGGTACAGAAACAACTACAACTTTATTATTACAACAAGAAATCGTGAGTTTGAATACAAATATTATCTTCTGACAATATCTATACTCAAATAAATCCTCATCATATTTATTGATACATTATTTTACAAAATGGTGAGGACTACTAAACAACTCTCTTTAGAACCTTCATTCCATACCCGACTCAGACTCGCTATATTCTCGCCTCCCGAGAAGAAAAATAGAAACAAAAAAGAAAAGGTGAGCTCAACTAGCCCAAAAAAGAATATTATGACTAAGATAATATACAACAAATTATCGTTAGTCTTCAACAGGAAAAATCTAATAGAATACAATAGACAACAAGTTTTAAATCTATATTCACAATGAAATAATAATTCATTAGAAGAGTTAAGTAGAGAATGCAAACTACTATCTTCTATGTATGAATTTAAAAGTTCATCGCTCATCTTTTATCCCCTCATAACATCAATCAATATATATCTAGAATCAAATATTCATCTTTTTTTTCTACAGCCAAAGATATTCATCATTGGTCATGTTCATCTAAACATCCGCTCATCTTTGCACTACAAAAGCCAAAGATATTCATCGAAATCATTCATCTTTGCACTACGGGCCAAAGATATTCAATAATATCATCATTTAAGACCGAGGATGATGAAAATATTTTTAAAGAAAAACGAATCCAAAGAAACAAAATGACAAGGATCGAGGATTAAGGATTCGTACTTTATTTTATCCATGTCCAAAAATACCTCAAAAATAATCATAGTGGTGTAAAATTCAAGAATGATCAAAACATGGATACAATCAAAGCTAGTATCCACAATAGATATTTTAGATTTAAAAGGAAAATTTTTATTTTTCAATGAATAAAGGCCATATTCGTGAATAAAGGTCGTGATACGTGAATAAGAATCTCACACCACCAAAAGTTCCAAATTTGATAAAAACTCAGATCAATATTTCAAAGATAATGATATTGAAGAAATAATATCATTACGAAAAAAAAATATCCCTTACCTCGAAAGATCAAGATTTAAATTAAAACAGGATATAAAGTTAGACTCGAACTTGCACCGTATAAAGCAATACTCAAAATATACTCAAAATACTCACAAGAATACGCCGATAATATAGAGAGAAAACTTCAGCTTCGTGTGATTTTCAATTCTAACCTAAGCACCCTATTTATAGGAAAATGCTTAGAACACCAAAGTAGAAAATTTATTAAATATTATTATATTTTTCCAAAATCTCATACGCACACTTCTTCCAACTGATTTTAGCCTCTATTACATGTTACATAAGGGCCACAAAATGAAAAACACGTTTTGTAATTAAAAATATTTTAAACTTCCAAAATCAATTATTTTGAACTTCGAACTTCAATAATTCACAATAAATAGCCCTTTTATCGTAAAAATTTGAATCTCATGACTTATTATAGGAAATTCCATTATCTACAATTTTGCGTAAGGAAGTTTTTCCAAATTCCAAATAAAAATTGATCAAATCCACAAACCAGACGATTTTACAAAAGCTATAATCAAATTTAAGTCAAGAAATGGGGTCCATGTACACATAAAACATGCTTTAAATATTTTTGATAACAAAAATACTCCTCCTCCACATATACTCATATATCCCACATTCATCGTAAAAATATCATCATTATTATATTATTAAAATATAATAATATATTTAAATGAATTATTTTATCGTAAAAGATAAAATTTTAATTTTCAACAATTGTCACATTAAAATTTTCTCCATCTATATCCACATAAAATTAATATTTTCCTCATCATATGAATCAATAATTAATTATTCACAAATAATATTACGTAATCATAATATCGACATCCGCATAGCCTCCTCAGAGGAAGAGGGGGCTTTCCAATAAGAATTTCTCCTTATCGACGCCCAATTAGGTGACCAAACTTCTCCTTAGATGTAACTTTCTAGACATTGCCAATAATGTTATCTAATAATATTATTCGAGATAATATGAATTATTGCTTCGATAATGAAAAAATCGCAGAATGACAATTATCAAAACAACAAAGAATATAAAATATCAACGTAGCAATTATTAAATCAATAAAATAAAATACTTTGAATAAAGAATTATCGTAACCATTATTGAGTAGTGGCCTTCTTACGTAAGAATCAATAATTGGTGCAATACCGCCATCTTCGTGTTTTAACCAATTTAGTATTTTAACAAAGATTAATTGTGAATAACTACTACGTTTTTTTTAACAACTTATGTTTGTCGCTTTTCTTTATCAATCGCTTTCCTTTATGGGGCCCATAAAAGATCACTACCGTCAGCATTTAATATTCCCTGACAAAGAAGAATATTCCACGACCAAACGAATATTCCCCCGAACAACAATGAATATTTTATAACCACTTGTTTATTTTGAAATATTTATGCGTTTTACCCATAACTATCCACATTAATCAAATCAACCCTTACTATTTCAAAATAATAAATAGAGAAAATTAAATTTCATTAATAATAAGTTGGGGTCTTACAACCTCCCCCTCCTTATGAAATTTCGTCCTCGAAATTGACGTGACGACTCGGTATTTTCGAAAAGTGAGGATACCTCGCTTTCATTTCCGCTTTCTAATTCCTGTGTCATTTCCTCTATAAAGCATGATTCCTCCACAAAACTTTAACTTGTGGTATGACCTTTGTCGCGTAGGACATGCTCCTTCATATCCAAGATCTTGACAGTACCTCTTCATACGTTAAGTCTTCTATTATCTCGTCCGGCTCTAACTCTATAACGTGGTTCGGTCTTTCACATATTTACGGAAGTACGTGATATGTGAAACACATTATGAACACGAGACATACTTTGAGGTAACGCGAGTCTATAGGCTACATTTCCTACTTTCGGTCAAGAATTTGAAATGGACCAATAAATCGTGGATTGAGCTTTCCTCTCTTCCCAAATCTTGTAACTCCTTCCATGGAGCAACTCGCAACAATACATGATCCCTATACTAAATTCCACGCCCTTTCGATGAAGATCCGCATAACTCTTTTGTCGATCTTGTGCCGCTTTGTATCGTTGTCGAATCATTTGGATCTTTTCTAGTCATACGTCTTAACTTCGGGTCCCAACAATGTTGCTTCACCCACCTCATCCCAACATATTGGAGAGCGACACTTTCGTCCCATATAATGCTTCAAATGGAGCCACACCTATACTTCATGTGATAATTGTTGTTGTAAGAGAATTCCACCAATGGTAAATACTTATCCCAACCGCCTTGAAGTCTAGAACACATAGTCTTAATAGATCTTCAAGAGTTTGAATAGTCCTCTCGATTGTTCGTCTGCTTTGAGGATGGTATGCGAATCAATCGTAAAACCGTGCCCATAGCTTTTTGCAAGCTAACCCAAAATCTTGAAGTGAATCTTGGGTCACGATCCAAACTATGGATACCGGCATGCCATGCAACCTCACAATCTCATTTACATATATACTAAAGAAGACGCTCAAGGAATAAGTCTCCCGTGATCGGCGAAAAATGAGCGGAACTTGGTTAATCTATCAACAATAACCCAAATGGCATTGATGCCTCGAGAAACCGTGGGAAGACTCA
The DNA here is from genome assembly GCA_020205605.1 of Panax ginseng. Taxonomy (NCBI): domain Eukaryota; kingdom Viridiplantae; phylum Streptophyta; class Magnoliopsida; order Apiales; family Araliaceae; genus Panax; species Panax ginseng. Next base: position 100,614,143 of record CM035147.1, read on the forward strand.
GTAATTGAAATCCATGGTAATGTGTTCCCACTTCCATTTCGTAATCTCAAGTGGTTGCAACGGACCCTTAGGTACTAGATGCTCCGCCTTTACACGCCGACAAGTTAAACACATCGAGATAAACTTTGCAATCTCTCTCTTCATATTGTTTCACCAAAATGTATGTCAAGATCACGATACATTTTCGTACTTCGAGATGGATTGCAAATGGTGTATTGTGTGCCTCCATCATAATCTTGTACTTCAAATCGAGTCGTTAGAACACAAAAGTCCGGAGTGGACTCAAGTATTCCTTCTTCATCAATTCTAGCTTCCTAATAACACCTTCTTGTACTTTCTTCTTCATACGCATCGCCTCGGCCTGCCTTTGGTGGCTTGAGCAACCTTAACTTTTTCTATTAAAGTTGGCTCTATGTGTATACTTGACATCATCGCACTCATTCCCGCATATGATCTTCTACTCAACGCGTCACCACCACGCTCGCTTTTCCGTGATGGTATTGAATAGTGTGGTCGTAATCTTTCAACAACTCAAGCCAACGTCGTTGCTTGCATGTTGAGTTCCTTTTATGCGTGAAGAAATATTTGAGGCTTTTATGGTCTTAATATATCTCCACTTTCTCCCCATATAGATAGTGCCTCCAGATCTTTAAATAAAAACGATCGCCGCTAACTCTAGATCATGAGTAGGATAATTCCTCTCATACTTTTGTTATCATCGCGAGGCATAGGCTATGACTTTCCCACGCTTGCATGAGAACACATCATAACCCTTTTTGCACAAGCATCATTGTAGATAACAAATCCATCCGCATTTAGATGGTATTGTTAGACAGTACAAAATGAGTCTCCTCTTGAGCTCTTGGAAACACTTCTCGCATTCCTCGCTTCCATACGAATTTATATCTTCCGAGTCACCGAGTTAATGGAGTAGCGATTCAAGAAAATCCTTCCACGAATCTCCGATAATAACCAAATTTAAGCTCGAGTTACGTCGATTTTGGCCACCGAATTTTGGTTGCTCCCAACTTTGTATTGCTTCAATCTTGGCACGGGTCCACTTGGATACTCCATGTTTTGACACTGACGTACCCAAGAAATGCTACTTCCTCGCCGAACTCGCATTTCTTCAATTTGGCATATAGTTTGTTTTCACGAAGCCTTTGGAGTACCAAACTTTCAAATGGTGTTCATGATCTTCACGACTTTTGGAATATATGAGGATGTCATCAATAAAGACAACAACGAATTTATCCAAATATTCTTTGAATACTCGATTCATCATATCCATGAAAGTCGCAGGGCATTAGTCAATCCAAAAGACATGACTATAAATTCATAATGCCCGTCTGAGTTCTAAAGCGCGCCTTTGGAATATCCTCGCCTCTAATCTTCACCGATGATATCCGTAATCTAAGATCGATTTTTGAAAAGAATTGTGCTCCTTTGCAATCGGGTCAAACAAGTCATCAATACGAGGTAGAGGATACCTATTCTTAATAAAGACATGGTTCAATTCCGATAGTCAATACAAAGTCGCATACTACCGCTTTTTCTTTCTTACTTAATAAAACAGAGCACCCCAAGGAGATGTACTAGATTTAATGAAACCGATGTCCAACAACTCCTCGTAGTTGGACCTTTAACTCCTCAAGTTCAATAGAGCCATTCGATATGGGGTTTTAGAAATGGGCTTTGTACAAAGTTCAAGATCAATAAAGAATTCAATTTCACGTTCGGGGTAGACCGGGAAGTTCTTCAGGAAATACGTCAGGAAAGTCAATAACAACATGAATATTATTCAAATTTGACGTGTCTTTATACAAATCCATAACATGGGCTAATAAAGCTTGACATCCGCTTTTCAATAAACGAATAGCTTTATGATTAGATATGATGATGATTGATTTTAATGGTTTAGTTGCTTGAATTAAATACAACAGTTGGTTAGAATATGAAACTAACAACCTTACGAAAATAATCAATTTTGGCATGATGAGTAGTTAACCAATCAATCCCTAAAATCACATCAAAAGCAAGTATCTTTAAAGAGATATGGTCAATGGTAAAGGTGATGGTGCCAACTTGAATCAAACAAGATTTATAAACAATGTGGATGTGATGAAAGTTTCTCCTAACGGAGTTTCCACAGATAAGTCAAAGTCTAATTTCTCCTGAGTCAAATTTAAACGCTTGAGCACAAGTAGGAGATAAATGAATGGGTAAAGACCTGTGATCAAGTAAAGGTATAAACTTCGCAAGAATTTATAAATAAACTTACCCGTGATTACCTCGTTTGGGTTCCTCAGATTTTGACCATTCACAACAAACGCTTCTTCCGAGAACCGCTTGACTTTGACTTTTACGGGATAGTCTTTTGAGTCACCGTCCCTCATTAACTAGGTTTCGCCATCAGTATAATCTCGAAAGCGATATGTCCTTCATTTCCATAATTATAGCATACCTTGAACTGTTGTGGGCGGTTTGACCGATATGTCCTCTTTCCGCATTTATAGCATATGACCGGTGGTCGTTTCCTCCCTTAAACCAGATTCTTCGCAAGCATTGTCGCCTTCACATGGTCGTTGTTAAATCTCCTCTTTTAAAATCTCCTCTCGACTCGCTTCTTCTATTTTCATGGCCATGATTACCACCGTAGTGGTTACCATTTTTGTCCGCCTTTTTCTTTCTCCACCGGTTATCGTTGTTTTGTTGATCGCAATCTCCTGGTATGATTCTCGATTGTGGTCCCTCGGTTGACCGTGCGTCTTGCGTTATCTCGCCTAATAATTGAGCCTGCTTACAACATCCGAATAGAGAGAAATTTTATGAGAAATGAGATATTGTCGATCTTTGGGTTTCAAACCTCTCGAAACATCCGCGTCATCTCGCTTCCTCATTCTCCACCAAATGAGGTGCAAACACGGATAACTCTGCAATCTTTGCCTCGTCTTCGAGACACCGCCATGTTGTTTTTGTTCTAATCATGAACTCCACTTCCTTCATATATATTTAACACTTTCGTGAAAGTATTTGTCATTAAATAGTTTCAAACGCCTCCCAAGACATCTTTGAGTGCGGTTTTGATGGAGTACGCTTCACGCATTCCCACCAAGAATCTCGCCGCCATTTTAACATAAAGGTGGCGAATGGAACCTTCTGTTCTCCGTGCATCCCAAGACATCGAATATCTTGGTAATTTGCTTGACCCATGTTTCCGCCATGATCGGATCTCGCTTTCCCTTAAATTCGTGGTCCCAACTCTTTGAATCTGCTTGGTGTGACAACCCGTGAATTGCTATCATTTCTCCTCAGATTTTAAACACGAGTCCTCTCTCGTCGATTTTGCATGAATCGCAAAAAGCTTCTAAAGATCCCCTCGTTCATCATCTCGCTTTTGGTGGTGTTGTTCACGGGAGGAACATTGCCACTGTTGCAGACGTTCTCCTCGTTGATGAGTACAAAGGCTCTCCTACGGTCTCATTTCAATCTGTTAATATTCTCAATTCGACATTCTCAAATCATCGCATAAAAACAAGGGTTAATTAAGAAATCAATATATCACATAATATCCCTATATAATTGACCAACTAACAAATAAGCTTAGGTAGGACACACTAAATAAGGATTTACTTGTAAGACCCCAACTTATTATAAATAAAATTGAATTTTCCTTTATTCATTATTCTAAATTAATAAGGGTTAATTTGATAAAATTCTTTGGTTATGGGTGAAATATGCAAAGTTTACAAAATAAGCAAGTGGTTATAAAATATTCATTATTGTTTGGAATATATTCGTTTGGTCGTGGAATATTCCTTTTGTTTGAATCTCCGTATTTACGGCCATAGCCATCATTGGGGGCCCATAACTGAAAAACGGTTGGATGAAAGAAAGCGACAAAGATCGAGTTTTATAAATAATCTACAGAATTGTTACCGCTTAACACTTGTTGGGTTACACCGGTGGTTAAAATACAAGAATATGCGTCAGGTTAAAGAATGACACTACCGGTATTGCACAAGATTGTTGAATTATTGATCCTTACGTAAAAGGCCTTTACTCAATAATTGTTACAAATGAATTCTTTCGCTCAATATTATATTGATTCAATAATTCTTTGCGTTGATATTTGGTATCACCGTTGTTTCAATAATTGTCATTACACAAGATTTTCCATTATCAAATCAATAATTCATATTATTTGAATAATATTATCGAGATAACATTATTGGCAATGTCTAGAAAGTTACGCCTAAGGAGAGGTTTGGTCACCTAATTGCATGCTAGCCAAAGTAGTGAGAAATCCTTATTGGAAAGCCCCTCTTCCCCGAACCCGCCCCATGCGTTTGTTAGTAATGTGATTCTATAATATTATTTGTGAATAATTAATTATTGATTTATATGATATTAATTTTATGTGGATATAGATGGAGAAAATTTTTAATGTGACAATTGTTGAAAATTAATATTTTATCTTTTTCTCGATAAAATAATTCATTTAAATATATTATTTTAATAATATATTAACTATGATATTTTTATAATGAATGTGGGATATATGAGTATATGAGGAGGTAGAGTATTTTGTGGCATTAAATGTTTAACATATGTTTTGTGTGTCAGTGGACACAATTCTTGAATCAAAAATTGATTATAGGCGTAAAATCGCTTCATTTATGGATTTCGGATAATTTCTGTTTTGAATTTAGAAAAACTTCCTTCTGCAAAGTTGTAGAGAATTGAATTTGCTATAAAAAGTCGCGAGATTCGAATTTTCTGACAAAAGGCCTATTTATCACCGAAATAATTGATTTTTGAAAGTTTTAATTATTTTATATAACAAAAACGTTTTTGTGGTTGTTGGCACATGGGTGGCTGATGTTTTTGACCAAAGAAGGCATGCTAGAGTTTTCAAAACATGTGGGTAGGAATTTGGAATAAATAATAATATATTTTATTAATTTAGTCTCCTTTGGCGTTCTAACATTTTCCTATAAATAGAGGGCTAAGTTAGAATTGAAAATCACACTGAAACTAAGTTTTCTCTTTTCTCTCTCTATATTATCGAAATTATTCTTGTGAGTATACTTTGAGTGTTGATATACTAAGTGCGAGTTTACACAAGACTATACCGAAATTCAATCAGAAGTACGGTTATTTTGAGGTAAGGGATGTTATTTCTTTCGCAAATGATATTATTTTCTTCAATATCATTATGCCAAAATCTTTGTTGAACTTTTTATCAAATTTGGAACTTTTTCATGTCGGGTTACTTATTCATGAGTTACTATTCACGAAAGTTACTATTCACGAGTTCTTATTCACGAAGTTACTTATTCACGAAGCGTGAAGATGTTTTTTATGAAATTTCTATCTTTTTGTGTTTGGGTTACTATTCACATATACTAAAGACTATTCACGATATCTGGCCTTATTCACCGAAAAATGAAAATTTTTCTTTTGTCCAAGATGTCTATTTTCATTTACTATCTTTGATTGGATCCATCTTTTGATCGTTATTTTTGAGTTACGCTTCAAAATCGCTTATTATGAATTATTATTGATCTTGGATAAACTGTTGTATGAATCCCTAATATTTGTCCTTCTATATCATTTGGATTCGTTTCTTAAAAATGTTTTTCATCATCCTCGATCCTTAATGGTGATACTTGATGAATATCTTTGGCCTCAGTAGTGCAAAAGATGAATGATTAAATGATGAATCTCTTTGGCCCGTAGTAGTCTGCAGATGAGCAGTGTTGAGATGAACATGACCAACCGGTGATACAAATGAACATCTTTGGCCTGTAGTGCAAAGATGATTAAAGATGTATATTGATTGTTATTCTGAGGGATGAAATATTGATGATGGACTTTTAAATCTTAGAAGACAAGAGAATTCATTCTCTACGTGACTCTCTCTAATGGATTCTTTGTTTCATTGCATTTGTTGATCTAAAACTTGTTGTCTATTGTATTACTATTAGATTTTTCCTGTTGAAGACTAACGATAATTTGTTGTATATTATCTTAGACATAATATTCTTTCTTGGGCTAGTTGAGCTCACCTTTTCCTTTTTGTTCCATTTTTTTCTCGGGAGGTGAGAACATAGCGAGGATCGAGTCGGGGTATGGAATGATGGTTCTAGGAAGATGTTTTAGTTGTCTCACTATTTACGTAAAATAGTGTATGAATAATTAATGAGGACTTATTTGGGTGTGTATATTGTCTGAAGACAATATTTGTATTTAAACTCACAGATTGTATTGTCGTATTCTACACGACATCTCATTATCAAAGTTGTAGTTTTCTTTCTATACCATGTATTTTGCACTTTCGAATGGGTGTTGTATACCTATTTTTAGGCGTCACATTACTCGCCTCTCCCTCTCTAGTTCTATTCCCCGATGTCCGTCGGAGATCATATCCCTAAGCTCGATACCAATTGTGGCGCCCCCAAAATAGGTATACATCACCCATTCTCGAGTTGTTAATACGGGTACAAAAACAACTACAACTTTATTATTACAACAAAGAAAACTGCTGTGAGTTTGAAGACAAATATTATCTTCTGACAATATCTATACTCAAATAAATCTTCATCACATTTATTGATACATTATTTTATAAAAATGGTGAGGACTACTAAACAACTCTCTGTAACCTTCATTCCATACCCCCACTCGTACTCGCTATATTCTCGCCTCCCGAGAAGAAAAAATGGAACAAATAGAAAAGGGTGAGCTCAACTAGCCTAAGAAAGAATATTATGACTAAGATAATATACAACAAATTATCGTTAGTCTTCAACAGGAAAAAATCTAATAGAATACAATAAACAACAAGTTTTAAATCAATATTCGCAATGAAATAATAATTCATTAGAAGAGTTAAGTAGAGAATGCAAACTACTATCTTCTATGTATGAATTTAAAAGTTCATCGCCTATCTTGTATCCCCGTAACATCAATCAATATATATCTGAATCAAATATTCATCTTTGCACTACAGTGCCAAAGATATTCATCACCGGTCATGTTCATCTAAACACTGCTCATCTTTGCACTACGCCAAAGATATTCATCGAAAATCATTCATCTTTGCACTACAGTGCCAAAGATATTCAATAATATCATCATTTAAGATCGAGGATGATGAAAAATATTTTTAAAGAAACGAATCCAAAGGAAACAAAATGACAAAGATTAAGGATTAAGGATTCGTACTTTGTTTTATCCATGTCCAAAAATACCTCAAAAATAATCATAGTGGTGTAAAATTCAAGAATAATCAAAACATGGATACAATCAAATCTAGTATCCACAATAGATATTTTAGGCGAAAAGGAAAATTTTCATTTTTCATGAATAGTCAAAGTGATTCGTGAATAAAGTGTCGATACGTGAATAAAGCATGATATCGTGAATAAGAATCTCAGACACCAAAAGTTTCAAATTTGATAAAAACTTCAGATCAATATTTCAAAGATAATGATATTGAAGAAATAATATCATTACTTAAAAAAATATCCCTTACCTCGAAAGATCAAGATTTCTAAATTGAAACACCTGATATAGGTTATGACTTGAACTTGCACCAGTATAGCAATTTTCAAAATACTCACAAGAATACGCCGATAATATAGAGAGAAAACTTGAGCTTAGTGTGATTTTCAATTCTAACCTAAGCACCATATTTATAGGAAAATGCTTAGAACACCAAAGTAGAAAATTTATTAAATATTATTATATTTTTTCAAAATCTCATACGCACACTTCTTCCAACTGATTTTAGCCTCTATCACATGTTACATAAGGGCCACAAAATGAAAAACACGTTTTTGTAATTAAAAATATTTTAAACTTCCAAAAATCAATTATTTCGGAGCTTCGGAACTTCAATAATTCACAATAAATAGCCCTTTTATCAGAAAATTCGAATCTCATGACTTATTATAGGAAATTCCATTATCTACAACTTTGCAGAAGGAAGTTTTTCCAAATTCCAAATAGAAATTGACCGAAATCCACAAACGGACGATTTTACAGGCTATAATCAAATTTAAGTCAAGAAATGAGGTCCACAGACACATAAAACATGCTTTAAATATTTTTGGTAACAAAAATACTCCTCCTCCACATACTCATATATCCCACATTCATCGTAAAAATATCATCATTATTATATTATTAAAATATAATAATATATTTAAATGAATTATTTTATCAGAAAAAGATAAAATTTTAATTTTCAACAATTGTCACATTAAAAATTTTCTCCATCTATATCCACATAAAATCAATATTTTCCTCATCATATGAATCAATAATTAATTATTCACAAATAATATTACGTAATCACAATATTGACAACCGTGCGCTTCCTGGAAAGAGGGGCTTTCCAATAAGAATTTCTCTTCTTGGCGCAAGCAATTAGGTGACCAAACCTCTCCTTAGATGAACTTTCTAGACATTGCCAATAATGTTATCTAATAATATTATTCAGATAATATGAATTATTGCTTCGATAATGAAAAATACTTGTGTAATGATAATTATCAAAACAACAAATGAATATAAAATATCAACGCAACAATTATTAAATCAATAAAATAAAATATTGAATAAGAATTCACAGAACCATTATTGAGTATTGCCTTCTTACGTAAGAATCAATAATTGGTTCAATACCGTGTGCTACTGTGTTTTAACCACCGAGTATTTTAATAGTATTAACGGTAACAACTACGGCGTTATTTTTAAACAACTTATGTTTGTCGTTTTCTTCATCCAATCGCTTTCCGTTATGGGGCCCACAAAAGACTGCTCCGTCGTACGAATATTCCCCGACAGCAAGAATATTCCACGACCAAACGAATATTTTCCGACAACAATGAATATTTTATAACCACTTGCTTATTTTGAAATATTTGCGTATTTTACCCATAACTATCCACATTAATCAAATCAACCCTTACTATTTCAAAATAATAAATAGAGAAAATTAAATTTCATTAATAATAAGTTGGAGTCTTACAAATGAGTACTAGTACTATATAACCAGGTGGGATCTTAGACGGACCAAAAAAGCGGACCAGGCAACGGACTGAAGGAAAAAAAACACGCGGACCACATTGTAAATGCGTGGGTCGGCAAAATGGGTCAAACAAAACAAAACCCATTACGCCTCAGCCATCAATTTCTCTCTCTAACTCTTCCCCTCTCTCTTACCACTTAACCCATGTAGCAGAAGGTAAAGGGGACGATCGACTCCGGTCAACTAAGTATCTATGAACGAAGTGAGGTACTTCACTTTATTAATTTTGTAATTTTTGTTTTTCGCGTAAAAAACCTAGGGTTTATTAGGTGGTTTTGAATTGGGGTTCATTCTGCCCCTTTTCCCCTAACGTAGCTCTTCATTTAGGCCTACCGCATTTTCTATCGAAAGTTTTGGGTTGATTTTGTTCCGTTTTATTTTTTGATTTTTTAGCTGATATGCCCTTTTTCTAATTTAGGATAAATAGGAAATATTAAGGTGATGTTGATTTGTGAAATGAATGGTATGATAATATTGATAACACATTAATAATGCAATAGTAGAGTCTTTCTCACCTCTAATTCAAATGTCTGCGCAATGAATCGAGATGCTTTATATTAGCGAGAAAGTGTGGTTGATTTATGCTTCAAGTATTTTGGGAGGAGTCGCTTACGGTTATTACAAACATCGAGCTCATGGAGAGTATTACCATTCTGCATATTTTTAAGTTACTTTTTTACTCTAATGATTTTACATGTTTTCAAATTCTAGGCTTATTTCATTAACCAAAAGTATAATTATGTTATCACAAAGGAGTATAAATCACTTTTTTCTTTCTTTTTATAAATATTTTGTGGATATAAAACACTAATTTATACTCACTTTCCCAGATTTGTGTTGGATACTATTTAACTAACATATTTTATCACTTTGATGGAGCTTGTTAATTATCTTCATTTTGGACTGTGGTGGTTGGCCCTTGGTGTAGCATCGTCAATTGGACTTGGTGAGTTAAATCAGATGGCAAGTATGGGTCTAGTGGCCATGATAAATTGATAATATTATAAAGACTGGAGATATTTTGTTCAAGACTTCATGTGCATGTATTATGCTTGGAAGAGGCGATAGGAATCTAGATTTATTTGTAATTTTCCATTAGGAACCTTTCTTACCTCTTAGGAGTTAGGACATTATGTAAGACCCCGAATTTTATGAAATAAAAGTATTCAATTTTTTTAATTACTATTCATGAGTTACTATTCACAAGTTACTATTCACGAGTACTATTCATGAAGCATGATAATTTTTTTCATAAGAAGGCATTACTCAATAATTGTTACAGTAATTACTGTTCAATATTTTATTTTATTGATTCAATAATTGTTACGTGGATATTTTATATTATTGTTGTTTCAATAATTGTCACGGCACAGTATTTCCCATTATCGGATCAATACTTCATATTATTTGAATAATATTATTAGATAATATTATTGGCAATGTCTAGAAAGTTCTATCTAAGGAGAGGTTTGGTCACCTAATTGCGCGCCAGTAAGGAGAAATTATTATTGGAAAGCCCCTCTTTCCTTGAACCGCCTGGTTGTCGATGATTGTGATTCAGATTATTATTTGTGAATAATTAATTATTGATTTTTATGATGAGGAAAATATTTATTTTATGTGGATATAGAAGGAGAAAATTTTTAAAGTGACAATTGTTGAAAATTAATATTTTATCTTTTCTGATAAAATAATATTTTATTATATTATTATAATATAATAATGATGATATTTTTCCAATGAATGTGAGATATATGAGTATATGAGGAGGAAGAGTATTTTTGTTGCAAAAGTTGTTTAAAACATGTTAAACATGTCTGTGAGCCCATTTCTTGACTAAAATTTGATTATAGCATGTAAAATCGTCCGTTTATGGATTTCGGTCAATTTCTGTTTGGAATTTGGAAAAAATTTCTTTTGCAAAGTTGTAGAGAATTAAATTTCCTATAAAAAATAGCGAGATTCGAATTTTCTGATAAAAGGGTTATTTATTATGAATTATTGAAGTTCTGAAGTTCCAAAATAATTGATTTTTGGAAGTTTTATTTATTTTTATTAATAAAAACATTTTTGATATGTTTGGTGAGCCCCATTGGTTGTTGAAATGGCTGAATTTAGTTATTGATGGTGGGCGTAAGAATTTATAATATATATATTATTATTATATTAAATTTTACTTTTTTGGTGGTTCAAGCAATTTCCTATAAATAGGTCTTGGGTTAGAATTGAAAATCACACTAAACTCAAGTTTTCTCTATTTCTCTCTATATTATCGAGTGTATTCTTGTGAGTATTTTGATATCTTAAGCGTTGCTATACGGCAAGTTCGTTTCAAATAAGTTATTCCAATCGAAATCTAACGCTTTTTTGAGGTAAGGGATATTGTCGTTAGTATGTAAGGGTTATTATGTTTTTCAATTTCGAAATTTTTCTGAACCTTCAATGTAAGACCCCAACTTATTATAAATAAAATTGAATTTTTCTTTATTCATTATTCTAAATTAATAAGGGTTAATTTGATATAATTCTTTGGTTATGGGTGAAATGGGCAAAGTTTACAAAATAAGCAAGTGGTTATAAAATATTTATTATTGTCGGGGAATATTCGTTTGGTCGTGGAATATTCTTTTTGTCGGGAACTCTCCGTGCGACCAGTAGCAGATCATTGGTGGGCCCCATAACGAAAAAAACGGTTGGATGAAGGAAAACGACAAAGATTGAGTTTTATAAATAACGACGTAAATTGTTACCGAATTAACAACTTGTTGGGTTACTTCGGTGGTTAAAATACTGATGTCTGGCGTGGTTGCATAAAGAAGCACTACGATATTACATGATATTATTGAATTATTGATCATTATGTAAGAATGCACTACTCAATAATTATTACTGATGAGTTATTGTTCAATATTATATTTTATTGATTCAATAATTCTTTGCGTTGATATTTTAGGGATATTCTTTGTTGTTTCAATAATTGTCGTTATACGGTATTTTTCCATTATCAAATCAATAATTCATATTATTTGAATAATATTATCGAGATAACATTATTGGCAATGTCTAGAAAGTTCTCGTCTAAGGAGAGGTTTGGTCACCTAATTGCTTGCCAGGTAAGGAGAAATCCTTATTGGAAAGCCCTCTTTCCTGAGGAGCTACACGGTTGTCAATCTTGTGATTACGTAATATTATTTTGAATAATTAATTATTGATTATTATGATAAAGAAAATATTTATTTTATGTGGATATATATGGAGAAATTTTTAATGTGACAATTGTTGAAAATTAATATTTTATCTTTTTCTCGATAAAATAAGTCATTTAAATATATTATTTTAATAATATATTAATTGATGATATTTTTATAATGAATGTGGGATATATGAGTATATGAGGAGGTAAAGTATTTTGTGGCATTAAATGTTTAACATATGTTTTGTGTGTTTGGTGGACACAATTCTTGACCAAAATTTATTATAGTAGATCGTAAAATTGCCCGTTTGTGGATTTTGGATAATTTCTGTTTGGAATTTGGAAAAATTTCTTCGCAAAGTTGTAGAGAATTGAAATTCCTATAAAAAGTCATGAGATTTGAATTTTCTGATAAAAGGATATTTATTGTGAATTATTGATGTTTTGAGTTCAAATAATTGATTTTTGGAAATTTTAATTATTATTTTCAAGAAAAACGTTTTTCAAAGTTTGGTGAGCATCTTTAACATGTGGTTGGTGGCTGAAATCAGATTCCTTGGTGGTGGGCTTGAATATTTGGTAAATAATAATAATTTATTAATTTAGTCTCCTTTGGCATTCTAACATTTTCCTATAAATAGAGGGCTAAGTTAGAATTGAAAATCACACCAGAAACTAAGTTTTCTCTCTTTCTCTCTCTAAATTATCGAGCGTATTCTTGTGAGTATACTTTGAGTGTTGCTATACTGGTCTTGGGTTTCACAAGACTATATCTTAAATCAATCGTCAAGATTTTGCTATTTTGAGGTAAGGGTATTACTTTCTTCTTAAATGATATTTTTCTTCAATATTATTATGCCAAGTATTGGTGAATTTTTTATCAAATTTGGAACTTGTTGTGTCTGGGTTACTTATTCACGATATCTGCCTTATTCACGTATCTGACACTTATTCACGAATACTTGCACTATTCAATCAAAAAATAAAATTTTTCTTTTTTCCAAAATATCTATTCTCGGATACTAGCTTTGATTGTATCCATGTTTTGATCATTCTTGAATTTTACACCAATATGATTATTTTCAAGTATTTTTGGACATGGGTAAAACAAAGTACGAAATCCTTAATCCTTGTCATTTTGTTTCACTTTGATTCGCTTTTTTTAAAAATATTTTTCATCATCCTCGACCCTAAATGGTGATATAAATGAATATCTTTGGCCCAGAGTGCAAAGATGAACGATTAATCGATGAATATCTTTGGCTGTGAAGTGCAAAGATGAGCAGTGTTGAGATGAACACGACCAATTGGGTGATATGAATGAATATCTTTGGCCTTTAGTGCAAAGATGATTAAAGATGTATATTGATTGTTATTACAGGGATAAACTATTGATGATGGACTTTTAAACCTTAAAAGACAGTAGAATTCTTTCTCTACGTGACTCTTCTAATGGATTCTTTGCTTCACCGCATTTGTTGATCTAAAACTTGTTGTCTATTGTATTCTATTAGATTTTTCTTGTTGAAGACTAACGATAATTTGTTGTATATTATTTTAGTCATAATATTCTTTACATGGGCTAGTTGAGCTCACTCTTTTCCTTTTTGTTCCATTTTTCTTCTCAGGAGGTGAGAACATAGCAGGATCGAGTCGGGGTATGGAGTGATAGTTCTAGGAAGATGTTTTAATTGTCCTCACTATTTCGTAAAATAGTGTATGAATAATTAATGAGGACTTATTTGGGTGTGTATATTGTCTGTAAGACAATATTTGTATTCAAACTCACAAATGTATTGTCGTATTCTACACGACATCTCAGTATTGTCAAAGTTGTAATTTGCTTTCTATACCATGTATTTTGGCGACTCAGAATGGGTGTTGTATACCTATTTTGGGGGCGTCACATTCAAAATTCTGAAAAAATTTGAAATGATATTTTGATGAGTTTTGTAGATTGTGTCCAAAATGGCAATTTTTGGATGTATAGATTAGAGTTATGGATTTTATGAGAAAAGACTATTTTAAAAGTAACATTATAACTCCTTGTGATTAACTCCAAAATTAATGAAATTTTTATTGGGAGTACATCTATATAATATCAGTATACTCTGTAAATTTCGGAATTTTTGGATAAAAGTACAATTTATGATAAATGTCTGAATATTCGGTGGTTTTGGCCATGTGAAAAATAGTAAATGAATTTTAAAAATTCTGAGAAAAATATACGTTTAATATGGGACTATATTATGCTAAATCCGAGAAAAGAAATAGTTTTGGAACTGATTTGGTATTTTTCATGAAAATGGTCTAGTTATGAGTAAATGAATTAAATATGTTATTTGAAGTAAGAAATTTGGAAAATAGGATTTTATGGCTTAAGAATCCTATATAAAGTATATGCAGATTTTTGATGAGGGTTTTGGTTATTGGTGATGAAATCTTATGAGTTTGGCATTTTAGAATGATTAAATGCATTAATTAGTAAAGTATAAACAATTAAAATAAATTATTTATGTAACACCCCGAATTTTATGAAAATAAAAGTATTCAATTTTTCTTATAGTTACTATGCAGTAAATGGTTAAATTGATAAAAAACAAAGTTAAGAGTGATATATGAATTTTTTTTTAAATAAACAAGTGGTTATAAAATACTCATTTTTGTCGGGGAATATTCGTTTGGTCGTGGAATATTCTTCCGCTTGGGAATATTCATACGACGCCGCAACCTTTTTGGGGGCCCCATAATGTAATAAGCGTTCGGATGAAGAAAACGACAAAAGAGAGTTTTATAAATAACTACAGTAGTTGTCACTGCTAACACTTGTTGGAATACCCGGTGGTTAAAATACGATGTCTACGCGTTGTTGCACAAATGAAGACACAAGATGTTACGATTTTTAAATTATTAATTTTACGTAAAGGCGCTTTCTCAATAATTATTACGAATTAAATTCTGCTCATATTTTATTTTATTGATTCAATAATTGATGCGTTGATATTTTATATTACTGTTGTTTCAATAATTGTCACTACACAACTTTGGAAGGGTGTTTTATCACTATCATACAAGATGTCTAATGACATACAACCTCGCGTTATCATAAGACAGGGTTGTGCAAATCCACTCGCTGAGTATATCTACGAGCACTACCTATATGATCTTGGAGTTTATTTGAAATATAATGTTCAATTGCAGACGGTAGAGATAGTTATATGTCAAGAGAAGACTCACCATTGGAAAGAAGATGATAGTAATCTTCTCGTTTTCTTTTAGGTTTATTAGATTCAACCAATGATAATTACGTGGGCATATGATATCTATCATTCATGGCCTCCCATGTACGAAGGTTTCTCGAAAGACTTCCTAAAGATTTTAATTTCTAAAAGCAGATTCAGATTGTACCTTTATGTAAGGTATCACTTTGTGAGTCTTGTCATCCATAGTTGGGACATGAGTCATAGTTGGTATTAAAACTCACAAGATATATATTTCTTGTATTTTGCACGACAATTGTAGTAATAAAGTTGTAGTTGTTTTCTGTACCATGTATTTGGCGACTCAGAATAGGTTGGATGGATTGGACCTATTTTGGGGGCGTCACACATTATAAATTGTTTTAATGTAATAATTGACCAGGTCTTGAGCCTTCACATACTGTTGATATACTTAGATGTATCAGTTGGAAAGATTTTGTTAATATGAGGAAAGTTCCTTTCTTCCATAAGTCACTGTAACGTTAGTTTGTTACTGCTTAAGGAGATATATGCTCTTCATATTATACCGCTAGAGTTCTGCTCTTCTCACAAGTTATGAAGCATTGCACTGCTGTTTTAACTAGTACTACATATTCTGGAGAGGTAAAATCTATCCCAATAATTGCCGGTAGTCATAGTGAAAACAGGAAGGCATTGTCCATTAACTGGATTTTTTTTTGTGAACATTGACTAGATTCTATGTGCAACCAGAGGATATTAGCTTGTCAAAATTTCCATTTATGCATAATGACATTTTTGCCTGATACCTGCAAATTTAGTGCTCAGTCTTCTTTTAGTAACTTATTTAGTTGTTGCTGGTTATAAGGCTTGCTTGGGTTGTGCTTGGGCATTTGCAGGAATTTCTGATTACCTTACACCTCTCTGCTATTGTTTGTTATTGCAGGATCTGGTTTGCATACATTTGTCTTATATTGAGGTCCACATATTGCCTTATTTACAATGAAATCTGTGCATTGTGGCCGCGTTGACATAAAAAGTGCCCATATGATACCATTCAACTGAGGAGGGGTCCTTCATGGCTTGACAGATATTGTTCTAAATATGGACCACCAGTACTTGTAGATAACTGATAAAAAAAAGGGCAGTTGCTATAGCATGATAATGCAATTGTGATGGTAAATGTGAAGTATTGTCATTTTAGACCATCATTAAAAAAGAAGTGCCACAACCAATATTAATTTTTGTTTGCAACCTTATACAAAATGGTGAAGTGCCACAACCAGCATTAATTTTTGAAATGGGATTTGGTGGAATTCGCATCAGTGCATTGACAGTAATTTCAGGCAAGGATTCCGAAGTCGTCAATATTGTCTAGTGGAGTGCTCTGACATATGTAATTTTGTTGGCGTCTTCTTAGAATTTTCAGCAAGTCTGTAATAGCTTTTTGGAGAATTATTCACTTTGTACTTCTTATAAATTTTTGGAGAATTTATATATTCCGCTTGAGTTGAAAAAAGTATCTGCATTTACCATGACATGGGTATCAATTATTTACTTGCACCAAAAAATAAGGTAGCAATTACTTACTCAAAACATTAATCATAAATAACTTCAGGACATGGGTAACAATTGCTTTTCATTAGTATTATATGGAAAGATGACTTAGCACCAAATATACACAGGACACCACATGCTCTAGCAACTACTACCTCATTTTAAGCAAACAATTTGAGGAAACAATTGACAACAATTTTCATACTAGTGCAACAATTCCGAAACTTTCATTACACCCAACATCAAAGAAATTGACCAAACAAGGGCAAAAGAAATTCCATTAAAATTAAACTTGGGCAAACATCAAAGGTTTTCATTACACGCAACAACTTTCATTACTCTAAGCAGTTTACCGAAAATCATCCACTTCTAATTTACAGTAACATGATTAAAAACATTAACCAAGAACAAACAAGTGCAATAATTAATTTTCTTCTTTCTTTGTTTTCTCCATCTCTTGCTCCATTATGTTAATCTTGTCTCTTGGTGGTGCAAGTACTCCATGGTTCTTTCATCAGAACCTAAATGTCAGTACAATAAAAAGTTTAGTGATATACAACAAAATTAACAAAAACTGTAAAATAAAATAGAAACGAGGATTGAGGCGAAAAAAATGAAAAAGAAAGGAGTATGTCCATGTACTCCAAATTTATATACCAATAGTCTTTTGATATCAATGAATTTCAGCATTTACTTAGCCATTGGCAAATTTTCTTTTTTTTTTCTTTTTGCTCAATAAAAACAGTAATGTTAGTAACATTTCTTAAATAAAACTAATTAAAATGAGTGAACACTTCCTAATTGTTAGTCCCTCATCGTATTGTAGTTTTCCCCAATTTTAAGAGCTTGTGGCACAAATGACTGCAAGGACAGTATTCACTGGGTGAGCAGATATAGCAGCCATTGTCTAAAAAAGTAGTTTTGTCACGGTCTAAGAGTATTTTTGCCATGCTCTCTTATGTTGACAGCCTCCAGAGTCCAGACCATGGCTTTTGTTTTTTTACAAATGTGAAAATTTTAACAAACTTTAGCGTATGCAGTTTTGTCAAGTTCATAGTTTATAAGAACAAAAGATATGAGATATTCCCTTAAAGATTAGAGCATCTTTGTTTTGTTTAAACTTCTGCTATTTCTCAAAAACAATATGTTCCTGTGGCAAAAGATTCAGTTAGAGATTAGATGGATGTTCTCTTCATTCTGTAGCCAGGGGCAGTGTTACATCATGCACTAGTATCCCATCTTCAATATTGGATTGTCACTCTCCAAGCAGGTATTTAGTAATAACCTCCTGTAGTATGTAGAATATCTCTCAACTCCAAATCTTTAGATTCATCATTCATGTCTAAAATATATTAAATAGTTGAAAAGGTTGGAATTATTAAGTCTTTAAGCCCTAAAAAACCTTCATAATACAGAACACCATATAATCTTTCAAAACCTACAACATAATATAATCTTTCAAAAAATAAAAAACAAAAAACAAAAAACAAAAACACAATACATACAAAAAAACACCATATAATCTACAAAAAAATAATAATATAACACCATATAATCTTTCAGAACCCAACTCCATAATACAGAATAAAAACACAATACAGTACAAAAATAAAAAAACACCAACTCCAACCCACGAAAATGATGTGAATTTGCAGATTATAGGGTTTGGCCCTCATAAATTTTAAGCCCTAAAAAAGCTATTATTGAACACCAAAACACAAATTGGAACGAATCTGAGCCTGATTTCAACCCATACAACAAGAAAATCCATATACAAAGTTCTAATTTTGTTACCTTGGTCTAAAATTGACGAATCGACGAGAAGGGCTCACATTGGTTTGTCTCGCGAAATGGCTGCAAGGTGAGTAGGAGAGAGAAGGCAGAGATTCGTCGCGACGAGAGAGGGAGAAGGGGCCGAAAGCCTACTCGCGTCTGTTTGCCTCTGCTTCCGATTTGCTCTTCCGTCTGCTTCTTGGAAGTGTGAGAGAGGGAGGGAAGAAGATGGAGCAGCGTTTTTGACCCGGTTCTTTGTGAGTGAGGGAGAGAGAATCGACAGGCGCAGGGGAGAGAGCATCGGGGAGAGGGAGAGGGAGAGGGAATCGGCAGTAGTTGTTTCCTCTTTTTTTTTTTTTGAGACCCGCCTCATGTTTTAACCCATTTTGTGACCCGCATGATTTTTTGCTATTTTTTTGCCTTGATCCATTGCTAGTCCGCTCAAATCGGTCCGTCTAAGAACTTCTCCGACTATATAACTAATTAATAAATCAATAAATTTAACTATGTACATGTCCGTGAGTCCGTCCCTTCTCATTGCAAACCTTTACATTTTTATAAGTAAATTTTTAAAGATATAAGGAGTAAGGACTACTACTATATAACTAATTTTGGAACGGTTAAGGTTGAGATCCTTTCTGGTTTCTTTATCGATCAACACATATAAATAAAGTATATAACAAGTTAAAATCTTATTCAAATTAATTTGTTGGTCATTTTAAAAGTAATTTTGATACTAACTTATAATTCTCAAATACAAATTAATATATATATATATATATATATTCATGTATGAATGTCACAATAAAATAAAATAAAAATTATTAATGTCATATATATATATATATATATAATTATTTAAAAGAAACTGAAGGTCAAAGGAGGAGTAGAGTAGTAAAATGAGAACTGACAGTATAATTTTTGTACTCCTCCATTAATTTTTTGGAGGCCCCAAATTCGAGTCTACGGAAAATGTGGAGAGACAAAGGAGTATCGGTTTCAATCGCATATATAATAATCGTCTGCATTCTTTCTTCATCTTCATTTGCTAGACACCCATAACCCGGATCTGCTCGTGTCGTCTTTCAGGTTCATATTTTTTTTACTGGATACACACACACACGGGCATGTTCAATAATTAATCATGCTATTAATCTTTAATATTTATATATGCTGCTTAATTATCTAAAGGATTATAAATTTTATCAGCCGATCATTTATAACCTTCTGATTACGCTTGTCCGGTCATGTAATGGTGCTAATCTTCAAATTTCTGGTTCTTTGACTTGTTTGATGATTTTGTAGAAAGATTTGAGATATAAATTAGCAAATTAGAAGAGCTCTGATACTATTTTCTAGAGCTAGAGCACTTTGAATCTAATTTGCTACTATGTAACCCCTCCGACCTTGATAGAGTCTCAAAATTAAAGTTAGTATTTACCACCACATTTTCATGGTGTGTACCTCAAGGTGGTTCTGTAATATTCATAGCATATGATACACAACTCACCAGGTAGGTAGGGTATTCAGGGATTTGAGGTCTGAGAACTAAACTTGCGGATTAATAATTTTATTTCATGAATATGACACTTACATTGTAAATTTGACAGTTTTACCTTAACGCTAACAATATGCAAAACATTATTAAGGATATATGGATGAGTATTGATGTGGGTTTCTAAATTATAAGCACTATATATACAGTGGCGGAACCAGAACAAAAATTGAGGGGGGTCAAAAATTGAGGGCGATTCTTCGAGGTCCTAACGCTATAGCGTTCATGTAGGGAGTTAGTACTTTCTCACTTTAATACTTCTAATCCATATGTTTAGCTCCATTTTTTTTTACATATAGTATATGAGAGTATGTCTAGAATTTATAGAACCTCCACTTCAGGCTTATTAGGCTGCCCAACACAACACTCAAAGATGCTTTTACATACCACTTTTTAATTTCATCATTTATCAATTCTCTTACGATTTAAAAAAAGTAAATTAAACAATAATTTAAGATTACTCCAACAAAGAATAATTTTAAAAACTAAATTACTAAAAGATTAAAGATGTAAACATTAAATTATTAAAATTCATCAAAATTCTTTCTCTTAGGATTCTCAAAAGCCAAACAAAGATAAAAGAAAAGAAAAATTAATTTAAAATAATTGAAAAAATTAAAACAAGCCTAAATTAAAGAAAAAATTAAATAAAAGAAACCCATACCCATTTCCCAATTAACTGGATATGAATATCTAATACAGTTTCAAAAATAACCAATATCAATGGAGAAAAAGCTAATGGGTTTTGCAATCCCAAATTCCCAATTTGCTTTTCCAATGACTGTAGCATAAACTCACAAGTCACAAATCACCATAATCAAATACAAGATTACATAGATCAAAGTGAGATAGATTACTTACCTTTGTATCCCAGTCGGACAGGAGAGCTGAATGCAAGAAAAAGGGAGAGTGGAGGCTGGAGGCACCGACTGCCGAGGCGGAAGAGTGATAACGGAAGAGAGGTAGAGACTGAAGAGAGTCCTAAATACCTAATAAATTTTTTTTTTTTTTACTATTAATGAAACGACGTCGTTTCATTACTATTAAAAAAAGAAGAAAAGGAACAAACCTGTTGCAGAACTTGACGAAGAGGCGAAGAAGAACGGAAGTCTGAAGAAGACCGAGTCGAGGTAACTCGGCGTGCCGTCAAGGCCCCCCCTTCCTTGGACGCCCCACCCCCGCCTCCCTCGACCGCTTCTCTCTGGGGTCAAATGCCCCCCCGCGCCCCCCTAGTTCCGCCTCTGTATATATACAAGGTTGATTGTTCAGGATGTTACGTGATTGTAACGATTTACAAACCTATATCAAATAGTTTAAACTTTAAACACTAACCACAAGACTGAACTTTATAACATTCATAACTACAGCAAATCGTATCTATACACCTCTACATACACACACACGGTAACACTCGAGGACTCTAGAAATACTTTTGCTTCACATAAAGAGGCTCATTTCCCTTTTTTTTTCCTTTTCTTTTTTTCTTTGTAAAGAGTCCTCTTTTTATATCATGTCCTCAATTATTATCATGCTAGCACTATTAAACTAATATTAGTTTTAGGGGTAAATATGGAACAGAAATACATGCTTAATGATTACAAATTTGCAAATGGGACTCTTTTTGTGGAATGGAGGGAGTAGTTCAATTTTAAAGTTGGTGCTCTCGCTGCCACTCGTGCTTCCCTGGTACCCTAAGTTTGTATCTTAACCTTTCAAGCAGTCTGCAGTTAATGTAGGATGCTGAACTTTTGGAATGCCTTAATGCATTTTGGATGCAGACAAGCTATGGAGATATTGAATTTGGTTTCTTCCCTAGCGTTGCCCCCAAAACAGTTGAACACATTTACAAACTTGTTCGTCTGGGATGCTACAACACCAACCATTTCTTCCGGGTACTTTACTGATACCTTAATATGACAAAAATTTTTTGGTAGGCTGATTGTTCTACTATATCTAATATGGGTAAGAAAAGTATGGTAGAGGTAGATAAAGGCTTTGTTGCCCAAGTTGCTGATGTTGCTAGCGGAAGATCAGCTCCTATGAATGAAGAGCAAAGGGTGGAAGCATACAAAACTGTTGTTGGCGAATTTAGTGACGTGAAGCATGTAAGAGGTATTCTTTCAATGGGGAGGTAAAGACTTTTTCAAGTAGTAATTACTTTCATACATTATTATGCGGAACATTATCAAAACTTTATTGCAAAATAATGGTTGATGGTTTATCTGAAAAACAAAGTTGCAATATCAATCATTGGGCAAACGTAAAGGGTTAAGGGATGTTCTGTGTTTTCCAAGTATATTAGAATAGGTATTAAGGTTTATCATTTTAGCAGGTGCTCATAGTGATTACTACATTACAAATTCAAAGGCTTCATATATTCTCAGAATTTGAAGTGGAACAAGTGACACCAATGTGGTAGCTGTGGTTGACACTCCTAAATTAATACCTTACTTCTATTCTATTAACACAAGTATTTGTATAGTAACAAGTAAAGGTCGATCCCACAGAGAGTGTATTATTTTATATTTATCCGATTGTTTCCAATAAAAGGGGGCTTTTGAGTTAATTAACTAAATTAGCAAAAATAAACTGATAAGAATAAACAATGAATTAAAAGTTTCAGTTCTTCAGTTCAGTATCACCATTTCACAATTATGTAACAATCAACTTTTATAGTATTTACCCTTCAATGAGATTAATAAACCTAGATAACTGCGATCACTTAATTATTCGAAATTCTTCTTATGTGTAAATCTAATGTGACAATTGCCTCAAGAGGTCCTAACTATCATACAACCTAGAACTATTAGTATAGATTTAATACAATAGCAACATGAAGAATGAGAATTAGGTTATTCCAAGCAACAATTACACAATCAGGAATTATTTAACTTGTCTTCTGATAATCATAGTAATATTCAAAAGCTTGTCCACAATCATGCATTACTAATTGTTATTTATGATCAGATATAATATCGTTTGCTTAATATATATCTTAATCTAGCAAATGATATCAACTAACTAATTTAATCCTGCATAAACCAAATTAGTAGATTGAATAACATGCAAGAAGTTGAAACAGATTATCAGAAAAAATCTCATGCAAGAAAAATAAATAAAGTAAATTTGATCAAACCGTTAATTATAAATAAGGTTCAACATCCCTTAGAACTGAATTGAAAAGATTAGCCCATGATTTCAATCTTCCAAGACTAGGGTTTACTATTGTGTAGTTGAGATGATAGATCAAAGATATAAAATGCTGACTATTACAATGTATTTATAGTGCTAGACAAAATCCTAAATCCTATGAGAACTAGAAATCCAAATTCTAAAAGGAATTACAAATCATAACCATAGTTTCCATAAAGAAATAGAATTAATTTAGAAAGGGAGAAATGTGTCAAAATCCGCTTCCTAAAACTTTCCAAATTTCCAGAATCCGGACCTAAAACTTTCCTAAATTTCATTCTCAAAATAGACGACCTCGCGAGGTTCCTTCTCCAAGGTCCAGTCCAGAGGTCGATTTCTTTTTTGCAAGCGTAGCACCATGGCCGCTTTTTTATTATGTTTCATGCGCTGCATGCATGAGACCTCGATCTACAACACTTTGCTCCTTTTCCTCTACTCAACTTCAAATCATTATGTTTTTCATCTTTTCCGCTTCAATTCACCCTGAAATTATAAAATACTTTAATAAGCTCGTGTACACAACAAAACATGCAGTAAACTAAACATAAAGGATTCGAAATAAATGAATAATATGCACTCATCACAATGCATACTTGCTGTTGGATCTAGTGTTGTTGCTTTTCTTCGGTATTATGTTTTTTTACCTGGTCTCTATATCTCTTACTCAGCATTAATTATATAGTAAAAATATTTAAACAAGGTTGGAATTACACCCACAAATGTCCTAACATATTATACTATAGTAATTAAACTGTAATTCTATATATGTGCACATCTAGAGGGGGGATGAATAGGTGTTTAAGTTAAAACGTGATTAATAATGACAAATTTTTAATTTTCTGTTACAGGTCTAAAACAGACAGGTGATGCCAATGACTTTTAGTGTTTGCTTTAGAATATATTTTACTTTAGTTATAAGGCAGTGAAAGATTGTGTCTGGATTAGACCAACTTCTATTTTAGTTATAATGCAAACAGGAGAAACTGGTGCGAGATAATGTCTGGATTAATTCACTTAATCTATCAGCAGGACACTATCATGTAAGCATGTTTAAATGCAGAATGTAACTCAAATGATCAAACCACAAGAAATAGCAAACCACAAACACAAGGATTTTTACGTGGTTCAACCCCTATCATCTAATCTAGTGGGCTAATTCACGTCCAATACCAATTGGTATTGGAAACTCTTTTTATTAAATTTTAAAACTCAATTGATTACAAAGAAAAACTCCCTGTTCAAAGAAGCTTTGCACTGAGATGACCACCACTGCCCCTTTGCACCTCTGCAACCTTGAAAGCTCCCTTTGAACAGAACTTATCCTCTATTTGATCGATCAAGCCAAACAATGATTGAACTCGTAATTTAATACAAAGAATTTTAATTACAATAAATTATTATTTTCGAGCCAACAAAGAATTAACAATAGAACATGACTTGCTGGATATAGACTTTGATAACACTATGAAAATATCTCTGTATATCAAGACTGATATTAGCTTCACGTTTTCTGCCCTGATTAGCTGAGAAGGAATAGAATTTATAATAAAAGTATCAACGGCTATAAAAAGTGTTGGCATAAAAGACTTGGGGGGTGTTTGATAAAAACTGAATAAATCTGAATCTGAATGAAAAAAACTGTTTGATAATTGACATGTCTGAAACATCTGAATGACAAAATTTTATTATTTTACCCCTCTAAAAAAATTCAAAATTGTTGTAAATTTATTTAATTTTACTTAATATAATAGTTAATACTCCCTCCGTCCCATAGTTATAGGCTGATTTTTCATTTTGAGATGTCCCAATATATAGGCTACTTACTATTTATAAAATTTAGTTGGCTCATTGTTTTACTTTTATGCCCTTGTAATAAATATTCAACCATTACTCTTTTTTTGAAAAAACAACATTCAATGTCATTATTTTTATCACCACATTTAATGTTGTATTCTCTTTGGTTAAAGTTATATGGTTATTGACTTTAATGGTCAGTACACGTCAATCAATGAAGTTGAGAGTATAAGTAAGGAGTAATTAACTTATTCATTAATTCTATATTAAGGGATATATGTGAAAAATTATGTTAAAAATTGCCACTTAAACTGATTTTCTTAAACTATGTGCCAAAAGAAATCAGCCTATAACTATGTGACGGAGGGAGTATATTTTCTTAATTTTTTAATTTTTTAAATTTTTTTTACTTCATTCAAATTATCATTCAAATTTAAAAAATCGACTTAGCCATTCAAATTTCGCCTATCTTACCGATTCAGCCATTCAGACCAAAACAAACGCACTGACCGATTCAGCCATTCAGATTCAGCTCCATTCAGCTCTAAACAAACACCCCCTTAGTCCAGTTGGAAAATCACATGATTCTAGTAATTTGTTTTAACCAACGGATATCTATTATATAGTTTCCAAAGTAGACTAAATAACTTAATACAAGGAGAGAAAAAGTCTGACTTTAAAACCCTAACAGACTGCCCAATCAAGATGGATTCCTTAATAGACTCCTAATCAAATAAGATTGCATATCTTTAGTTTAATTCTAGAACATGATATATTAAGGAAACTTTTCAGCAAATAAAACTAGCAACTAATGGACTGTTAATCCAATTTTGGCCAACCAAGAAATCAACTTATAACATATTAAACCAGCCCAAACAATTCAAACTCAATCCGTTAAACTGTACACAAACCCAAGTAAATTGTCATCATTAAAATCACAAAGAATATAAACCAACATAAACATGCAGCAAACTCAAGGATAGTGTAGACTGATGTAGAACTCCACTTCAATTTCTTAAAGTGTTACAAGTGATTTCCCTGATATTTAAGGTCACTCAATCCTAACAGTGCTTGCTGTCCTACTACATGCTTTTTGTTGTTTGCTTGTATTTTCTTTCCTTTCCAGCTCAAGCCTATTTTATCTGGTGTAGGCATTCAGATCCAAACAGCGGTGGATCCTCATTTTCAATACTTCTTGGAGATGCCCCACATCTTGATGGCCAGGTATGTTGGTTACTCTAACTATTGGTGAGAAAGATTATTTTAAAAAGTCATCTGATATGATTTCTGGCATTTCCTCAACTTCCCTTCAGTATGCAATATTTGGTAAACTTACTAAAGGCGATGAGGCATTAAAAAAGCTTGAGCAACTCCCTACTCGTCGCGAAGGGATCTTTGTAATGGTATCTTTCTATCCTTCTTTTAATTTTTTTCATTGTTTTGAGGTTTAGGAAGATTACCTTGCTTCAAAAGGAAAATTAGAACTGGAAGCAAGGTAAAAGGGGTTATTTGACACAAACTTCCAATTGTATCCCTCTTTTTATATCCTCTCTTTTGTGTTCCCTCTGAAACAAAGGTGATTTCATTTTTAGCAAGTGTAGATTACATTGTGTAATGATGGATAATACATTATTAGCCCCCCCCCCCCCTCCCTCCCTCCCTCCCTCCCTCCCTCCCTTTTTTCCTTTCTGTTAGCATACATTGTTAGGCCCTTCATCTAACAGCTTAAACTTTTAGACGAGTTGGTTACTTAACATGGTATCACAACTCTGGGTGTATAAGGTCTTGGGTCAAATATTCCAGGCCGCACAATTGTCTTTATATTAAATTTAATAGTGCAAATGCACTTTAATTTCTCTCTTCTCAATAAAAAGTTGCATTTGAGGGAGAGTGTTAGGATACCTTGTTGGGTCCTTCATCTAACAACTTAAGCTTTTAGATGAGTTGGTTACTTGACACTTTCACTCAAGTACTGTGAGAGTCAGCTTTTAGATGGAAGACTAGAAGAATTAAGAATACATATTTTTCCTAGAAGCAGACTTCTGTTGTACATATATTTGGTTCAGCTATCATTTTACTCCCATGAAGAGCTAAATGCCTGATCAGTGGATGTTAGAGTGTATAAACTAGCGAATGTGCATCAGTTCTTGGATTTCATTGATCTCATTGTTGGGAAGCTAAACCAAATTCTTGGTTTTCTACATTCATAGATTAATTTGGTTCTTTGAATATCTCTAAACAAAAGTTGAAACATTTAATATTTTGTATTGGGTATATCAATGGTTATTAGAAATATCTAGAGTTTTATTCTTATAAGCTAAGTATTCTAGAATGCTCTGGTAATCCTATAAATACCAATGGTTGTAATCACTTTGATGAGCAAGAGAGAAATAGTATCAAACAAAAGTTCAGTTTATATAATCATTTTCTCCTTCATTTTGACTACAAATTGGTATCAGAGCAGTGTTGTATACCAATTAAAAGAGACGTGTTAGGTGAGGCCTTGAGTCTAGTAAAAGAGCCACGTGACCAGCAGCTTCAAGGTGACCACATCACAAACAGAAGTATTTCATTGTATGCGGTTACTTGACACTTTCACTCAAGTACTGTGAGAGTCAGGTTACCTTCTCTTTCAAGCTTTTAAGGAATTCAAATGGCTGCTAATGTCGCTTTTGATTAACGTGTCTCATACAAAAAGTCCGAACAGCTTTGGCATCGGGTCAGTTTGCACAAATATAGGGGGCCATGTGTTGTGTTTATCAAAATTCAGGTGGTCGTTATGTAACTGACTTTACGATATAGTAATATTTATATTAAAATAGTGAATGAAATTTTCGTGCAATGGAAGACTAGAAGAATTAAGAATAAGAATATCATTTTCATCAAACCAAGAAAGGAATTTTCTAGAAGCAGACTTCTGTTGTACATATATTTGGTTCAGCTATCATTTTACTCCCATGAAGAGCTAAATACCTGATCAGTGGATGTTATAGTGTATAAACTAGTGAATGTGCATCAATTGTTTGTGACCATAAGATGGATGGATCTGTCACTAAATCTTAATGATAAGGACGATCAGGTGGATATTTATATACCCTTCACTTTGCGCTAGCACTCCAAACCAATATCTTGGATTTCATTGATCTACTAATTCTAAATTGTATTTTAAAATTTTACATTTTCAGTCTTTAATTATATAATTGTTGTCTTACATAAACTGATTCTTTTATAT
Source organism: Panax ginseng (assembly GCA_020205605.1). Taxonomy (NCBI): domain Eukaryota; kingdom Viridiplantae; phylum Streptophyta; class Magnoliopsida; order Apiales; family Araliaceae; genus Panax; species Panax ginseng. The sequence continues at coordinate 100,642,757 of CM035147.1, forward strand.
TTTCTTTTCAGCCAACTGAGCGCATTACCATTCTGTCATCCTATTATCATGGTGAGAATTTAATAACCTATTTACGCTATTTTTTCTGCTGATCAATTTTTTATACCAACCCATTGTTTAGGCTCCCTAACTTTATTCATATGACTCGAAACCTGCACATTTTTTTAACATGGGAGTCAGTTTACCAATTGTTGTGGGATTAATTCATATTGTGTTATAAATGTTTCCTCAAAGTAAATTGTGTATGTTTGGGTTTTAAATTTATATTTGACATAATCAAATACCTTGTCAGGCTAATATTCACTTAAGGTTTATCATATATCTAACGTCCTATATATCTGTGATTGTTAAATTCTATTTTTTTGCTTCACTTTTTATCAGTCGAGGAAGTATGAGTTAGTGAACAGTTTATATGTTAGTTCATATAATCATCAACAAACATATTTGGCTGAGAGTAAGCATAAGCTTACCCGTAAGCTCTTCGAACTTCCCTTCAATCACTTTGCGGGTGCTGCACAGTGACAATTTTTTCTTCCAACTTTTGGGATTGGATGCTTCAAAGGCTGCAATTTTAGGAAATATGTTGTTTTTCTTTCTACACGATGTAGTGATTCCCGCAAATCATACTCAAAAGTTTTCATTTTAAAATAATAAACACTAAACATCGTTATCAGTCATAAAATAACATTATTATACTAAATTATATCGACTCATAGAATCACATTACATATAATCCAAGTGGAGGACATGATGTTTTAGTTGTCTGATTCTTTCATTGTACTTTCTAGTCACTTTTAACAAGGTTCGAGCTGTTACTAGGTTTCAGGGCCGGCCCTGAGTTTTGAAGGGCCTAAAGCGGACAACAAAAAAATGGGCCTTTTACGAATTGCTATTAAGACGTGCATAAAAAAGGAAAGAACTTTTCATGAACAAAAGAGCATCAATACGAAAGAATATCAAATATAATAACCGACTATTTCAATATTTCCAAAGCATCATTTAGATATCACATTATCACTAAGTCAAAAAAGTAATTACCAAATAGGGCCTTCTTTATTAAGAGTCTAACACTACTCCCAAACAATTAAAAAAATCCAAAAAAATTGAATATGATGATGAACCCCCAGGTACATAATAATTAAATTGTTTTGTACAAATTATATGTTTTAAATATGTAGAATATTATAATAATCAGTATATGTAGACTATTACAGATTGATTATTTGCTTTAATATTTAAGTATTCTATTTAAGTAATAAAAGGAAGAGAATATTTAAGGGGGCCCTAAAAAATTTTGGGCCTAAAGCCCGGGCACCTAAAGCCCAAGGCCGGTACTGCTAGGTTTGGCTCTTTGTCTCAACAAAATTATCTCATTAATCATTACAGATATGACAGTTAGAAACTTTTGTTGAGTCCTGTCACATATATTCACAACCCACATGCCAATCAGCTGCGCATGAGTTCTCTGTGTTGACATGACAGTTAGAAATTGTTAGTATAATTAATAAATTACACAATACTTCAAACATATTTAAAAGTTAGAATGACAAACTGATCAGATATGGTATAGGATATATCGTGTTCTTGTGAATCAATAAGTGCAATCTTATGGAAGCTTAATTAACATTTATTTGTTTCTTTATTGAGCCTCACTTAGCTTGTTAATACTCCCTCAGTTTCACAAAAATTCGCTTCTGATTATTTTGGGCAAATTAAGAAAATAATTTACTCTGGTCCAGAATCTGTATTTATGTTTTATTTCTCATATACCCTTTAGATACAACACGGCATCTGTGCACTTTACTTGCACAATGGGATCCACAAAATCCCTTAAACTTCACATCTTTGACTGTTTACATTTAAATTTCTGTTGACTTTTGAATGAGCGACACTTATTTTAATACCGAAAAGTGACATTTTGTGTGTAACTGAGGGTGCTATTTAATCTAACAGAGGAGGAAATGTTATGTCTAGTATTATTACTTGTAAAGTTGATCTTAATGTTTGTAAAATTTCTCAGTTGAAATTTTTGCTAGATTCCGAGATGGAGGGAGATGTTTAGTGAATGAAATGTTGTGTAGAGTAATATAGTAAAGTTATTGTTAATTGATAGGTTTATTTGTAGTCCGATTTCACAATCAACAATTACGTGCAAAAGTATACACGATCAACAAGTAATAAAGTGATAAGAAAGAGTGTCATACCCACGAGGAATCCTATTTAAGAAATCCCAACTACTAGTTTTATATCAATCCAATTTTATTTAAACAATCAAATTTTGTGAATTTTCAATTAAAACTAAATTAAATTAACTAAAACTAATTTTAACACAGAGATTTGATTCAGATAATAAAGGCTTAAGACTACAATACCCCCAATTATGCAAATATAAATCAATTACCCAATTTATCCAATTATTAAATTCACACGAGTTGTTAACGGGAATTCACAGTATTTATAAGCCCTTTTTCATCAAGCCCTTTTCATCAATCAACAATAAAGTGATAAGAAAAGAGTGTATACCTATTTAACAAATAAGTAATAAAGTGATAAGAAATAAGTTCTTTTCGTGATCAAATAAAATATTCAATTCAATTAATTCTGCTATATTCCTATGCAAAATAAAAGAATTAAATTCATTAAGCATCAATTCCCAATTGTCACATATAGTGAAAAGAGATATCCCTATTTAATTCACAACCTTAATTATTTATCTCATGCAAATAACTAAGAATACATGCTATCATATTCAGTTCTAACCGTACCCTAGATTTCATCTCCCGAATTCATCTGGTGTAACATGGTAATTATTGGCCAAATAATTGTTCACTAAACATAAAATATGATAGACAACTCAAATTGAATAAATAATTGGATTACTACGGATAATCAATTCATACGCACAAAAAGTTCAATTGTAGCCTTAATTATAAGATTAGTTCATATTGAAAATTAAAACAAAAAATCCCAAAGAAATCATCTCAATTAGATTACAAATAAAGAAGAAGAATAAAAACTCAGATATGGGCTCCAATCTTCAATCTCCAATTGCAATCCTTAAGCACTCCTCTGAAAACTCCAAGTCAATCTCCAACTCTGTCTCAAAGAATGTGTCCCTGTTATGAATATCCTCCTCCCTTTTATAGCTTTTGATTCCTCATTAAGTCAGCTTCAATGGAAATCCTTTTTAGAATAGAATTATCCTTCTTTTTCCTATCCCTGCCAAAATCCGAGCAACATAAATTGCCTCCCAGCGCCCCGACGCTGGAGAGCTGTCCAGGAAATTACTCTTTTGCCCTTGCTTTGCCAGAACTCCCTATTATGCCCTTAATGAAGCTCAATTCCCTATTTTGCCCTCCTGTCCACAAAATACAACCAAAACAAATAAAAAGGTCTTAAAAATACTTAAGAACAACAATATATCAAGTCCAATCATATCTAATTCATGGGTATTTTACCCACTCATCATTATTCAACCTTGAAACTGAAAGCGAAAGATGAAATGAAGAATAAAAGATGAAGATATGAACTGAATAACATTCATTACAAAGATTACCAAAATTATGTATTATAGCAGTACCTCACGTATATATACATACAAGTACAATTAGTTTTCTATCAATCCATGTCACTCCTTATTTCTAGGAAGTAGGTACAGTTGGTAAACTAAAATGAACTAAGGTAATATAATCAAGTCCATACATCCTTGTTATTATCTGTCACTGTCAAGGCATTAAACACTTTGTTTCTGAACACCAGTGCAGGTAATACTGCAGCTGCTTGAACCTCAGCTTGTTGTGGTATAATATGTGTATTATTAATGTTTCTAAAATATGTTGGGTTGATATTTATGCCAGATTCTGAGATGAAATGTTGTGTTTATTAATGTTATTTTTAATGTTTCTAAATATATTGGGTTGATATTTTTGTTAGATTCTGAGATGGAAGCTTGCGAACAGGAAAAATCAATGTTGAGAAGAAGGCTCGCAGCGTCTGCTGTTGAAATTGAAAGACAGGTATTCCTTGTTGCAAGTTCAATACGACTTTGAGGCGGGTACACTATGTTTTACTCGTGAATGAACATGTATTAAAGCAATAAAGTTTTGCAGAGAATGAAATGCTTTCCATGACTACTCAAGCTAAGAAAGACCTGAAGAATGTCCGATTCTCCGTCTCAGAAAAGTTGATCAGCAAAGATTTATCTTATCCTTCTGTTGAACAGCTACAAGATTCCAAATAGAGAATCCAGAAAGCAAATAAGGTTGCTCGCTCATTCATGAAGTTGTGGCAAAATACTGGCTTTAGTCCTTAAATCACCGAGTAATTCACGGCGGCATACTAACTGCCCTATTTCCTCTTTTTTCATTATTTTGCTGACATTATCCATGTGCAGCACATGCTTGCAAACATTGCCGTCTGAAAATTATGTCCTAGGACACAACCTGCATGGTAATTTCAGATTCTTCACTTGATTCTTGGAGTAAACCTTCAATTTCTTAGCACTATCCGCTATCGCTTCAAAATTCTGTAATTCAAAATTGATTAATACAATAGTTAATATTGTTAAGTACATAAAAAGTATTAGTGATTGTTATTTCAGGCTAAGCGCACAGACAAATCAAGACGGCAGAATACCGTCCAGGTCTATTATAGGACAGTGAGATCTCGTGAAGACTCGGTGTATAAAATTAATGTCTTTTGTTTGTAACCTTTGACTTAGAAAAACAAGGCTCGCCATTGAATATGGGAATGGTGTTATCACATGACTGGTCGAGTATGGGAACCCATCCCCATCCCCATCCACGGTTTAACGAACCATATGTTTTGAAAACCCTTATTCGAACATGTGCTTCTGAAGACCCTAACTAACTATTAGGCCAAACCAAACTTCAATTCTTTATGCAAAATTAATTAAATTTCTTGGCTAGCTATGCCGCCATGCATTTTCCCTAGTATATATCATCATATCTTTTACTGTTCTTGTTCTTGGTGGTTGAAACACTTGCGGCTTCAATTTAATTTCTACTCATTGAACCAACCGTTTTAATTAATTTACTTTTGTTTTTAATTCTCTATCTTTCGTTATATATCAATGTACTCTTTGGTATCACATGATATATGAATAAGCCAAAGTTCAGTAGAGCGATTGTTTTTAAGAAAGTACAAAATAATTTAAGAAAAAAATTGAGGGTGGACTAGAGAAATTAGAAATTACAAATATAAGAGAGGACACTATCAATTTAGCCAAAAAAAAAGAAAAAAGGACACTATCTATCTCCCATATAAAAATATATACATATTATGTAGCGTTATGAAGAGGAACATATATAGTTTATCCGGCCACTATGTTTCCTAGTTCGCCCATCAGTACCGTATATATGACCCCACAAACAAAAATGGAAACAAGAAGTAGAAGAGGTTCACTTAAAAGGTGTTGCCGTGTTGGTCATGCGATGTTACAGAATTTGAATCCTGTGGGGGAGTAATAAATTCATAACATGAATATTGTTTGGTCTGAATAATATCGTGTCATGTCAAATTTTCAATGAAAAATTCCAAGATAATTAATTATATATATGTGGCATTAAATGTTGTAGTATATGAGCACATACAGTAGTAGTAGTAGTATTCAGTGTATGTGGCGGCTCCATTAATTTCAATTCCTTGCCTTGCCTTGCCTTGCCTGTATTAAGCCTGAAGGTGGTCGTTTTCACTACTACGGAGTAGTATATTTCTTGGATGCATTACAAGACTGACTAAACAGAACAGACTATATATAGTAGTAGTCTATATATGAGTAGATGAGCATGTATTAAATTAATGCATGCTAGCTCATGCTCATGGTATATATTTTTTATAATAATGTATCGTCCTTACTTCTAAATATATCATGTAACAGTAACACACTTTGTGACAATTGACCTGATCATACCCATTTTGACTTTATATCAACCCTTTTTTTAACTTCCAACACTATAATAGACAGTGCGTGCGTGTATATATAAATGTATATATACAACGCTGTGTAGTATATAATCGTCATAGTTCAAAAAATTATCGTTATAAAGACGATTGTGTCTTGACGATGTATATATATATAACCCATATACACCTTTGGCGGAACTAGGGGCTGTGGAAACCTCGCCTTTTAGATTAATACTAAGATTAAGGTTTGGAGAGAAAAAATGATATTTACATATATTTTATATCTTTTCTCAGATTTTTTTTATAGGTCCCGCAACTCAATGTGAGTGAAAACGTAAATTTAAATTGTCTAAATAATGACAAAATGTTTGCAAATAAAAAAAATAAAGAGGCTATTTTGTTTTGTTCAATATAAAATTATTATGAACTTTTTAAAATCAAATTAAGATATTTTTAAACTCTAAATTAATATAATTTTTTAATTTTAAAATTAAAGAGGCACACGCTTCTCATTAGTCAAAATCTATTAAAAGTTGCATGAAAACACAATTTATTTCTTATTTGATGCATTAGAAACTCCAAAGTAGCCTTTAATTTAATTAATGGGTGATATAATAAGCATCTCAATTTTAAATGCATTCTTTTCCTGAAAAACTCCAAATTAACCTTTAGTTAATATGTAATCAAGAAATCTTTGTGATGAGATTCAATCAAATATGCTCATTTTTATATTCCTACAATTTTTACAAACACATTGAATTATTATATTTTTCCAACAATTGAAAACGAGCAAATTTTGAGACGTTTTTAAACTATATGATTTCATGCATGATCTGCTTACCTCCTCTTAATCGTAAAACCCAAAAGAAGCACTTCAAGGCGTCGATAAATAAAAAATTTTACCGATGTATTTTGCCCCTATGAAAAAATCTTACGGTTCGTTCGCTTAACGCGTATATATATATATATATATATATATATATATATATATATATATATATATATATACACACACACACACACACACACACACATAGAGAGAGAGTTTCCTATATGCGGGTGGTCCGTCATGCGACTACTTTAATGACAAGACAAAAAATGTCATTATAGAGTCTCGAATCATAGCTTATAGCTTAGAATCGTCGCTATAGCTCAGTTCAGACTCTATGACGACGAGTTTAGCGACGATTTTATCCGTCGCTAAAGGTGCAGACAACCCACATAAGAAGCGGACTATATATATATATGTGTGTGTGTGTGTGTGTGTGTGTGTGTTGTGTGTGTGTGGACAATGATTTTATAATATGTATTAGTTATGATTCAAAAATGAACAAATAGTATTTAGTAGGGGTGAGCATGGTGCGGTTTGAAGTCCAAATCACTTTTTAAACCGCTTTTAAAGCGGTTTGAAAAATTCAAAACCGCACCAAATCGCTTTGTGATTGGTGCGGTGCGGTTTTTAAAGTAATGCGGTCATGCGGTTTTAATCGGTGCATGGTTTCGATTCCAAAACCAATTGAAACAACAAAAAGTTTAAGCCTTCAATAAAATTTAATATAAAACTTACATCGAAAGCAATTAACTTAAAGGACAAAATCGACGGTGAGAATTATATCAAGCGTGCTTTAAAACTAAAATATGCGCTATATAAAACAACGGAGACCATATATTCGATAACAAGCAAGAATGTTTATCTAGTTCCCCAAAAATTAAAAGTATATACTGAAGATAGAATAAAATATATTGCAGGGAGGACTAAAAATAATCTATTAGACTATTACAATTATAGCATTGACATTAAACAATGCATCAAGTGCTCGAGCCCCTCAACTATAAGCCCCTCCAATAACGCATCAAACAAATTCAAAATTCCAAAATCCAATTGCTTAATTTTTGACTCTATAACCTCTAACATCTTCTTTCAATTGGTGAAAAAATGACAATGCAAGACTGGGGTTTTCTCTGAGCGTGTTCAAGTGAAAAGTAATTTTAGAATTTACTAGAGAAATATAATACATACATACACACACATGGTGCGGTTTCGATTTTATTCGGTTTGGTTTTGATTAGTAACCAAACCGGAATCGTAAATTTGGTTATTCAACCCACCTAAAACCACCGCATACGCCGGAACCGTTGGTGCAGTTTTAATTGGTGCGGTTCGTGCGATTTTTGGTGCGGTTTCGGTTCCAATTTGGTTATTTGCTCAGCCCTAGTATTTAGAGTGTTCCTTCTAATGATCAATGGCTGACATTAGGAGGGAGGGCACGCGGTCCGCTAGTAATACTAGTGGATGGACTAAGTAAACAACTTGCGGGCACGCGGTCCGCTAGTAATACTAGTGGATGGACTAAGTAAACAACGTGCACCATTATACCCCCAATAAAATTGTTCGATAGTATTACTAGCGGACGAGTATTTTTACTAATCGTTCTTATTTAATCTCAAAATAAGAGTGCGACTTTATTAACTATGATTTAGAGTTTCCTAACTAGAGTTTAAAGTTTAATCAATGTTTAGGGCTTATTACTCCTTTTAATAAACTTTAAACTCTGATTAATACACCCTAGATCGTAGTTAATAAACTCTAAACCCTAGTTGATTAAGTTGATGTAGAACACAATTCTTCCAAAATTGTATACAAATTTATAATTTTGTTACCAATTGAAGAGTTTTGCTAGAGCAGTTTTTGGTGTTAAAACATCCGCCAGTACTTATACTACCGGATGAGGTAATTTTTTTATGCATTGACTTTCGTTCACTTGGGATATAATGGTCCAATTAATTCGTGTCATTACAACGTCCACTAGCGGACGTCGCGTGCCTCTTTTTAATCAGGTATATATATATACACAGTCGTGTATTGCACAGTATGGCTATCGCGACAGTTTTTTGGGCTATCGCGACAGGTGAAACCGTGGCCATTGCCCTACTGTGTAATACTCCCTCCGTCCCATAGTTATAGGCTGATTTCTTTTGGCACATAGTTTAAGAAAATCAGTTTAGTGACAATTTTTAACATAAATTTTTCACATATACCCCTTAATATGAAATTAATGAGTGAGTTAATTACTCCTTACTTATCACATTGGAACTCTCAACTTCATTGATTGACGTGTTAAAGTCCATAACCATAGAACTTTACCCAAAGAGAATACAACAACATTAAATGTGGTGATAAAAATAATGACATTGAATGTTGTTTCTTCAAAAAAAGAGTAATGGTTGAATATTTATTATAAGGGGCATAAATGTAAGACCCCAAATAATTAATAAATGAAATTTAATTTCCTCTATTTATTATTTTGAAATAGTAAGGGTTGATGTGATTAATGTGGATAGTTATGGGTAAAATACGCAAATATTTCAAAATAAGCAAGTGGTTATAAAATATTCATTGTTGTTTGAGAATATTCGTTTTGGTCGTGGAATATTCTTACTGCTTCGGGGAATATTCGTGACGACGGTAGCGACCATGTGTGGGCCCCATAGCGGAAAGCGATTGGAGGAAGAAAACAACAAATATAAGTTGTTTAAAAATAACGGCGTAGTTATTACCGTTAATATTGTTAAAATACTTCGGTGGTTAAAACACAAGAAGACAAAGATTGCACCAATTATTGATTCTTACGTAAGAAGGCACTACTCAATAATGGTTACGATAATTCGCTCAAAGATTTTATATTAGTTCAATAATTGTTGTGTTGATATTTTATATTCTTTGTTGTTTCAATAATTGTCATTACACAAGATTTTTTATTATTGAAGCAATAATTCATATTATCTGAATAATATTATTAGATAACATTATTGGCAATTTCTAGAAAGTTCTGTCTAAGGAGAGGTTTGGTCACCTAATTACGCGCCAATAAGGAAAAATTCTTATTGGAAAGCCCCTCTTCCCTGAACCGTCCTGTTTATCGATATTGTGATTCTGTAATATTATTTGTGAATAATTAATTATTGATTCATATGATGAGGAAAATATTGATTTTATGTGGATATAGATGGAGAAAATTTTTAATGTGACAATTATTGAAAATTAATATTTTATCTTTTTCTGATAAAATAATTCATTTAAATATATATATTATTATATTTTAATAATATAATAATGGTGATATTTTGACAACGAATGTGGGATATATGAGTATATTGAGGAGGAAGAGTATTTTTGTTGCAATAAATGTTTAAAACATGTTAAACATGTCAATGCGGACCCCATTTATTGATTTGAAATTTGATTATAAATTCTAAAATCGCCTGCTTGTGAATTTTGGCCAATTTCTGCTTTGGAATTTGGAAAAACTTTCTTCTGTAAAGTTGTAGAGAATTGAATTTCCTATAAAAACTCGTGAGATTCAAATTTTCTGATAAAAGGGCTATTTATTGTGAATTATTGAAGTTCCGGAGTTCCGAAATAATTGATTTTTGGAAGTTTTAATTATTTTTATTATGAAAAACGTTTTTGTCATTAAAGGTGGGGCTTGTATGTGATGAAAATGCTGAATTTCAGATCTTAGAAAGTGTGCGTAGGAAAATTTAATATATATTAATATTTTAATTAAATTTTCTGCTTTGGTGTTCTAAGCATTTTCCTATAAATAGGGTGCTTAGGTTAGAATTGAAAATTACACCGGAAACTCAAGTTTTCTCTCTCTATATTATCGATCGTATTCTTGTGAGTATTTTGAGTATACTTTGAGTATTGCTATATCGGTCTGAGTTCGAGTTATAAATTTATATCCAATTATTCCAACGCCAAGTAATTGTCTTTTTCCGAGGTAAGGGATATTATTTTTTTTTAGAATGATATTATTTCTTCAATATCATTATCTTTGAAATATTGATCTGAAGTTTTATCAAATTTAGAACTTTTGGTGTTTGAGATTCTTATTCACGATATCGACCTTTATTCACGATACTACCCTATTTCGCGAATCATTTGCACTATTCATCGAAAAATAAAAATTTTCCTTTTCGTCCAAAATATCTATCAGGATACTAGTTTTGATTGTATCCATATTTTGATCATTCTTGAATTTTACACCACTATGATTATTTTTGAGGTATTTTTTGACGCGTGGATAAAACAAAGTACGAATCCTTAATCCTTAATCCTTGTCATTTTGTTTCACTAGATTCGTTTATTTAAAAATATTTTTCATCATCCTCGGTCTTAAATGATGATATTATTGAATATCTTTGGCCCGTAGTGTAGCAAAGATGAATGATTTATGATGAATATCTTTGGCCCAGTAGTGCAAAGATGAATGATTTCGATGAATATCTTTGGCCCGTAGGTGCAAAGATGAGCAGTGTTTAGATGAACATGACTAATCGGTGAATGTCCTCGGCCTCAGAAGTAGTGCGAGGATGAATATATGATTCCGAGATATATATTGATTGATGTTACAGGATATAAAATATTGATGATGGATTTATTAAATTCATAGATATTAGTAGATTTCATCCTCTACGTAACTCTTCTATGAATTAATATTTTCCGTCATGAGTATTGATTTAAAACTTGTTGTCTATTGTATTCTATTAAATTTTTCCTGTTGAAGACTAACGATAATTTGTTGTATATTATCTTAGTCATAATATTCTTTATTGGGCTAGTTGAGCTCACCCTTTTCCTTTTGTTCCATTTTTCTTCTCGGGGAGGCGAGAATGTAAGCGAGTGCAGTTAAAGGTATGGAATGATAGTTTTAGAGAGTTGTTTAGTAGTCATCACCATTTTGTAAAATAATGTATCAATAATTATGATGAGGATTTATTTGTATGTGGATATTGTTTAGATGGCAATATCTCAGATTTAAACTCACGCTTTCTTGTTGTAATAATAAAGTTGTAGTTGTTTACATCAGTGTATTGACAACTCGGAATGGGTGATGTATACCTATTTTGGGGTGTCACAATAAAAGTAAAACAATGAACCAACTAAATTTTATAAATAGTAAGTAGCCTATATATTGGGACATCTCAAAATGAAAAATTAGCCTATAACTATGGGACGGAGGGAGTACACAGTTGTGTACATACATTTTTTCCATATATATATATAGGGACAAGATCCAGTCCGGATGTCCGGACGGATCTAATGTCCGGAACTTTTTTTTTTTTTTTTACTTTTTTTTTAAAACAACTAAAAAAATAAATAAATAAATAATTATAGAATTGAAATTTTCTCATAATACAGTGTTTTGGGTGTGATTTGGGTATGTATAACAAAACATGTATTTACAGTCTGTGCAGACTGTACCACCATTTTTTGGTATAGGTATTTAAATCACACCCAAAACATTATATTATGAAAAAATTTCAGTTCCATAACATATTAAATATTTTTTTTAGTTGTTTAAAAAAAAAAAAAATTGGTCCGTTTTTGATCAGGTCCGGGATATATATATATATATATATATATATATATATATATATATATATATTAGTTTTTCGTTTGCTTAATTGATGACAATTCCATATTGTTCAAATCATAAACTAATTGAATGAGGATTACGCAGAATCCGGATTTTGGTTGTTATTATTATAATTGCTGAGTAAATCTCATGTACATTAAGAAAGATCTTCTGAGGAGTCTAAAGATTTTCTCAGGGGCTTCTGTTTTCAGATTTATGTAGAAGAAAGAATAAACTAATAAGGGTTGGCTGCATTGGTTCAGTCGTCTCATTTCTGGACAAGACATCGCTGTCCATTAATTTGAGTTCATGTGATCCATTTTTATTTTTGAAATATATATAGCTCCACTGGCTATAGTTATAGTTTATTATTTAGAATTATATACAATTGGAATTAACGACATTAATTACAAGTGAATAGTGTTCAAGTGTTTAGCTCAATTTATGATCACCAAATTAAGTATGTCGTGTTCAGCTAATATATAATTTAATAAATTAATTATATATCAAAATGTAATGTGTATATTCTAGTTGGCACACATTGGCCCGACTAGGACACCATTTTCCTACATCGAATATCACATGCAGCTCATGCACGTACATGAATTAAGACAGGCAGAAAGTTCATTTGACTCTGTAATTATTAATATCATTATGATATATTTACTTTTAAAAAATAACATTATAAAACTCTGAAATGAAATTAAATTTTAGTCTATTGTTTCATGAGCAACCCCGCGGAACATCAACAGCATATATAGAAGGTACTCAACTAATTGCTTGACCTGTTTCCGCATGCACCATGCATATTATTTTGTGTTGACCCTTTCAGTTATTTGAAAGTTTAGTTTTCAATTGATTCCACAATTCCGTATACTAGCTTGTATGTATACTTGATTATAAATTAATATATCATGATTTGATTCCCATAAAAGGTATCTGAATTAACAATGACTTGATCATCTAGAGGCAACCTGCATGTAGTACTACTTTTGCATAAAAATCAAGTCACAGATCGATGGTACAAGGTTAAGTTCCTTTACTCATTCATATATATATATTACTGAATTTAGAAACGTAAAGGCTGAAGGTTTGTACGTACTAAATTATTTACTACTCCATTGCGCTAGATCTGAAAGCATGTCTACTTTTTGGATGGTTTAGATAATTAAATTACGTTAGAAATTGCTTGTTTAAGGTAGTAGTATTAATTTTGGTTAACTTTAAGAGTAATTTAATGTTAATTAAAGAATACTCTATTAAAATAACATTAATGAGATGTTAATTATACATAGTACTCATGTAATACGAGTACATAGATAGCAGTATCAAATTAATTTGATTCAAGATAAAATTATTTAATAAAAGTTCCAAAGTTGGAGATCGAGTCAATAAGGTTAATTTAAAGGTAGCATTATTTGATAAATTAAATATTAAAAAAAAAAAAAGGACACGGTTACTTATATTAATAATATGTTGGAACTTTGTCCATTACGTTAGTTCTGAATGAAAATGTGGTTGGGGTTTTGAAGGCCGCAACAAAGCGCCCATTGTTGTGTCACAAAAATATACTACCAGGAATCTCGCCGGAAAAATGTAAAACATAACCCCCATCACGTGCGTGCGGAAATATATACGACATATATTGTCATTTTTAACTACTACCAAACAAAAACTCAACTCTATTTATTTAACCGATGACCATTGACCAACATCAAATTAATGTACCAAATTGGAGCAACTTTAAAACTAAACTATACCTTGACATCATCCTCAGCTTAAGTAACTTAACTACTACTAACAAAATCTCACTTCAATTAATATATAATGCAGAGATTACAAGACACCACGTACGTACGCCTACTATTTGTTTTGGATGAGCTAGCATGTAGTAATACTAATTATATATGCGTGTATATATATATATATATACTCTCTTGCTATACTCGGTCAACAATGGTAAGCTCTATTGCTTAAATGTATAGTACAGTCGGTCTCTCGATCCTCCTATATATATAATAATATATTATGTATATATGTTTCTACTGCTTAGATGTGGCTTAAAGTCAAAAGTAAATTCTTAAATATATCTCGTGAATATCATTGCAAACTGATCCACGTATATCCTGGCTAGATCTCCCGTACAGATTTAATTGCACCGCATTTGGCTTTCACACACTCTAGACACTACGAAAAAGAAACGGGAATAAGTAAAATGGAACAGACCAGACGGAGTGCTTAATTAATTATTAATCTTGTTTTTTTCGTCATCTTTTTTTTTATCTAGCAGTTTGGTACTAGTTGAAAGTGAAAAAAAGATTCTTCTATATTGGGAATCTTATGATATATGTATTTGTATATTTTATACTAGTGCATAGTAATCTTATATATATGTATGTATATATATAGGAGGTGTAATTAATTAATTATTTAAATGATATCGAAGGGGGATAATTTATACAAGTATAAGATAGCATGGGCTTGCGTGCTGGGGCTGACACAAAGAGGCCCGCAAAGTTGGGTGATAAACAAGCACATATCCCTTAACCCCAGTTTGGGGACACACAAGTGGACAGACAGTATGGCGTATCCTTCTGATCACTTGACATGAAATTTGAACTTGACCGAATCCATCCGAGTTGATTCATGTATATATGATTCCTGAGTTTGTCTCGCTCCATCCAGGCCTCCAAATTCAAACTCTATTTAAAGTAGCGGAGGCAGCCCACTGCTTTCTCCAATGCAATTGTCTTCATCACCTCCAACACCTACTTGTTTCTTTATTTATTTCTCTCCACCTTTAATTTGCTCTCTCCCTTATTTTTATCCTCTGGATAGCTTCTCTTATCTCTCCGACCACAATAACTTGACGTCCCAAAACACTTTGTGTACCTCTTCTCATATATATCTTCTTCTTTTTTTGCTATATATATATATATATATATATATATATATATATCTTGTTTTTAAGTGCCACTTACCTCTCAATCCTTGCATCATATATACTCAGTACCATCAACATAAGTAGCAGCTAGATATACTACTTATATACCAGCGTACTTGCCTGACAAATTAAGCCCCATTTGACCATATATAGTTCTGATCAGTTCAATTAGCTACCTAGCTAGTACCAGTAGTAATATTAATTTGAGAAGGTAGAATGTCTAACCGAAGGTCTCGTTCCAGACAATCAACAGCAGGAGCGTCGGGGATAAGTGACGATCAGATCGCCGATCTTGTGTCCAAGTTGCAACAACTTATTCCCGAGATTCGCAATAGGAGGCGTAATTCCGACAAGGTACATCCTCTTTCGTACGTCAATTAATTCATTTCGTATTTTCTTACTAGCTACTTGAACCTAATCCCTTTTCGCATTTTATTTTGTGTGGCTTTCATTCATTTGGCTAGCTAGGCTATATGTAATTAAGATATACATACATATATGCCCTTATATATATGTGTATATATATAGCTATCTATACCCCAATTGGTAGATAGATAACAAGTTGGGTAACCCCCACAAACTAGCTTTCTTGCTCGCACGCATTTAATTCTGGTGGCACACTCGCATTTTCATGAGTTGTGGGTTGGTTCCCCCCCCTCACCTCACCTCACCTCCCCCCCCACCTCACCTCACCTCACCTCCCAACCCCAATTTTAACTGAAGTATATATATAATAGAGTAATTCCTAATTTATTGATTTTTCTTAATACAAATTATTAATTAATTAATACTATTTCCTAGCTACCTAGTGTAATAATTAATTAAGTAATGTACGTCGTATTAAGTTGGTAAATATAATTTTGGGCGGGGTGCATGCAGGTTTCAGCTTCAAAGGTGCTGCAAGAGACTTGTAATTATATTAGAAATTTACACAGAGAAGTGGATGACTTGAGCGACCGACTATCGGAGCTTCTTGACTCCACTGACACCGACAGTGACCAAGCAGCCATTATAAGGAGCTTGCTTATGTGAACATATCCCTCCTCCTCCTCCTTATGATTATCAATAATTAAGTAGCTTTTTTCGGTTCAAATTATCAATTTACTTTATCTTCATGCATGCTTATATATCCTTTTAGTTTGT